>CM076574.1:902145304-902683266 GCA_034641835.2 Pinus albicaulis
CGCAAAACCTAATCATACCTTTGGTGTTCCATACCCCCTTGTATGAATTCTATCAATACTTCTAGCTGCACTTTTTTCTCACCTAACTCTCTATCAAGTTTATTCTTACTCGATATTTCATAATCTCCCTTGAAGCCTTTACGATGACTATCAGTAACCATAGTCTTATTTCCTTTATGAACTCCTCTTTGTTCATCATGGACTACAAACAATTCATATCTACAAGCTAACTCCATCAACCTGTCTATAGATACCACATCAAGCTTTTCCATGCTTAGTCTTTTACTGGCATCTCCGCTGACTTCTCTCTCCTGAGTGTGACTCCTCCTTGAGCCTTTCAGATAACCATCCGTGGTCATCTCTTCTTCTTCCCTCTGTGGAATCGTCTTGATCCACTTTGTGAGCTACAACAAACCTCTTTTATCTTCTTCATTCTCTTCAATGTTTGTAACCACATGCTCAAAGAACTCCTCTATCTCCTTTCAGAATTCGGAAATCTCCTTTGGGAACTCCATTTCTTCATCATATGTTATGATCACTGCATATTCATGCTACCCTCTATATTTCATGGAAATTCCTAATGGTTGTCCTTCATCCTTCATACCTGTGATTTCTTTAATAGGCCTTCTATTAGTATTACTATCATTTTCTTCAAAACATAATCTATGTTCCAGTTCATATGCAAGAAATTTCTTTTCGTACTCTGTTGCTTTGATTAATGATTCTTCTTCTTGAGCATTCAAGCTATGCTCCCTCTTCATCTGTAAACCATGCCATTTCAATTTCTTCCTCATAAATCATCCACACTTTTGGTCTTCATCACTCCTCTGTAGCAACTCCATGAATAGATCAAGATGGGTTCTCATCTAAGCTATTTCTCTATTATATTCTCCATCAGTCATCAGCTTCCATATGCCATTTGTCTTGGCATATTCCTTCTTCACTTTGTGGTTGCCTCCTGAACCTTTGCTATGACTTTCAATAGTCATCTTCTTGGGTTCTTTCACCCTCTATGAGCTGCACTAGCCTCTATAGTAACAGTTCCTCCTGCTACGACTTACCTCACCAAACTGCCTTTGTGCTTGGCATTTTCACAAGTACTGGTCCTCAATCTAGAAAATTCCTTGAGCACTCCTCTATGCTCCTTCTAGGCTTACCCTCACAACTCATCTACACTTGAGCTCACTATTGTCCTCTTATATTTCAACCTCAGCTGAAATACTAGGTTCTGACCACACTTCTTCTTCCTCCTAGAAAACCATTTATAGCTGCCTTCATCACTGCCCTTAAAGGTTGTAATCTGCTTGCTGAGAAGTTTTCACTCCTGCTGCTACCTCTATTAAACTCCTATGCTCTTCTTCTGAGTGTGAGAATTTACTTGTCAGTTCCATAATCCAAAATAAAACTGAAACAAAACATTCTTGCCTTATTTTCTATGCTACTACTTCATTCATGTTGTAGCTCTTGTGCTTTTTCATAAGCCTTCAGTCCACAGTCTTACCTCTTAAGGTTCCCTCGATTAGAATCACTGAGCAATCTTTGTCAAATTTTCTTAGTTCAAAGTCTTTCACACCGCCTCTCATATATTTTTGCTCTGATACCAGTTGATGCAGTCGTAGTCACAAATTAACATATAATTGTGGACTGGTGGGTTAGGACCCACATATATTCATTTTACTTTACACAGGGGAATACAAAATGTCGGAGTTAATTAACATACATATGCGGAACGATCAACAATGTTATTTACAACATAACGTATATAACCCAAAACACAGTCATACACGTGAGACCAAAGTTCTCGAGTCCCACATCCCGAAAACTAATCATAGCGCATCGCAACTTGCATCTGCAATCTTAATTCTTTACCCATACACTAACTTCAAAACCTGCGAAATGCACTTTCGTGCCATGCTGACATGTAGCCTTCTTTTATCGCATCGCACATAAAAAACCTTACCACATTGTGTTGCAACCCGTTTAACTTTTCGTGCGAACACTTAACGTTATCCACTATAATCTATGAAATGCGAAGTCGCGGTCCAACGTCCACCGTTGATTTGCCACATGATCCAATGATCCGTGCAACTTCCCCTTCATGCCACTTTGCATAGAAATTTAAATAACTTTAACTCTTGAAATCCTTAATTCTTGAACAATCCAATCGTCGATGCGAAACCACGCCCTGTCGACACGTGTTCACTTCAATTCTACGATTTTAATCATAGTTGTTCATTCAACTTTCTTGGTTCGTCTTCGCCTCTTTAGTTTGCTCTAATCTCTGCTGTCGGTCCTTAAACTTTTGAATCTACGATTCAATCCACGCCATCGATTCCTCTCTCATAATTCTTCTAATTAATTTCATCCTCAATCGATTTCTCCTCTTTTGGCCTTGCTTCTCTACATTATTGATTCCTCCGCATTTCTCCTTCGCTATCCTTCTGAGTCTGTTCGTATTTATTCAAAATTGTCTCTCCATAACTTGTCTATACGAAGTTCCCGAAAACTTTGTCTTCTCGTTCAGCCTTGTTGTGCCTGCAATCCGATTAGAGTTCATCGTCTCTCATTCCTTGGTCTCTGCCACAACTTTGCCTATGTGAAGTTCACAGGGACTGCTTCTTCGCACTCAATCTATCTAAGAATTAACACAAATACAATACGCAAATATCATAGCACATAAATGCAATATTTAATTACGATAGGAAAATAAAACCAACGGGTTGAAATAGAGAGCCCGATCGCAATCCAAAACACTTGGAATTTATTTATGAAGAAAAATACACATAAGCGAGCCCTAGGATGGTTGGTTTTACATTTGTTCCTACTCTCTGTTCAACCCTCTCTCACACCTATTTCCCTCTCATTCTCTCTTTTTCTCTATGGAAGGAAAAACCCCAAAATGGTGGATTTGGTTATGTTTTATGCCTTTCCCATAGATCCCCATATGGTTGAGAAACTATTATTCAGTTTCAGAACAGTTTATTTAACTAAATGCCTAACTAATCCTCATCTAACTATTCTTTTAACCTACAAATTATAATGGTTGTGTTAGCCCAAATTAGCTTTAAACAAAAATACTTAAAAATGAAAGTCTTCAAATTATTAGGACTGATAGTCCTCTTCCTAAGGCACAACATGTGATCAACTTGTCACATTGCTGACTCTGCCTTAATGCTCCTGCATCAAGTATTATAGGAAATTATTTTGGTTTGAAATGTCATACATATAGAATGTAGGAAAATATTAAATAAAAAACATGTAATTTACTATTAAATTGGTAATTTTTTGGTGAATATCATCCATTTAATCAGATATATGTAAAAAATAGGTGAATTTTTAAACAAATGGGCGAATATATTTTTTCAGAAAATGTCCAAAAATTAGCAAAATTTTTCCCCTAAAATTTTCCTTACCCAAGGCATACATCATTTTTTTCAAGCTCTCATAGTGGTTGGATTATTGAATAGAGGTGTCGGTCTTTCACCTTTGGAATGAATATGATGGAGCCACAGAGAAATAAAGAAAACCTCATTTAAAGCCGTCAAATTATATATATTTTTAAATGCACAGTAACCCGTTTGATATTCGACGGTACTTGGAAACCATTGCATATCCGACTCTTATCTGACAGGACTACCGTCGGATATTGGACGCACGATCGACGAAATGAAGCGTTGGACAGATAACACTCCTGTCAAACAAAATTGTTATACCGTCGATTATCCGACACTAAATCGTCGGACTTGCTACTCCATACTTACGGAACGACGCATCAGAGGTATAAAACTCTCGTTGCACTAACTTAATTTAATGTTGATTATCCGATGTTTCACCATCGGACTTGGTACTCCACATCGACGAAAAAGCGTCAAATATATAACACTCCCGTCGCACAAACTTGTTCTACCATTAATTATCTGACATTATACCATCAGAAGTACCCGTCAGACTAGACTAACAAAGCGTCGAATATCCGATGAAAAAGTGTCACAATTTTTGGCATCTAGGGTGAAGGAATGAATCGCGGGCCCCATTGGATATCCAACGCATGTAAGCGTCTCTACTAAAAAAAATTTCGGTCACATATCCGATGCATGTCGGCGTCGCAAAACCGACTTCAAATCATTAGATTTTTAATGACATTTTCGGCGATTTTTGGCGTCAGATATTTGACATCTGCCCCGTTGAATATTCGACTCTTAATAAAGTGTCAACTATTCGACACAATTCAAGTTGTGAGTTGCTCGACTCTAATGTATCATATATTTGACACCAATAAGTCACATATCCGACGAATAACCATCATATTTTGGCCCCATTTTTACTAGTGCCTCGCCCCTAACTGTCATGGCATCGAAGAAGAGAAGAATCCAAGACCATAGCCCCGAACTTCGCAACATAATGTCTAGAAACCCTAACGAGAGTGAGAGGCATTTTCATCATTGTCAAATCCTTTCCCTCACTTATTCTTCCTAATTTTTTTTAAAATTATATATATATATATATATATATATATATTGTTAAACAAAAGACTATGTATATATTATATAAAACAATTGCATCACATATCGAGTGATATCTAAGGCTAATTGCAACACAGTTGGTTCAACATTTTGGATGTTTTTCTATTGCAAGAACAACATAGTTGCAGTGCAGATGTAGTTGGTAGTATCATTCAGGTTCAACATCAACATAGAGGCAACATTTGCGCAGTAGTTGGTGGGAAGTGATGTCAGACATCAACACCGCAGAGGGAGATGATACAGAGTCAGGGTGATGCATCAATAGGTTGCATTACTAGAGCACATTCCTCGCTAAGAGGGAGTGTTGATTTCTGGTAGCATTAGATGTGCTCTAGCCTCAAGAATTTGCATGGAGAATAAGACATATGCATTCTCCTAAACCTAGAAATAGTTTTGGGAAATTCCACCCAGAGACAATTTAATTAAAATAATTAATTATTTTTAATGGATGCCTAAGTCTAAACTTATGAAATTAAAATAATTAAAGGGTATCAATTAAACTGGGTGTGAATCTTCTAAAAAAAGACGAAGATCGAGTCAAGATGATCTGAGCCATTGATTATGATCTAATCTGGGCCATTGATTTTTCAATGAGAAGATTATAAGAAGGAGCTCGATGGGCACTTGGAGGACACATCGAGTGAGGAATCAAGAGATTGAATTCTCAAGAGAGAAACGCAACAGTTACAGGATAGTGACCAACGTGATTTCTTGTAGTGAGGGGCAGTGATAGTTGTTCGGTGGAAGTTTTTCCTGATCCAGAGAGTGAAAGGCAGAGGAGTCAAAAAAGCTACAGAGAGACTGCGCAATGCCGCACAGAGGCAACGTAGAGCTTCAAAGGGAATCCGAAATTTTGTTGAGGAAACAATCGAGGGTCAGTGCTAGAAGCTGGAAGGAGTTTCTAAGGGCTAGTAGAGCCTCATTTCCAGTTAGCAGAAGATCCAATGACAAGAAGGAAGGTTGCATAGAGTTGTGACATAAAGAATGCATAGGGTGATGCAGTGACTACACAGAGGCAGCGCCGAGCAGTTCATCTATGTTGAAAAGTGTAACTAGGATCAGTCTTCATATTGACTATGTAGTTATGTATTTATGTAAAGAAGAAGACAAAGATAATAAAATGTATTTTTTTTATACTTGCTTCATGGGTTTCATGAGCAAGATTTTTATTATAGGTCAATAGACTTCTTCTTGATGTCTATTAGGGTTTGTCTTCTGATTACAAGTATAATTAAGTGTCATGTATATGAAGTGTCTAGTCTAGAAATTAAGCTCCAAGACCTTGTCATGATATCATGAAGAAATGGCTCCTAAATGAGGCTCAAAGCTAGACTCTCAACGCTGGAATTCAAGTCCTCAATGTCAGCCTATGGACAAAAGTTAAAGTCGACCTACATGTTGAATGAATGGTCAGCCTAAAACAAAGGACATGCCACTATATATACTCAGACTTGCAGTTCATTTGAGATACATAAATTTGTGGATTTCTCTAAGGTTTTTATAGAGTTTAAGGTGTGTATTTGGGTAGAAGAAGAAGTTCGGACCTCAGGTCAAAGAGTAGTCTGATATATATTCGAATTAGGGCCAGAGATTGCGGATATATATGTGACACTACAACGTGGAGAAATCTAAAGTGAGTGCGGATCATAACGCCGAAATTAGGGTTATGTCTAGCGCTGCATCTAAGTGCGGATCTCTGTGCTAAAGTAAGTTGCGTTCAAGTGCGGATGATAGTGCTGGAGAAGGGTGTATTCAAGTGTGAATTACATTGATAAATAAGGCTGCAATCAAGGACAGATCAAGGTGTCGAAGAAGGCTTAACCGTGTTAAAATGTGAGATAAAAGGCACAACAAAGTGCATAGTGATTGTGATAAAGTTATGGTTGTATCCAGATGAGATAAGTAAACAGTCAAGGCCCTAAGGAAGTAGAATTTGTGTAGAGATTGAGCTCTCTGGTGTAGAAAAGTTCAATTTAGTGAAGGCCAATGCAAAAGAAAAAAATCAATTAGTGACAAGGTCTTGGAAGCATAAGGAGGTTAAGGGTCTGTGTCACGATCATGGTACTTGTCATTTGAAAATCTATAAGAAGAATTTCTTGTGGGTTTTCCTCTCCAAGAGGAAGAGGTTTTGCCCTGGCTCAAAGAGCCTAATCTTGTGTCTCTTGTATTTTGATAATTGAATTGATGAAAGAATAAATATGATAAGAAGAGAAGAGATAAGTAAATTAAATGAGCTCACAAGTAATTATCAAGAAGAGAATTTTAATTAACCACCATCCTTCCAAATTCTCTACATGGTTTTAGAGCTAAGGTGCTGAACACAAGGGCTACTTGACAAGAAGACACTCTAGGAAGATAAAATCAAAGTTTGGGTTGAAAATCCAAAATAGTTTGCAAGGAAGACTCTCAAGCTATTTCAAGAAAGATCTTCAATCCCATTCAAAGGATCAACTCATCAATAAAATAATCTTTGCCATCAAAGATTTATATTTAGAACATTGATGGAAGAAACATCATTGTTTAAAGATATCATTTATCATCAAGGACTCAACACTTACATTGAGGTTTCAATCTTAGAAGAAGCTCCTGACTCCATCTTCATCATCATCAAGGAAGCTGCAAGTCACTCTACTCAAGTAAGTATCTATGACCTTACTTAAATCTGTCAAGATGACTTATTGTAAAGAGAGCAACAAATTGGTTGGGTCATCGAACTTTAGTGCATGGAAAAAGAGGACATATTTGAATTTAATTGAAGATGAAGTTATGGACTACATCGAAGGATCTACTATTCAACCCTCAAAAGAAGATGCTCCAACTCATGCCAGGTACATGAAGGGAGAAATCAACGCCCAGATGATTCTCATAGAATCCATTAAGGACTCTCTCATTCCCTATGTATCAAAACTAAAGTCTGCAAAAGAAATATATGAGAAACTGGTGGAGCTATTCTTTGTGAGTAATGCAGGAGAAACAATCTCTTCGAGACAAGAACTATACAAAATGAAATTGTCAAGAGAAGAAGGAATCACTTCATACTTTATGAGGATTTCTGAAATAAGAGACCAACAACAAGAAATGGGAGAAGTAATGTCTGACACTGAGATGACTACATTGGTGCTGAATTCTCTACTAGAAGAATGGGGAAAATTCACTTCAAGTTTATACTGGAAGAAAGAAGAAACACCATTCCATGATTTATGGTCTCTATGTAAAATGGAGGAAACAAGATTGACAGCCAAAGATGATACATGATCAAGTGAAGGGAATCAAGCCTTTGCATCCATTTCAAGGAAGAAAGGAAGATTTAGAAAATTTGGTCCTCAAAATAAAAGAAGAAATATGGACGAAGTACGATGCTTTGGATGTAATGAACTTGGGCATTATAAAAGATATTGTCCTAAATATGGAAAGGACAAGAGGAAAAAGGAAGAAGCCCATGTCACATATATAAGGGAAGAACCTGGTGCAAAGAAATATAAGAAAGAAGAAGCGAGGGATCTCTATTATGATTGAGATCATATTCCTCTTTAATTGATTTCTGTTGGTTGTAAAATAGTATGATAGGAAGCAATGTATATTAACAACATCATGATAAAAGCATGGTAGGAGCTCTTGGTGAAACAACTCTTGGAAAACCTCGCTGATAACAATACTTATGGAAGGCAATTATCAAAATCAAGGGTCATCATGGAAACTGGTGTTGACATTTCCTAATGGAGTTCTATATGGATTCACTGATTAGAAAGAAAGCAGAAAGGTGTCATCAAGAATTCTATGCTACAGAATTCTGGGATGTGATGACATATTGATGAAGCAGGTCAAGGGAATGAAGTCCTTCATTCTAGTAAAATTTCTACAGGACGATTCAAAGGAAAAAGGTATGAGGTATATATATTTATATGCTGACACTAGATGCTGTGGAGTCATGTCATATGGTTGCAGGTAATGGATTTCTATAATTAGAAGTATGATCTATGGAGGAGGATCTCTCATGGTGCACTGACAGATGAAATCAACACAATATATCCTCATGTGGAACATGAGGTGGTTGTATATGAACAAGGAACTAGAAATTGGAAGTTCATGGGAATGAAGATGTGCAGAAAGGAAGAGATAATGAAGTGCAACCATGTCAAGAGGTAGTTATCACCCGGAAGCCAAGAAGATGTGACTAGAATATCTCCTGGGAGGATATGTAGACTCCGATAGAAGTTCGATAAAGAAGAAGACCCTTGACAAACATATCATTATGAGATGTGTCAATCTGAATAGAGGATGCTGATGCTTATAGGAAAATGTCATGGTGAAAGATCATCACTGAGGTAACTTTTGATTTGAAATTTCATATGTATATGTTTATCTGGATGAATTTATGTAGGGCTACCAATCATCTGAAAGGATGTAAGATCCTTGGAGATGGTTCAAAGGAAGGCAGCATGGCATAAAGGTGGATCAGATGAGAAACACTGATGAATCACTTTCTGGTAGATGACATGACTCATGAATGAAAGTGATGGATGATCTGTGCCTTATGAAGCTAAAATTGAGGATTCCTCAATATCAAAATCCATGACATTGAGGACAGAAATTCTTCATGAGCAGTTGGGTGTCTCACCATTGTTGTTGTGGGTCCCTGGTTAAGAGGGAGCCTGGTGGTAAGTTTCTTACTTGGAAGAAACTTGGTGATTTATAAGAATGAGCTTAGGTACATTCCTTGTATAGGAATGAGTACATTCCCTTGTGGAATAGGTCCTCCCTGGCTGAGAGGAAGAGATAGACACATACTTCTGGTCTTCAACTGGGAAGACAGAATGAAGGATTGGGTAATCATCTAGCATCTGATACTCTTTGAGAATAAGATAGGGCATTCAAGATAAGAGTAGTAGTGGACCAATATTCTTTGAGGGCTAGCTACCCAAGAGAATAATATTCTAAGAAGGTCATACTTTGGAAACACCTGGGCGGAGTATGTACCTTGGAGAGACAATGACTATGGTGTCTATTAGTCATGTGTCTCGCCAACATTGTAGTCCATTGTCTCGTTGAGATATGGGGTTGTTAGTCAAGGCCTTGCACTAGGACAATGCTGATTGATATGATGTTATACATATACAATTACCAATCCGATTCTTCTTATGAGATTCTTCAGTTTGAAAGTGACCACGTACCTATATGAATACCTCCCTAGTTAAGAGGGAGTGTTGAAAAGTGTAACTAGGATCGGTCTTCATATTGACTATGTAATTATGCATTTATGTAAATAAGAAGACAAAGATAATAAAATGTATTCTTTTTGTACTTTCTTCATGGGTTTCATGAGCAAGATTTTTATTATAGGTCAATAGACTTCTTCTTGATGTTTATAAGGGTTTGTCTTCTGATTACACATATAATTAAGTGTCATGTATATGAAGTGTCTAGTCTAGAAATTATGCTCCAAGACCTTGTTATGATATCATGAAAAAATGGCTCCTAAGTGAGGCTCAAAGCTACACTCTCAACACTGGAATTCACGTACTCCATGTCGGCCTATGGACAGAAGTTAAAGTAAACTTACATGCTGAATGAATGGTCAGCCTAAAAAAAGGACATGCCACTATATATTCTTAGACCTGTGGTTCATTTGAGACACATAAATATGCAGATTTCTCTGAGGTTTTTGCAGAGTTTAAGGTGCGGATTTGGGTACAAGAAGAAGTGCAGACCTCAAGTCAAAGATTAGTCTGATATATTCGGATTAAGGCTAGAGATTGCGGATATATCCGTGACACTACAACATGGAGAAATCTGAAGTGAGTGCGGATCACAATGCTGAAATGAGGGTTATGTCTAAGGCTGCGTCTAAGTGCGGATCTCTATGCTAAAGTAAGTTGCGTTCAAGTGCGGATGATAGTGCTGGAGAAGGGTGTATTCAAGTGTGAATTACATTGTTAAAGAAGGTTGCATTCAAGGACAAATCATGGTGCCAAATATGGTTTAACTATGTCAAAGCGTGAGATAAAAGGTACAACAAAGTGCATAGTTATTGTGCTAAAGTTATGGTTGTATCCAGTTGAGATAAGTAAATAGTCAAGGCCCTAAGGAAGCGAAATTTGTGTAGAGACTGAGCTCTCTGGTGCAGAAAAGTGCAAGTCAGTGAAGGACAATGCAGAAGAAAAAAATCAATCAGTGACAAGGCCTTGGAAGCATAAGGAGGTTAAGGGTCTGTGTGACGGTCATGGTACTTGTCATTTGAAAATCTATAAGAAGGATTTCTTGTGGGTTTTCCTCTCCAAGAGGGGGAGGTTTTTCCCTGGCTCAAAGAGCCTAATCTTGTGTCTCTTGTATTTTGATAATTGACTTGATGAAAGACTAAATAAGATAAAAAGAGAAGACATAAGTAAATTAAATGAGTTCACAAGTAATTATCAAGAAGATAATTTGAATTAACCACCAGCCTTCCAAATTCTCAACAATCTCAAGCTGAGGTCAGTGGCAGATTCTCGTGGTAGAGTGAGATTTTCTCACGAGATTTATTTGTTAGTTTTTCCTCTGTATGACTTTTCAGTTTCGAAAGTCATAGAATTGTATTCAGAAACTTCTGTATATTAACACAAACACTCAACTACTGCACCGATTTTCCTGCATTGGGTTTTTTCGAGGACATTTGTCCAAAAATAACGATGTTTATTGTGTGTTTATTTCTTTCCTGTGCTGTATTTTGTTTCTGCAACATTTTTATATTTGTGTAGGCAATAATGTGATGTATTAAGTGTTGTTGTAGATAACTGCAAATAAATTGTTAAGTAAAGATTCACAATTAGGTGAATATTTTCCAATCGCTGCAATAGGATTCTAGATTTAGGAATTTTCACACATTCCTCATCTCCACAAGCTTCTCAATTTTTCTATAAAGCATGGCTTCCCTAAGCCTTGGACGCAAAGCCTTATTGTGCCTATCTTTAAAAATGGGGACAAAACCATTCCCAACAATTACAAGACAATTATGATTAGCCACATATTAGCTAAGCTTTATGGTCTCATTTTGGAAAACAACTTTAGCCATTGGATCGAAAGCCACGATAAAAAAGCTAAAGGGCAAGATGGTTTTAGGAGATACCACTCGACTATCGACCATCTCGTCACTCTGAGGATCATTGCCGAGAAATATAGCAATAGTAAAGCTGATCCATTTTGTTGCTTTGTGGACTTTAAAAAAGCCTTTGACACTGTTCCTCGGGATAAGCTTTGGAAAAGACTCGATGAGATCATGATTCCTCCTGAGTTAAAGATTGTTGTGATTCACCTCTACGAGATGGTTGTTGCCAAGATTAAAATCACCGAAGGGTGGTCTAAAGATATTAAATGCAATATCAGGATTAAGCAAGGGTGTCCCCTTTCCCCTACCTTTTTTGGCATTTACATTGATAAGTTAGAGGAGTGTTTGGAAATCATGGGCTGCAAAGAAACTGAGCTTGTTGGTATTATCATCACTCTTCTCCTCTACGCCGATGATATTTTTCTTCTTGCTAGAAGCCATGAGGATCTGGACAAGAAACTTAAGACTCTTCATGACTATTGATCCAAGATGGGTATGGTGGTTAATACCGACAAGACTAAAATCATGATAATTAAATCCAAAAATATCACCCATGGAAGTTTCGTGTATGATGACAATTTCTTGGAACAGGTCTCTTATAAATATTTGGGTATCGACATTCCTTATCAGCTCAACTAGAACTACAACATTGAGAAAATGATTATTGGAGGTTGGAAAGCTTATTATGCGCTTGAAAACAATTGTAAGGTTGTCGATCTTTGTATTTGGAGTAAAAAAATGTTCCTCTTTGAGACCCTCATCACCCCTGTTGTCCTATATGGTTGTGAAGTTTGGGGTTGCAATATATCTAGAGAGTCTTAGAGAAAGATTGAGATGATTCAAAAGTAATTCATAACCTACAACCTCAAGATCAAGGGAAATACCCCCTATCCTATCCTCCTGATCAAAGAAGGCCTCTCCCCTATTGAAAGCAGGGCTATGTTTAAATATCTAATGTATAAGAATAATCTTTATAACATGGAATCCAAGAGGCTTCCTAAAATTGCTTCTAACTTTAGTCAAAACCCCCACCTTCGCCTCAAGCGTGGGTGGCATAAGGATACCCAGTCTTGGCTTAGCCATTGGAGGATTAAGGAAGTTATCATCATGGGAAGAAAAGACAGTGTCAAAGATACTATTACCTCCAAGTTTAAGGACAAGTTGTGGGATGATAAGGAGTTGGAGGGTAAAAGGAAGCTAAGATATTATAAGGAGGTGATGAACCCCACCCTTGATAACCATAATTATCTCTCTGTTTTGACTAGCACTAAGAAAAAATTGAACATCGCGAGGATAATAACTAACTCCCATGAGCTTCAAAGTGAAACCGAGGGGTGGTCTACTCCCAAGACTCCCTGGGATGATAGAATTTTTCAATTTTGCGATACTAAGAAAGTGGAGGATGAAAAGCACTTTCTTTTAGATTGTCCGACCCTTACTCACATCCGCTCTCATTTCTCTAACATTTTTCACACTTCCAATCTTCTTGGCTTACTAAGTCAACCCAATGATAGTGATCTTGGTGCACTTCTTTCCCTTCTTTTTGAGCAAATAAATAATATTCTAAAGAATTACAATTAGATTCCCCTTATTAAGGTCCAATAAACCGCATTGGTCATAGTGGACGTTAATCATCATCATCGCCATCATAGTATTATTTTTTTAATAAAATATCCATTTATTAGTTTAATTTTCTATATTATTATGTCTTAATATTATACAATAAAATGATTATATAATATAATGCATAGTGGAAACCGCAGATATTTAAAATACTTAGAGTAAAAGGACATCTTCTTGAATGGTTCATGAGGCAAAATAGTTGCTCAGGTTTTGCAAATGGGGTAGTAAGCTAAGTGGGCTTGATTGTGGGGAAAAAAATACCACGTTTAAGCGCGTTTGAGCCAGAGGCGTTCTGGGATGGGTGGCCTCTCGAGATGTTCTTGTTATCAGGTGCAAGCCCCATAAGTGATGATTGAATCTACTCGATTCATTTCACTAGTTTCAATCCCACTTTTTCACCCTTGTGAGCATCACCCGATGCAATGAGTGCTAAGTGGACTATTCAAAAAATCACGAAATTAGTCAGTTACGACTACCTCTCATGGAAATGGTCATAGATGAATGACTTACTTAACTCAGTTGAATCCCAAAAAATGATATCTAATATAATGCACTGTGAAAATCCCTCAATACTTAAATACAAAGAGTGAAGGGAGCTCCACTTGAATGGTTCATGAGGCACAATACTTGCTTAGGTTTTGCAAATGGGATAGCAAGCTAAGTGAGTTTGGTTGTGGGGAAAAACTCCAAAGTTAAGTGTGCTTGAGCTAGAGGCGATATGGGATGGGTGACCTCACGGGAAGTCCCGGTTAATGGGCAAGTCCCAAAAGGGGATGATTGACGCCGTTGTTTAACCCTTAGCATTAGCCACGAGAGTACCAATAGGATGAACAGGCCTCACATTAAAGTTTTATATCCAGTGGCAAGTATTAAATTAAATCGGGCCGAAAAGAGAAAAGGTGGTGAAGCACATATATATTGAAACCAATGGATAAACAGCACTAAGCGGTGAAAGGCGGAACAATAATGAACATCTAACACAAAAGTAAAGGGGACGCGGCATTGTATGTCAACCCATATTATTGAAAAGGGCCTCGGGTTATGTACGAATAATATCAAAATTTTAATAATTATTATTAATTTAATTAATAGTTAATAAAATAAAATAACAAAAACAATACTTTTTAATAATTTCTCACATCATTTTATTTACACTTTTAATAGTATTCACTTATAATTTATATATTATCATTTTATTTATATTATTATTAACATTTTATTGATATTAATATGGTGTTATATGATTTATTTATTTTTTCATTTTAAAAAAAAATCATGTTATTTGTTTATTCATTTTTTAAAAGAAAATCATGTTGAGAAATTTAATAAATGCTTCTCCATTTATGGAGAACATTTTTAAACAAATTCATTAATTTACATAAATGCATTTGACAAAAAAATGATTACAACTTTTCTATGGTTTAATATTACAAATTGTTTTTTTATTTTTTTCATAATATTTAATTTATTTATTTATTTATTTTGAAAAGACAATATGGTCATACCTTCAAATCTATATGCCCACTTTCTTCAAGGATGGTCATTGTTGTTTGATGCAAGGCAGAAAGGCTATATGCCCGCTTTCCTTAAGGATGGTCATTGTTGTTTGATGCAAAGCAGAAAGGCTAGATTTGGTGTGCCAGAGTTACCACATACATATATATTTGTGATGTTTATGTTTATCATATTCGGATGTATTTGTGCAATTGTATAAAAATAGAAATTGATGAAAGGTAGTATATCTATTTTTTGTTTGCAGTGCTAGTTGGTAGAGTTTCAATGCAAGATAACATTGAAACTTATAAGTTTAAATAGTAATCTTATCCACCTCAGACATTTATCTTTCTATTAATGTTGGCTACTTTTTAGTTATTATAAACATGATTAATGCATTGTAAATATTCAAATAATAAATAATATTTTTATTTTTTATTTTTCAAAATTCAATAATTAAACTAAGTGGTAGGAAACACTAGCTATACAACTTTATTATTCAAGTAATAAATAATATTTTTATTTTTTATTTTTCAAAATTCAATAATTAAACCAAGTGGTAAGAAACACTAACTATACAACCTTATTAGTATGCTATAAAGTCTTTAGTTTTCAAAAAAAAAAAAAAATTTTTTTTTTAATTCATCAATGATAAAGTTAAAGTGAAATGTATGATAAAAATTTTGTAGGACATTAAAAAAAAATCATAAAGTGAAAGTGCGTGATAGAAATTTTGTACGACATGTTAAAAAAAGCCTTTGCAGGCCTCCTATCCATCAAATGGACAGATACAACTGGAAATTTTGTGGGACATGTTAAAAAGAGGCTTTGCAGGCTTCCAATCCATCAAAGTAGCAGATACAACTCAATACAAGCGAAAATATATTTAATCAAGCACACTACATCATGAAATATTTACTCTCTAATGTTTCACATCAAAAGTATAATTCTTGTGCTTAGAGATTTTTTATTTTTATTTTTGAGTACACCTACAGTGCCGCTGACCGGAGAACCAACCCAATTTTCCCTGAGTTAAAAAACCATAATAGATTTTGTGGGACATGTCAAAAAGAGATTTTGCTGGCCTCCTATCCATCAAATTAGCAGACACAAGCGAAAATATATTTAATCAAGCACACTAAATCATGAAATATTCAATCTTCTCCCCCGCAATGTTTCTCGTCAAAAGTATTGTTGCGATTAGATTTTTATTTATTTTAAAACACTCAAAATAAGAATTGCTTATCTGACTCTTTCTAACTAGTACATGCCTTGGCATTTCGCTATCAAACATCAAGTATGGTTGTGATTAGATTTTTTTGTTTTTTTGTTTTTTTTTTTTTATATTTTAAAACACTACAGTGCGGCTCACCGGATGACCAACCCAATTTTACCTTTGAGTTAAAAAACCATGGTAGGTGCCGCCCCGATGAAGCAATTGTGTACCAAGTATATGACCAAACGATGCGCTTTCAATTTTACCCTTATTAGTGTATTATTTTTTTCTTTTTGATTCAAGATCTTAATGTAAGCTTTAAAGTTAGGTATTCAAAATATCGGCGAGAAAAAACAAAGGAAAATCGGCCAAGCATGAGATTCTGTACTTCAAAAACGATTTTCCTTTTTCATAATAAGTTAAATTCCGTTTCATCAAACCCAAGCAGAAAGCATAATTACAAAAAAAAAGGCTGTTAACATACAACAGCACGCTCACACTGTTGAACATTTTTCGTCATTCTGGGCTTCTTGTAGGGACCACATCTTTGCATAATTACCTTTCCTTGCCAGCAACTTTTGGTGTGTTCCTTCCTCTACGATCTGCCCATCATCCAGAACCTGGACAGTACAGCCACAGATGTAGTAAGATACTTGGAAACAAGTTTGACAGGGTCATCATGGGAGGTCAAATTTGAAAAAAATAATATGGAGCTATGGTTATTATGCTACATGAATTTATGTCTTCATCTGCAACACCAAGAAATTACCTCTGGTGATTTTGCACTACTGTAACGAAGCCATTTCACTTACACCCTTCCGAATCAACCATGGAAATTTGGGTTGATGAGATGTTCTAAAATTTCCCCCTTCTCATCAATATATTTTAGAGAAATGGCACCATTAAATTTGGTTTTTAAAAAATGAAAAAAAAGAAGTGAAAAGCGGATAATTCTCTCTTTTATTTTCTTTTTTTAAATAAAATTATTGGTGCAAATTCTATAATATATAAATATTACTTTAACAATGGCTAAACTCTTTTTTTGTGCAACTATATACATTTTATAGTTGAGAGTTTAATAATTAGTAAAATTACCCAATTTTTTTTAAACTCTTTTTTTGTGCAACTATATACATTTTATAGTTGAGAGTTTAATAATTAGTAAAATTACCCAATTTTTTTTAATACTGTTAAGATAAGTCTATATCCTTTAAGAAAATGGCTATCACACCAATAACATTCTCTCCAATTATCATTCTTCCATTATGAGAATTTCTCCTTAGTTATGGAGTAACTTGTGTGAAACCCATGGTTGTCGCTCTTACAAATGCTAAGAGACTCCCATGAACTTGTGGGTAGCAAGACCCTGTGGAAGTAGGTGATATATGAATAAATGGGTTAGCTCTTAAGAGAGAATAATGACTACAATGCTTACAACAGTTGAAGAAAATAGCTTTAAAATGCAACCTTGAAAATTGTTTATTACAACTTGTTTTGGAGACAAGTGTTTTTCTTTTAGGTTATTCCCCAAAGGAAATTAGCATTTTGGACTCTTTTTGCCTATGTTGATGAGCATTCAAAGGGGAACGAGGTCCATGAGGGATTGTTGATCGAAAAAGGTAAAGGCATTTCCTTGTGTTGTCTAGGGTAGTAAAAAAGAGTGCCATGGTTGATTGATCACTAGATGGGGGCCTAGAGTACTTTGTTAGTGCCAAAATGCACCACCCTTGAGGAATTATTTCTTGAGGTTCCAAAATCAGAAGAGGCAAATGGCTCAATGGGAGAGTGTGCCAAGTGGGGCCTTAACGCCGAAACGAAATGGGTAAAAGCCCGCCCGACCATGCCATTGGCGAACGTCGACAGATAGGTGACGACAACGAGAGCGAGCAGGAGTTGATGATCTGACGACGCACAATGCTCCACATTGCCGAATCGTGCAGAGGATAACGGGTTGGGAGGTTGCGGAGTAGGACACGTATCACCCCCCCATGCCTCTCGCACCCCAACCAAACTTTCAATGGCAAGTTTGGGGGGCATACGTAGGGTGCCACGCTGCCCACCACGTCAGCGTTCCATGCTGACCAGCCCAACACGTCAGCCCTCCACATCAGTTCATCATCCATGTTAGCCCTCCTCCACATCGGCCCATCATCCATGGTAGCCCTCCTCCACATCTCTTCACCAAGTCACACTTTGCATCCAGTCACCATTGCCACGTGGCACCACCCTAGTGACACGTGGTAGGGTCCACTTTGTCATGCTAGTGCCATCATGACATAAGCATGGTGTTAGCCCTAAAAATGGCCAATGGCATCTCGACATGTGCCAAAGAAAATTTCTTATAAAAGGGCACGCCACACCCATTTTCATTGTCATTTTGTCCACCTTGGCTTCTGACTCACAGTCCTGATGCACTCATGAACTCAACTATTTAATTTCTAATCCCTTTGAGCCCAAATTCACAGTTTCGAACTGCCAATTCACCTCATCCTTGTGAATTCGACCTGCTAAGTCCTCATGGAAGTTAAAATTCAGGATAATTTGAGCTAAAAAGAAGCCCAAGCTCTCATGCGTGAAGAAGTTCTCATTCGCTCACAAAAGTCTGATTTAATGCTTAGCAAATCCTTCATTTTGTGAATTAATCTTGTACACATCGTTAGAAGCAAAATTGCATCCAAGAAGCGTCAAAATTTGTCAATTCTAGCCCAAAACTCTTGATGCACTCATGAACTCAACTATTTAATTTCTAATCCCTCTGAGCCCAAATTCATAGTTTCGAACTGCCAATTCACCTCATCCTTGTGAATTCGACTTGCTAAGTCCTCATGGAAGCTAAAATTCAGGATAATTTGAGCTAAAAAGAAGCCCTAGCTCTCATGCGTGAAGAAGTGCTCGTTCGCTCACAAAAGTCTGATTTTATGCTTAGCAAATCCTTCATTTTGTGAATTAATCTTGTACACATCGTTAGAAGCCAAATTGCATCCAAGCAGCGTCAAAATTTGTCAATTCTAGCCCAAAACTCCATAAGACTCTTTAATTTGATACTCGTGTGTGCCCAAGCAATTCACAACTCAACAAATTCGAATTAATTTTCCCTCCACATTATTAGCCAACCTATTTAGCCACGTGGAAGCTACACACTGGCTAGTTAATTCCACTCACAAACCTCACTTCTTGTCACCTTTCTCATTCCACTAGACCAACCAACCTCTCTAGCAAAATTCCCTCACTCCAATGGCCACACCACCAGTACCAAGTTCATCTCATGTTCAAATGGAAGAAAAGTCTAAAGATCATGATTTCTATGACCAGGATTCTAATGTTTGGATCTTGTCATAACCGCTTATGACATGAGAAAGGCCATACAATTGGTACATAGTACCTTCGATATAATAGGTGACCACAATAACCTGCTTGAGTCAAACTTGGTCCTCGCAGTGGTTTTGCAAGTATACCATTTCCCGAAAATGGTAACATGGTGTGTTAGCAGGTATCTACCAAACCAAAGAGTCATCGTTTTTGCTCAAGGAGATAAGGCAGTCATCAAAGTCACACCAGAGGCCATTGCAGATATGCTATTATTCTCGGACAGGGTAGGTATGCAGAAACTGGACAAAGAAATACTAGAATATTAGTGGAAGTCACGGAAAATTTTAGGGGCGAAATTTCACAAATGGGCTATTTTTTGAAAAAATATTCGCCAATTTCATTAAAAATTGCTTATTTTTTACATATATGATTAAATGGATGAAATTCGCCAAAAAATTACCGACTTTAATAGTAAATTACATGTTTGTTATTGAATATTTGCCTACATTCTTTATGTATGAATTTTCAAACTTGAATACTTGCCTACAATACTATATATAGGAAAAATAATAAATCCTTAAAAAATACCCTAGTCGAAGGGCCTTTCCCCAAATATCAAATAAGAGATGATCAATGGAAATGTCAAAGAAGGAATAGTTGCCGCTTCCGGACCTCCTCCCTACCCTATCACGACATTTGACTCTATGCCCAAAATATCTTTCTCCTTGACTGCTCAAGTCCTTGGTCTTAATACCGATGTCCAAATAAATGAGTTGGTTCTAGGTTTCCTAGCTACTTTCTGTCACCTGGTCACCAAGGTCTGCACAAGATATGATTTCCCCCAGTACTTATCTGATGAAATCCATGCCCAATTGATAGAATTTGAGGAAGGGAGGTATTTCTGATATCAAACCTATCTAGTCTACCTGTTTATTCACGAAGACTATTCTTTCCTTGAAAACCTAAAGCCTAAAATGATTCATGAGAAAAATACCATATTTTCTATTTTTGAGTGGTTTCCCATGGTAAGGAAAATAAAAAACAATCAAGGCTTTTTCAAGCATGTGTCATCATTTATGTCTATTGTCTATACTTTTTTGCACAGTGAACCTCTACCTAGAGCCCCTAAGTTCCTCAAGGAAAATTGCAGTTCAATCTTGATACTAGAGTGGGTGATGGGTACCTCTTTGAGGAATACAAAATCATAAGAGTATATGGATTTGAAGAAAGACCATACCAGTGGCCGACATTTTTGACTCCCTACATCTTCACATTGGAGTATATAAGGCAAAGTTTCAACAGTGACAACTTACACTTCCACTTCTAGAAAGGAAGTTGTGACATTCATCCTCCCTCATGAGGTGGGGCCATTTGTGGTCAATGCAAGGAGTGTCCTGAATCTAGTGGAGAATATCTTGAAATTTTTTGATTTCTCGCAAGCAGGGTCGTGGAAATATGATCCTCAAAATATCATTATATGAGAAGAAAGGATAAGGAAAAATGACATAAGCATGACCCCAATTCCATAGTAAAGGAATGTGTTGTAAAGACCTTAACTTGTTGAATTAAGCATCATTACAAAATACATAAGTGTAAAGCCCTTAATTTTCAAAATTAACAATCATTCACAAAATTCATACTACCGAATTCAGAGTGGGATTTTTGAAACAGAATATATATCAATTGACTAATTAGTACTTACTTGGAAACGTGTTTGAAGCTGTTCTTGATCTGCCATGGCTCTAGCTCCTGTCACCAAACCATCGTTTTCCTCCCAGCCTATCTGAGGTCAACCTCTCCGGTCCCCAGATTCAGAAGACAAGTCCTCTGGCTCCCGTGCCCAAAACTCCAATAACAATCGAGATCACTCCATGACTCTGTTAGAACTCTAGAACTCACTGCTCATGTCTCACGCAGTTATAACTCCTCTGACAACATCAGAGTCAGTTTCCCATTCACTACCCATGCCCATCAAGTTTACCCCTCTTTTCCTTTTATACACAAACTCCATTCTAAATATATATTAAAATATCATCTTTTAATAAATATCTTTGATTTCTAAAATATCTTAGTTTTATTAAAATATTATTATTTAATAAATATCTTAAATTTATTAAAATATTATTATTTAATAAATATCTTAGATTTATTATAATATCTTGGATTTATTAAAATATCATCATTTATTTGCATAAGTCAATGCTTTTAATTTACTTTGAACAAAGTATTAGTTTATATTATGATAATGGTAGATATAACTAATACATTCATTATATTATGGTGAGTTGGGGATTTACTCAATACTTCAATAATTCCCTCATCACTCTACGCCAAGTTTCTTTTCATAATTGATTAGTGCATGTACTAGTGTCGTACACGTGATATATGCATATGTAGCTATCATATGTGGGTCTCATGTGCATGCTAATATTTCTATGTTCCATATAATTTGAGTTGAGTCGTTACATACCCCCCCCCCCCCCTTCAGAGAACTTTGTCCCGAAGTTAAGTTTTATGTCGTATATTATTAATTATATCAATTATTAGAGTAATCATATAAGGTTGGTGTATCATAGTTGAATTTTCGTTTAATGTGTGTGAACACTTTTAGCATTTATGTTTTGATCATTTATTGGTTTACCAATTTAGTAGTCACGTCTTGCCCCAACAGTGTTCCCAAGCTAGTCTAGAATCATTCTGTCCTCCCTAATCTCTTCTGCTCCCATCCTATTCGACCTCTACAGGAATATGCCATGGCATCAATTTTACTAATCCAACCATCCATAAACCTAGGAGTGTCAGCGTCGATTACGTCGACCTGATTGACCAGTAGGCATCTGGCAGTCATCATCACACGTCTAGGGGAACGTGACTCGCACAACCCTTGCATGACTCCAGTTTTTGGCGGATAAACGGTGGGCAACACCTCCACCCCTCATAGTAGAACCAAGGTTAACACTCTATCATGGGATCTCAGTGCATCTCAATTGTTCTTGGAGTTTTGTCATCACGCGGTTGGTTTAGTAACGATATTATCTGCAATTTAAAATATTTGTCCACAAATTATAACATACGTATCAATATGTTCAAAGCAAATCGTTACCCATATAACAATTTCTACACATTCCAAACATGTTGCTATCTAGGATATTGATCCTTGAGTTCATATAACATACTTGGTTATGTTTATCCAATATGTCTGTAAATTCATTTTCACCCCGAATAGTCAAGTGCAATCACTCTTTTATTTCAATCTCATCATTTTAGGTCTATATGTAAAATTATTGATACCATATCCATAACATAATTCATAATTTATATTAGTATCCCTGTACCAACAATGTTTAAGCAAAACTTTCTTCATATTGGTATCCATGTACCAACAATGTTTAAGCAATTTAACATATTCTCACATGTCATAGTACAAAATGACAGTCTTAAGTATCCATCCAAAACAAGATAAGATTACCAACAGTTATAAATGTCATATAGAATAATCGAACATGGATATACAAATAAGGGTGTAGCTACTATTTTCTATACTATATTACCCGATTAACCTTATAAAAAGTCACAGGTTGAGACTCTAAATCTAAATGGAGGGATGCTCCAACCTTTGCATATATATAGAAACGAAATTAATTGAAACAAGAGCACAAAACTTTTACTGTCTAGTCGAAACATGATCTAATTTCTTGATATAGGTTGACTAAGAACTCTAAAACACAAAACTACATATAGATCCAGCCAATCTCTTAATTCTTGTTACTTATTTGTCTTCTAAGTCTAATTATCTTTGATCTGTAATCTGGATCCCAAGAGATAATAATATCATTAAGTTCTTTATCATGTTATTTTAGTTCATCTTCAGCTTAAAATGTAGAAGCCAAGGAGTAGGGGTTTGGAGGGCTAATCATTAGGGTTATGCTGGAGATGGAGGAAGAGTTAATTGACTACTCTAAAGATCTCTTAGTGGGAGGTTTATCTTCATTGAAGGAGTTTGTTACTGCTTGAAAATGCATTATTCACTTTGCATTATACTTGGTCTACTAAGAATGTCATGTTTTCAACAAGATGTCAATTGTTGACAAACATATAATTTCCTCCTTTTTAATAAGAAATTCACAATTTATAAGATATGCATAGTCACATTATTAGTATGTTACAGTTTTGATATAGGCTCTTTACTTGCAAGCTTCACCATTTAGAGTTTTAACTCTAGCTAGGATATTACTAGCTTCACCATCATTCCTTAAACCATTGTTTCATTTCTATTATATTGACTCACTTAATCCAAACATATAACACATCACTGGTGTACCCACTCATTCTTCACATTAATCGTTTTCTCATTAGTCCTTAGGCCTCATCTCATCGCCATATGTATCTTTTTTTCTAACGAGGTATACTTATTATCCTTAATATTTACCTTTAACCATTTTCCTAGTTTATCACTTGTTATCTTTAACAAATTAGGAATGTTCACAATTCCTTACAGGTCATTGCTTTGACCCTTATCAATCATGTTGCTCATATCCTTAAGAAAGTTCTTCTTGATAGAAAACATCCCTTCACTTCGTTATACCAACTATTCCTAATATTCCATGCCTACTTTAATTTTGAAAAAGAACATATTAACAAATTGACTTTGTTTTCTCACCTCTAGTCAACATGGTTTTCTTTTCTTCTCTTAATGCATACAATTATTACACTTGGAAATGTCTTTACTATTTCTCAACATAGGTAAGACCCTATAAATAAATTCAATAACGTGGATATCGAATGTAATCTACTTATCATTTCAGGTTTTAAGGCATTACGAGATAGAATTTTCCAATCATACTCCCCGATGTCCATAATCCATGGATATAGTTAGTCACTTAAGGAAAATTTTATAATGTGACTCTCCCATTAGAGGGAGAAACTATTATAGATGTTGCTATGCCCATAAATTATCCTATAGTTGATCAATTTTTTTATAGATTCACTCTTTAATCTAATGTCATTGACTTCTTATGTTGCTTTGTGAAACTTCCACTCACTCACCTTTGGTGCTATTTTGTCGATCTCAATATTCTAAGTTGATTATGATAACTAACATTTATTATCATTATCAGAAGTTTTCCATTTCGTTCTTTTCCTGTTCTCCCTAGGTACTATATTGATTATATTATAGTAACAATGAAGATCAAACTTTGAAGTTTTCTGCTGCACTTTCTTGGTAACTACCTCATTTCGTTCTAATAGTGTGTTTACTACCTTACAGGGTGATTTCTTACCCTCTTAACATATGTTTCATCCATCACTTTACCTCAAACTAGCTTACCCTTTTATGTGGTTGTAGCTTCATATCTAATGGTCTTGCCTTAATGTCTATAGTCATGTTTTCATTACCATTGTTCCTTTCTTCAAGAGTTAACTTCTTTGGAGCAACTTTGCCAACTAATCTCTATATATATACCTAAATAATCACCATGATTCATCTTATATAGTGTCATAATGTTATGTGCTCATCATATAAGGCTATAGGTTAGTTGGTTGTCCAAAGACGAGAAAAATTTCTCCTATGGGTTACTAACTTTTGGTGGGTAACAAGTCACTTGTATGAATGTGACTTCATTACATCAAGTAAATCTTATCTTCCAAAACCCTCGCTTAAGTTTTTACCATACAATCAAAAGACATTAACTAAATCATTTTTCGAATGATTTTTTTTTTTTTTACCCTTCAGATTTTAAAAGTATGACTTTCAATTCTTGGACAACGATACATATGAGAAATGCAGATTAAGTCAAGATTGAATTTAAAAGATAACTTGCAGATCACAATAAAGCTTAACCTATCAATCAGTACTAAGTTATACCAGTCACAACATGTTTGAAGAACATCATGGTACTTAAACTAGTAACAACTTCCACATGTTTACACGCCTTAGGTGAAGCCAAGTACCCTTATAGGGACTTTTCTTAGTGACCTATATATAAATTATTAAGTACCCTACTCATATACACAAAATTTATAGTTGGAATAATTTATTTTTTTTTAAATTTTTATTTTTTTTTAAATTTATCATATATATATATATATATATATATATATTTTATAACTAGCAATCTAAACTAATTTGAACCTTGTCCCACCTACCAAACCAACTACTTCCCAACCAATAGAAATGTTGTAATAACTGCTCTCTGAATAATCAAGGCATTAGGTATTCTTTTAAGGGATTTCTAACCCATCCTCCACCGTCTTCGGAGCTATATACTTGTCCCTAATAACGTAAGGCCACAACTTACTACCTTGGATTAAACTCCATACATTCTTTGCGGCTAACGCCTTAGGAAAGAGGAATGTTTTTTTTTTTAAAACTTGTCCAGATGAACCTATCGCATTATCCGCCTGGAATCAAACGTTGGACCTCTTCTTTCATTGAACTTTGAATAATTAATGGCATTTTATGCTATCATCCGGTAAATAATTCCACCTTTTGTTCTGAAATTTGAATTCTACATTTGAAAATGTTCGTTGAAGCATGGGAAGCATGGAACTTATTGTACGCTCAGCACCTGTAAAGCTACGTGGCACCCCACGTCGTTCAAGCTGTCGAATCGTGCTGCTCACCGCCTCTTAAACATTTATTTTATTAATATCGCTGTGGCGGCTGTATAGGGGAAGTGACAGTAGAATCGCAGAGGGCTGGTCTTGAGTAAGAGTATCCAAACGAGCCACAGCTTCTGGAGGAGCCCCAATATTTTGACCGACGATGTAAGTTCCGAACAAGCTCGGATACTGTGGGTGTGCTAATATTTTCAATTTTATTGCATGCTCCTCGTTATCCGCATTGAAATGAGCACTGTTAGCATCCAAAGATGGGATCTTCCGTGCTTCTCCTCGAGCCTGCGAGGCTAACGATGTGATTATGGGGCTTATCGGCATATTGGAGGACTGATATGTGTAGCAATTTTTCGGGGTGAAGGAAGCATTGGCGTTGTCCCAGCGGAAGGGGCACACTCCAATCTGCACAACAACAAACTCCTCTGTGGAATCCTTGAGCTTTGAGTATCGAATATTGAATGTGTCATGTGTAGGAACCTTAATTTCAACATTTTCAAGTTCTTTCGCTGCTAAATCGGAGGAAACACAAACATTGCAAGCTTGAAAGCTCATGAAAAAAATCAGAGAGGATATCAACAAAATTGAAGCCGAGAATGTTCAGCTTTACATTCAAGGTTGCTGCAGAAAATGCTTCCTCTACCATCGGTGCAGCCGCATGGTTGATGTTGAGGAATGAGCCACGGCCACCCTTGTGAAGCTCATTGTCTGCAATCTGCTCCAGGTGACCCTGGGGAAAGTACACCACACGACTGCCCTTAGGAGGCAGAGATATGAGAGGGCTAGCATAGGCATGCCAGAGCTCTGGACATACAGAGCTGCCTATCTCCACCCCAATTCTCTTATCGCCATTGCCATTACCATCATCAGAGGAATGGTGCTGCAGACCATGTGGGTCATTCAGACTAGACTCCATAGCAGCAAACCTACACAACCCAATTCAAATCACTGCTAAAAACACATATCCCTCAACTCCCAGCAGCTATTCAAGCCGCATGAGAGGAACCCAATTGCCGACGCGGGTGGCTCATGCCTGAGCCGGTTACAGGGGGAATCTTCTGTGCCATGACACTGTTACCAAAAGCCCCTTTACTGATGGCTAGATGTGGATCAAATGATGTGTTTAACAACAAGTACATCAGCTGTGCCTCCCAAATGCCCAGCAATGTCCAGTCCAAGAAAAGAGCAATCCAGATAGAGAGAGGATGGTGCTTCGCTCGGGACTCTGCATAACCACCTATTACCCCCCCCCCCCCCCCCCCCCTTCTTCACTCCCTCGATAGGACCATCGGTCATCCATTGCCTGGCTGATTAAGTACAAAATTAGTTGTTAGCAGGCCTTCCTTGCCTTTGTTCCACAACAATACATCCTTATCAGCATCTGTATCATCATCAACAGTGACCACTCTCCATCTAATGTACAACCCCTCGTAAAGATCACTACCTTCTATTGTCCCGCAAACTGTTTGACCAAAAACCCCAATGGATAAAACAACGTCCAAATCGCTCTTCAAACCTCGATACTGTTAAGCTTCCCCTCGTAGAGATGGAAAGTGTGACCCTTGTAATGTAAGGTCTTAATTTCAATAATTAACCCAAAGAACCTTAATTTATAATTCGTTTGCAATACCAAAAATCGAAAACATATTTTGACCGCACAAGAAATGAAGCCCTTGGTCCTGACAGCACTGTCGCGGTTCTGGTATCTTGCTATCCGTAACCTTGTCAATAAAATAAGTGACAAAAACAGGCCATTCTAAGTTCTCCTCCTTTGCAGTGAGCATGTATCAACATATTATAAGTGACAAAAATCAGGACTGATGCCCTTTCAAAAAGTTTTGATTCTTATGTATTCTAGTAGCAATTACAGATCTGTGGAAGAATACTACATTTTGACCTGGATTACATACTTGTGATCTCTGTTGTGAATGATCCTTAATTTAGAAAATTAAGGGCTTATCAAATTACCAGCGTATGGATAGCAAGATACCAGAACCGCGACAGTGTTGCCATGACCAAGGGCTTCATTTCTTGCGCAGTCAAAATATGTTTTCGATTTTTGGTATTGCAAACGAATTATAAATTAATTTTGGAACTTGGCTCCGATACCATGTGTAAAGACCTTAACTTGTTGAATTAAGCATCATTACAAAATACATAAGTGTAAAGCCCTTAATTTTCAAAACTAACAATCATTCACAAAATTCATACTACCGAATTCAGAGTGAGATTTTTGAAACAAAATATATATCAATTGACTAATTAGTACTTACTTGGAACCATGTTTGAAGTTGTTCCTGATCTGCCATGGTTCTAGCTCCTGTCACCAAACCGTCGTTTTCCTCCCAGCCTATCTGAGGTCAACCTCTTCGGTCCCCAGATCTAGAAGACAAGTTTTCTGGCCCCCGTGCCCAAAACTCCAATAACAATCGAGATCACTCCATGACTTTGTTAGAACTCTAGAACTCACTGCGCATGTCACGCAGTTAGAACTCCTCTGACAACATCTGGGTCAGTTTACCCATTCACTACCCATGCCCATTAAGTTTACTCCTCTTCTCCTTTTATACACAAACTCCATTCCAAATATATATTAAAATATCATCTTTTAATAAATATCTTTGATTTCTAAAATATCTTAGTTTTATTAAAATATTATTATTTAATAAATACCTTAGATTTATTAAAATATTATTATTTAATAAATATCTTGGTTTTACTAAACTATTATTATTTAATAAATATCTTAGATTTATTATAATATCTTGGATTTATTAAAATATCATCATTTATTTGCATAAGTCAATGCTTTTAATTTACTTTGAACAAAGTATTAGTTTATATTATGATAATGGTAGATATAACTAATACATTCATTATATTATGGTGAGTTGGGGATTTACTCAATACTTCAATAATTCCCTCATCACTTTAAACCAAGTTTCTTTTCATAATTGATTAGTGCATGTACTAGTGTCGTACACGTGATACATGCATATGTAGCTATCATATGCAGGTCTCATATGCATGCTAATATTTCTATGTTCCATATAATTTGAGTTGGGTCGTTACATGTACAAATAAATCTACATGGGGGGAGGCCAAAGCCATTCCACGTCCTGTAGAGTCAAGCACACCCTGCCTCTCGAGAAAGAAAAGAATCACATTAGAGCCCATGGATATAGACCAAGGAGAGGAGCCTAGCTCCAAGAGGACCAAGGGAAAAGAGGAATAGGGAGATGATGAAGATGAAGAAGATGACGAGGACAAAAAATCCCAAGCTTTGGTGATGTATAATACCCAACTGACAAGCAGAGTCAGGTGAGGTCTCGAAGCTTGGACAAATGTCAGTTGTGGAATAATTTCAAGAAATGGCTATACAATCAGCCAAAGAAAGGAAAAGAGATATAAGAATAGTGCAGTATTAGCCACTCCCCAGAATGCAAGTCAAAAGTGCCTTGGATCATGAGGGGGATTTTCAAATTCACAGTTTTTCAATCTAAAGCAGAGACAATCGTGTCCATGGAGGATTATGAGGTCCACCAGATGTCTCTATTAGTCGACCACATTCCATGCATAGATCTCATGGAACTGGACATGCAAGTGACACATATGATGCATAGGAAGATGCATAGGACCAATTCCTCAATAAGAAAGTTACAAGAGATGTATAATAAGGCACATAGTTAGCTGAAGTACGAGAGAATGGTGTGCAGATCCAGAAAGATCAATATAAAGACTTTGGAGGACAAGATCACTCATATGGTTACACACCGTTGTGACTTCAAACAATACAAAGCTATGTTGGATGATAAGGAGAGGGATATAGCTGCCATGAAGAAGCAATTGAAGATCTCAGATGCACATCCCGAGAAAACTGATGGGCTGGCGGAGGCAAAAAAGAGAATCAAGAGCTAAAGGAAAAACTCTATGATATGATACACAAAAATAAAGAGTATGAAGATCAAATCATGTTACTGGAGGCACAAGTTCAAGGAATGAAAGAAAACTTAGGTGAGACATCTCAGTCCCACCAAACTCCTGATACTTTGGCAAGACAAGTTGAATCAATGACAGTGTCGAACAATGCCAAGAAATTGTAGATTCTACTATCTAGTCAAGAGCAAGAATTGAAGGAGGAGGAAGAAGAGTTGGAGAGCACCTAAATAGAACTATACCGGAAGCAAGAGGATTACTAGTGATTTGAAGCAAAACTAGAGGTTTTGAGAAGTAAACACCCAAGTAAATCCTCGTTCAAAGTTGCAAAAGCAATAACCTGGGATAGAATAATAAAGAAGGTGGATAAGAACTGGTACCACATTGAGCTACTTCAAGAGAAGATAGATATTGTCAAGAGGGCCAACACATAAATGAATGCAATGAAGAACACTATTGGAGATTCCTCCACCAAAGTTGAAGTGATAATAGAGTTCCTTAATCACATGTCTAAAGAAGATGTCACAAAATTGGATATCAATAGATCCAAGGCAGTGGCATGAGCAAACCAGATGAAGAGGAAGCAAAAGCTGGAAACAATGGTGGATAAGGAGGCAAGGGCATTGCAAAGGAAATATATAACTTCAAGGACAAATGCAGAGTTCTATACAAGAAGAAATTCCCATAATTTTTTGATAGAAATGGAGACTTATATCCCAAAGATTATTTTGTGAAGAGCTTGTTTGAAATCATTAATGATTAGAAAGGCTTTGGAGAAGAACACTGTCTTCTATAGGGAAGAGACATTGTCAATCTTTATTTAGACTATTTTGAAATTCTGTTAAGTTTAATGAGTATTTTCAAGGAACAAGGCCAAGTGGATTGTGATGCGGTCACTAATTTGGAGGAATCCTTTTTGGATGCACAAATGTGTGATATCTTGCTCAACAAAGAATGGAAGGGATTGATATACTTCTACAGATTGGCCATTCAAAGAGGCCCTGCACAGTCCCAAGTTGGAGGAACAATGCTACAAGCGTCTCCGATGGAGGTAGGTTCAAGCTCCAGGCCATCGCAGCAACAACAGGCCTAGTCCCAACCACAGGTGCCAGCTCAGCTAAGTCAGGCCCTAGCAACACCCCAACCAAAGTAATGCACCCTCCTTTCAGCCATCACACATGCACAAGAGAGAGAGAGAGAGGAAGGCAGGGTGGGACCCACCCTACAGCTGGAAACTTCTAGCACACTACAGGTGGAAACTTCTAGAATAAGTTAGGTATGACACTGCTAGTTGTTTGTAAAGATTCCTAGTGGTTACTAGATACCACTAGTGGTGTTGGGTCTAGAGAGCCTATATATAGGTCTCATTTTGATGTAAAGAGGGAGATAATTTTTTATGTACTGAAAGGCTCCCAAACTTTTGTTGGAAAAGTATTGGGATATGTTGAAGCTATTGTAAGAGAGGAATTTTGAAGTACATTTTGGACTGTCAGTAATCTTATGTTCACATGTAATGCTATAAACCCTCGTGTAATTTGAATTGTGCATGATATTAATACAATCAGAGTTATTCATGGAAAATCATGTTTTTACCCTTGATGCTTGTATGGAATCTGACTGTAATTGTGTAAATTAAAGGAAACTTAGAATTTGTATGATTGTTTTCTTTAATTTCTGTGAATTTTATCAACTTGAAACATACCCAGAAATGTATCATAAACTCTTGGTAATTTCATACACAAATTTCCCAGAAGAAAGAAAACATTTAAAATAGAAAATAAAAGATCAGATTTAGATGTTCCTAGGCTTTGCATTGTAGCATAGCGCAGTGTGACTCTGGGTCACCAACATCTTATGGCATCGTTGCCAGCGATGATCTGAAGATATTCCTTGGGTGAAATGTAATATTCCCAATTAGCAGCAGCTAATTGGCAATATTAATTTTTGCTCAGATTTTTCTTCTTTAATGTTCAACCACACAATAAAGGGGTGATGGGACCCATAACCCAACTTAGGATAAATAAACTCCCAAAAGTCACTTAAATATTATTCTGATTTCAGCGTGGGGCCCAGGGGAGCCAAGTGACAACGCAGGGAGAGGGACAGTGCAGAGGCAGCGTGGGCCAAGCAGCACAGTGGTAACGTGGACCAGGACAACGCAGTGTAGGCAGGGCAGCGTGGCATGAGGAGATAGCGCAGCATAGTGGGGCCCAAGGGAGAGCTACAGTCTCAAGCATAAAAGGAGGGAGAGGCTAGCTACTCATTCATTCTATTATGCATCTTCAGAATTTCTGTCTAACATATATTGAGCACACTTAAGCTGTTTAGCTAAGTCTGCAAGTGTTGTTCAGCACACGGGTGTCTCCGAGCGAAGATCCCAACCTCGGCCTTGGGGGACTTCGAGTGCCTGCTCAGGTGAGGAGCTTCACCATCGATTTTCAAAGCAGAGAACACAGTACCATTCAACTAGGAGTTACGCAGTCACTAAGGCAGCGCAGTCACTCTCAAAGATTATGCAGCCTTGGAGGAGGGCAGCTCCGGGAGTCGGGGGAGATCAGGGGTTTCAGTCCAGGACAAGTGTGAGGGTATCAAACCTTCACAAGTCATCTTTTTGAGCAGCAGGAGGTCAGCATTTCCAGTCATTTAGTTCAAAGGCCAGTGTACTCACCAAGAGTGCATCATTTTCCTAAGGGGGTCAAATTCCGGGGTCTGCCTTTCCAGAATTCCCCCTTGGGTTTTTCTGGGTTTTTGGAGGAGAGTTCATAGCCCGAGTTTCCCAATTTTATGAGCAGGGGAACAACCCCAAAGAGCAGCTCTATTCCAACTAGAAGCAACATTTTCCAGCAACAGCAGCAGCTCAGGGAATTACGTAGTCCAGAGAGAAAGCAACCATTCCTTGCAAGGTTTTGAGGGTTATTTCAGCTTGCCTTGAGCAAGCCAAGGTGCCATCATTCTGATCACCTCTTGTACTCATTACCTCTTTCAGATTTATAATAAAATGGCTCAGCTTGTCTCAATGTTTGCAATGTTTTTCATGGTGTCTCTTTAGTTGCTGTAGTTTTTGTTTATGTTGCTTTGTATTATTGTTTATTTCCTATTCAGAATATTACAGTGGTATCAGAGCTCATAGACTTGGCTCAGCCTGTGGAGAAGATCAGTCTATGACACCCAGAGACAAAGAATACATCACTTACCGGAAGCAGCGGTACAGAAGCCGAGAGCGGAGGCTCGAGGCCACATTTAGAGAAGGGGACTGCGTTCCAGTCAAGGACACAGAGGAGGAAGCACCTATGGCAGTCGAGATAGATGATGAGAAGGAGTTCAGGAATCTCCTCTTGAAATCTGTATAGGAGCTCTCTAGGAAGATAGAGGAGATGGGTCAAAAGATTGCTAGGGAGAATAGACAACGTGAAACCCCAAGGGGTTTTCACATCAGAGAGGGATCCGACACTTCCCATCACACGCAAGAGCAGAACACAGTGCAGCAGGTGGTGCTACGCACTCCCCCACGTTCCACTATGCCCATATTCTTGACTGTAGGTACAAGAACGGGAGGGCCCAAGGAGCTAAAGATAGCTCATTACGGGGACTACTTTGGGGTGTATCAGTCATATGGGCAAGAGTTTGGCGAAGCTCTCTCTTTCCACGATTTCTGCCAGCTCAAGAACAAGTACAAACCCCGTAACCAGAACAAAGTGTTGATATTTTGTGTATTTGGGGTAGCATCAGTTGTGCTCTAACTCCCAAATTTTGTGGAGGGACTAGAGTACACTTGATCTACAAGGCCCAGAAATGGATTTGAGAAATTTCAAGTTGTGTTGAAGTTATTCAAATAATTAATTATTTTTAAAGGATTTCCTAAGTCTAACTTAGGAAAATAAAATAATTAAAGTGAATTAATTAACACATGTGCTGAAATTGTCTTAAGTCACACAGATCAAGCAGTTTTTTAATCTCAACCGTTGATGGGTGATTTCATCTCGGCGGTTGAAGGGTTCAACGAAAAAGTATAAGAGAAAGGCTCGAGGGTCAGTTGAACACACACAATTTCTGTAGAACTGAGAAATAGATCTGGAATTCTAGGGCGGGTTTGTTAAGAATTTCCAGTGAAATTTCTTGCAATGAGGGGTAGTATTGGCTGAGGGAATGATATGATTCCAAGAGCCAAGGGACAACAAGAGGCAAGAGGAGCAGCCACAAGGACAGCGTAGAGAGGCTTCAAAGCCACGCAGAGTAGCAAGGACAACGCAAAGGCATCTAGGGCCACGCTGGGCTGACACTGGCCAAGTAGAGGCAGCGCAGGGGCAGCGTAGACCCTCCTAGGGTGACACAAGCCCTCCTAGAGCCACGTAGAGGTTGACGCAGTCCCTCCAGGGCAATGCTAGGGCTTCAGAAGCAGCGTTGAGGGTTTCTAGGTCAGATCCGGGCTGAGTCCTATAAATCCCGTTTGAGGGTGTGGATCAGTCAGATATTTGGCACTAGATCTTCAGGTTAGCTGTAGATTTTATATCTTTTATTCTCTGTCGGGTTTTCCAAGGTTGGAACCCAGATTTGCTGTACTCGGAACAACTTAATAATAAAACCCTCATATCTGTTGAACCGGTTTTCCCGCTTTGGGTTTTTCCGGGGACTTATGTCCAAAAATTCATGTGTCACTTTGTTGCATGAGTGAATTATTCAGTAAAAGATCTACATGTGTAGGCTGTAGTTGTGTTTATTTTCGGTATTTTTTGAATCTAATTTCTGAAAATAACTTGTATAAATTAAATCAAGTAGGAGGAAATAAACCAAGACACTGTAGTAGAATTTTTACATGGTATCAGAGGGATAGCAGATCAAGCTGAATCTCCAGCAAATCGGGTGAAGAAATCTTTTTTCTGCAGGGTGGCAGAAGAAGCAGGAGATCCGGAAAGGGCATCTTGACAGCAAGGGAAAGAAAATCCAGGAGACAACGCTGAAGCTGCAAAATGCCTTTGGGCTTACGCAGACCCTTCCTATGCCAGCGTAAGGACTGCGTCACCCAGTCTGGGATTACGCAGTCCACTTTTGAGCCACGCTGGGATTGCGCTGGACAAAGCGGTTGATCATAGACGGAGTCAAGGACCACGTGATTCCGCATATTGCTGATAAGAAAACATCAAATGCTATGTGTAAGGCTTTGGAGGTGATGTACCAAGGAGGCTCTGTGCAAAGAAGATTGCTTCTTGAGAATCAGATGTGGATGTTCCAAATGGTGAAGGGCGAAGAGATAGATCCATTTCTCTTCAAACTCCAAGCTATCCGTGACCAGCTGATTGGCATGGGTGCTACTCCAGACGAAGGGCTCCTAGTGAGGACAACCCTGAATGCTGTCTCTGAAGAATGGGAAGCGTTTGTCCAGGGCATTTTGGGAAGGGCAGCGTTACCATCATGGGAAGATATGTGGGCTATTCTCCACCAAGAGGAGATCAGGAGGATCACCAAGAAAAAATCTATCAGTGGAGGAAGCAGATCAACCAGAGTAAAGAAAGAAGAGGAGGAGGATGCAGCCCTTACATCAAGGGAAGAAAAAGAAGGACCTCTCCAAGGTTCGGTGCTTTAATTGTGGTCATCTTGGTCATTTCGCCAGCAGTTTTCCTAAGAAAAAGGACAAAGGAGCTTCTGATTCCAAGGCTGCAACAACAAATGAAGATGGCTCTGATGATGATGCAGCCATGAGTGCTCATGCACCTCGAGAGAAGAGGTGGGGTGACATCGATATTTAGAGTATCCATATTTGGTGGCGGGATCCTTGAGTCAACCCTACTCTTGGATCACATACGAGCTACAGTAGCCTTAAGACGGTAGCGGGATGAGTAGGAAGATGGTTGCAGATGACCATATTGAAGCGACAAAGGGAGCTGTAGAGCTGAAGAGGGAGCAGCGTGATGCAGATGCAACAACAACACAAAGAGGCTGATGGGACTTCAGTAGCGTAGAGAAGCTAGGCTCACGCAGTGCAGTGTTGCATCATGACAATGTCTCTAGGGGGACAACGTGATTCAACATCGAGGGAGCTTCAGTGGTGGAGGGCAGCTTGACTTGTATGTCAAATAGTTAGGCAGAGTTATTCAGTTGCTTACTTCTCAGCCACTGAGTTGCAGTACAACAGTTAGCAGTGGCAGTGCTATGGGCAGCATGATGCAGCAATTTGAGAGGGAGCTGCAGTACAGATGTGGCAGTGTTAGTGGCATGTGCAGTAATACAGAGAGCAGCAGTGCAGTGGATGGAGGGTAGCAGGCCAAGCATCATCAGCACAAACCAAGTACTCAAGATCTTGTAATGCATGGTGTGATGTATTGCTAGAGCACACTTTTGATGCTAAGAGGGAGCGTTGAGATTTTGTGTATTTGGGGTAGCATCAGTTGTGCTCTAGCTCCAAAATTTTGTGGAGGGACTAGAGTATACTTGATCTACAAGACCCATAAATGGATTTGAGAAATTCCAAGTTGTGTTGAAGTTATTCAAATAATTAATTATTTTTAATGGATTTCCAATAATTAAAGTGAATTAATTAACACGTGCTAAAATTGTCTTAAGTCACATGGATCAAGCAGTCTTTTTATCTCAACGGTTGATGGATGATTTAATCTCGACTGTTGAAGGGTTTAAAAAAAATGTATAAGAGAAAGGCTTGAGGGTCAGTTGAAGACACACAATCTCTACAGAACTGAGATATAGATCTGGAATTCTAGGGCGGGTTTGCTAAGAATTTCCAATGGAATTTTCTACAGTGAGGGGTAGTATTGGCTGAGGGAATGATCTGATTCCAAGAGCCAAGAGACAGTAAGAGGCAAGAGGAGCAGCCACAAGGACATCGCAGAGAGGCTTCAGAGCGACGCAGAGTAGCAGGGACAGCGCAGAGGCATCTAGGGCTACGCTGGGCTGACGCTGGCTAAGCAGAGGCAGCGCAGGGCAATGTAGACCCTCCTAGGGTGATGCAGGTCCTTCTAGAGCCACGCAGAGGCTGACGTAGTCCCTCCAGGGCAACGCTAGGGCTTCAGAAGCAGTGCTGAGGGTTTCTAGGGTCAGATCTAGGCTGTGTCTTGTAAATCCCATTTGAGGGTGTGGATCAGTCAGATATTTGGCACTAGATCTTCAGGTTAGCTGTAGATTTTATATCTTTTATTCTCTGTTGGGTTTTCCAAGGTTGAACCCCAGATTTGCTGTACTCAGAACTACTTAATAATAAAACCCTCATATCTGCTGAACCGGTTTTCTCGCTTTGGGTATTTTCGGGGACTTATGTCCAAAAATCCATGTGTCACTTTGTTGCATGAGTGAATTATTTAGTGAATGATCTGCATGTGTATGCTGTAGTTGTGTTTATTTTCGGTATTTTCTGAATCTAATTTTTGAAAATAACTTGTATAAATTAAATCAAGTAGGAGGAAATAAACCAAGACATCGCAGTAGAATTTTCACAAAGGAGGTGGGTACAGGCAGGGAGGTCAGATGCAACGTACCATGGGCAGATTTTTCTTGCCAACATAAGACGGGTCATCTAAATGTTCAACAAAATCTTGGGTGGAAAAGCTGGACATTTACTTTCAGCTAAACCAGATGGCAAAGGTGGACGCCATCAAGGTGTTAGTGCTGCACCTTGAGGGGTGTTGTCGCATAGATTGTCCAGGCACCGCGACAACGGCTCAGACTAGGGGCTGTCACTCTTATCCCCAATCTCTCTATTTAAGCTGTCTCCTTGCAAGCTAAGGGGGGTAGACCCTATTATAAAGGAGGATGACAAATCCAGGAGATACAGCTAAAACATCAAATACTTGATAGAATGAACGAGATTCCATAGATCTAAATTAGATTTCACGTTTAAGACCAGTGCCTTATGGAGTCAAACAAGATCTCGCTATGCAATTATAAACAAGTAAGTGACGATTAACTGCTGCTTATTAAAACACGATTGATCACAATGATATTTAATTGAAAAACACCACAACCATGCATTAAGATATCTTAAACCAATAAACCCATGACAATATTATTACAAGATGAGAAAATGCCGGACATTTGCAATATTTCCGGATTATGTTTCTATAGTCAAAACTTTAGATAAAAATATTAAGCTCACTTTGACCATGAAAACAAAAAAATCAACTTTTTATATTTTCAAATTTAAAAATCTAAAACTTTGTTAAAGCCTTAATCTAAAGAAGAATTAGAAATTAAATCCAAATCTAAATTCTAAAATGTAAGACCTTAAATTACAGCTAAAGCTAAACATTAAAAATCTAAAACAAAAAAAATAACCAAGATCTAATAAAAAGAACAAAGGTTAAAATCTAGAAATCGAGTTAAATAAAACTAAACCTACACTAAACAAAATTGAAATTAAAATTAAAACTACGCTATCACTATAGCAGAAATGAATTTAAAATTAAAATCTAACTACATGAATGTCAAATAAATAAATAAACCAAATTGAAATTTAAACCCTACGACTAACCGCTACCTTACAAACTATTAAAATGAATTCGATTTAATGAAACGAAATAAAATGTCGGCTTTTGAAAAATTCAACGTGATTTTTGTGTTTTTTGTTTATCGTTTGTGTTTTCATGTCAGGCATCGGACGGAGCAGCAGGAGAAATGGGACGACGGAGGGTCAAGGATGGGATGGCTATGCGGAAGAGAGGGACGATAGGCAGAGATGGATCGGACGCGGAGAAGCCAGACGACGACGTGAGGCAAAAATTATGCAGGTCGAGGGTCGAGTGGATGGCAGCTTGAAGAAGGACGAGGTCGATGTAGTGGAGAATGGATGCCAAGGTTGAGGACGACTGCAGCAAAACCAACGACAAGGAGAAAGAACGAGGGTATGGAGCAGCGTAAGGACTGAATGCAGAGTTCGATGAGCAAAGACAACTGTGAAAATGGAAGAAATGGGACAGCAGAATGAACCCTAGGCAGTTTAAGTAAATCGATGGCAGCGCTTGCAATGGATAAACCCAGTACACACAAATTCCCCAGCAAACTCAGAATTTTCTTCAATTTATGCTCTGATTTTATGCTCTCTTGAATTGAAACCATGTCCAGATTCGTCCACAGTAATAATTTGAGACCAGATCTGGCCTATGGAGGCTAGATCTGGCTCAGATCTAAAAAAAAATTTCGATTTGAACCTTGAATCTGCAAAAAACCACCTAATCTGAAGATATATACACCAAGATATGATTAAAACCCTCACAGTCCTAAAAAATTTACAAATTTACAACTAGTTTACAGATTTCAAACCCTCATGGTTAGATCTAAATTCGTTTTAGCACAATTTTCAGAGATTTAAAGTTTTAGTGAGAGGCACAAGCCTTCGAAACCCTGCAAAATCACAAATATCGTAAAATAGACCCAGAAATTTAACAAATAAAGAGCTTATCAGATTTATGTTTATTGAGAGTTGGCTGGTCCAACCGAAGACTTCCCCAGACGCCCAATCTTAAAAATATTCCCTGCACACTTAGATTTGAATATTAGATCGATATAGATTTAAGAAAACAACATGAGACCTTTGCAAAAAAATCAAAATGTTATTTTATAAACCCAGAAAACTGCACAAGATACCTGTATGCAGATTAATCCATGAAGGCCATCAACCATAAAATACAAGAAACAAAGTAGCAGAGTTTAGAGACAATTCACCACATAGATCCCAGAAGGAACATCAAAATTTGTAACCCCAAATTCTTTATGCTTTATTCCTCAAAAGTTTACAAGAGCTTCTAAGAGCAAGTGCACGATCCTGAGATCGGATGACTTAAGATTGACAAAGACCTCTAAATTTATAGGACAAAATCTCCAACAGCTAGTTTGGATGATCCTTGTCAAAATAATCTCAACCGCCCAAAAGATTTAATCATCTTTTAATCCGGAGCGTTGAAATTTAAATTTTGGGGAAAAAACGAATTTATCATTTAATTCAATTTTAATTAACTCAAAAATATTATTTTTGAGTTAATTACCCCAAAATTTTGACCTTGACTTAACCACCAAGGCCCAAGGGTCCAATATTTCTTAAAATTCGCAATATTCCCTTGGCCTCGGGCTTTCAAAATCATTTTCCAAGGACCCACAAATTTTTCCTTTAAAGATTTAATCATAATTTAGGACCCTAAATTAATTAAAATTCTAGTTTAAGATTTTATTAATTAATTGACCAGAAAATTTAATTAATTGACCAAAAGGGGATTATAATTATTTTTCCAACCCTCTTTTACATGAGATAATACATTTACATACATGAAGGGGGAAAAACCCATTCGTATAGACCCTCAAATAAATTCCCCAATTCTGCGACTCAAAATATGATCTAGTAGACCAAGTAGTTCAAACTACTTTTACAAGGACTCGATAGAAACACTAGGACTCACTTAGTATGCTGATGATAAAATCCACCCTAGCTTTGGGGTGAGGCTAGAGGGAAAAACTCTGCCGATCACTTTCGTGAATCAGTGAGACAAAAAACCTCCTAGGATGGAAATCATCAACAACATACTATGCTTACCTAGGTTGTTACATACATTGACAGTCTTACTTAGATCATTTACATCATTACATGCAGAATGGGTTTACATCATTTATAAAAATGTCGACTGTCGATGAAATCTGGATGATGGAATCTGAATGGCGCAACCATGTCAAACATGACGAATCCCATTTGAAAAGATGGGGGTGTACTGCTATGGGGTAGTTGACAAAGTGTGGTCAACATACGGCTCCATTTGGGGACACGTTGCTTCATTGAAGGAATGTGAGAATCGAGAATAGAGGATGCCCTGTGGCATCAAATGTGCTCAATATAGTGTATGCTGAGCATTTGCCTGCTTTCAGGCAAGTCTGTGGGCTGCTTTTCAGATGTGCCATGTCCGATCTTGCATAATGTAGGACTCTGTCTTATCTGAATGTCAAGCTGCTCTCGACCATCAGATGAATCAAACCGCTTACTTTTTCTTTTCTGCTTCTTTCTCTTCTTCTGAGTGGGTTGTGATGTTAGCAATGAGGTTACGTAGATTTCTTGTCCTAGGTCCTTATCTTGAAAATCCTTGTACAAAACATTTGATGAACCTGGAGCGCAACCAATCTTATTCTGGATATACTCTGTCAATGGTGACACATAAGCTTGGTCTTTCTCAACGTCCTTTGTATCCATAGTTAATTCTTCCTTAATGGGAAAAGTGACCTCCATGTGATGAGATGGAAATTGCTTCAGCAAATTGGGAGGCCTATGATCTGTTGACAAATTCGACTTGGGTTGAAAGTTCTGCATGTGAGATCTTTCCATTCTTTCCAACTTCTTTTGGATATCATTCATTTGATTAGAATGCTTAATATTAACAACAATCATTTCCTTCGCATGACTCTCTTCAATCATCAACAATCTATGTTCCATGTTTTTTATTGATTCATCATTATCTGATTTCATGGCCATGAAGAAATTTTGCATACAGTTCATCTCTTTCTTATGATTTGTTTCCATGATCGTCATTTCCTTAATATGTTTTTCTTCCATGGAAATTATTTGATTGGAGTGATTAAATTCCATGATCGTCATCTTTTCCTCTAAGGCTAACAACTTGTTTCGTATAGCATCAATTTCCCTGGTATGATCAGTTGTTAATCTTACTTGGTTAAGTTCCATATTCTTAATGATTTGAGCCTGGTTGGCCTCCATATTCTTGATTACCTGAGCTTGATTTAGCTGTATATCCTTAACCATCTGAATCAATTCGCTAACAAGATGCTTATCATTGTCGAGACTGATTTGACAACTTGTTTCTGTTTCACCACTATCGTGGGTTTGTGATGTCGTGGTACAAGTGGATTCGTCCTGAGAATTGTCTAGAAAACTCCTATTGATCGCTGAATCTTCTACAAGATCAATTTTATTATTTTTCATAACACTGGAGACACAAGGCAAGTCATTTTGTTTTATATATTTATCTGTAAAAGCATTGATGATATCTTGTAAACAATAATCTTCAGGACAATTTCGAAACTAATCGATAGCATCACCTTTAAAAGAATATCCAAAGACACGTATCTTGACATCTTCATGATTATATTGTGAAGGACGACAATATTTATGTATAAAAAGGTTGGCCGTCCTTAGATGTAATAGAGCAGTGCCTGGATCACCACCTGAGAAAAAAGGCAATTTTGAAGTGGCCTCTTCCGGCATGTCATGAAAGGTGTCAAGCAGATGGATATCAGGGGGGGATTCTTGTCTAGGAGTAAAAAGATGAATAAGTGGAGTCGCCACCCAAATAAGAAGCCAACTGAAATGTCCAGGTGCTAAAGATGAAAAGATTAGATGATGAAGAGAGAAAAGAATACCAGAAAATGTGACCCCTTGCGACAGGCTAATGAATGGCGATGAAAGATCAGAAGATTAGAAAATGTCGTTAAGACCAAGGACAGAAAAAATCTTTCCCCGGAAACGACGCCAAAAAATGTTGTCGCACAGATTGTCCAGGCACCGCGACAACGGCTCAGATTAGGGGCTGTCACTCTTATCCCCAATCTCTCTATTTAAGCTGTCTCCTTGCAAGCTAAGGGGGGTAGACCCTATTATAAAGGAGGATGACAAATCCAGGAGACACAGCTAAAACATCAAATACTTGATAGAATGAACGAGATTCCACAGATCTAAATTAGATTTCACATTTAAGACCAGTGCCTTATGGAGTCAAACAAGATCTCGCTATGCAATTATAAACAAGTAAGTGACGATTAACTGCTGCTTATTAAAACACGATTGATCACAATGACATTTAATTGAAAAACACCACAACCATGCATTAAGATATCTTAAACCCACAGCAATATTATCACAAGATGAAAATGCCAGACATTTGCAATATTTCCAGATTATGTTTCTATAGTCAAAACTTTAGATAAAAATATTAAGCTCACTTTGACCATGAAAACAAAAAATCAACCTTTTTATATTTTCAAATTTAAAAATCTAAAACTTTGTTAAAGCTTTAATCTAAAGAAGAATTAGAAATTAAATCCAAATCTAAAATCTAAAATGTAAGATCCTAAATTACAGCTAAAGCTAAACATTAAAAATCTAAAACAAAAATAACCAAGATCTAATTAAAAACAAAGGTTAAAATCTAAAAATCGAGTTAAATAAAACTAGACCTAAACTAAACAAAATTGAAATTAAAATTAAAACTACGCTATCACTACAGCAGAAATGAATTTAAAATTAAAATCTAACTACATGAATATCAAATTTAAAAAAAAAAACAAATCGAAATTTAAAACCTACGACTAACCGCTACCTTACAAACTATACATTAAAATGAATTCGATCAGATGAAACAAAATAAAATGTCGGCTTTTGAAAAACTCAACGCGATTTTTGTGTTTTTTTTGTTTATCGTTTGTGTTTGCAGGTCAATGGGAGGCACGATAGAGCAGACAGGACGGTGGACGACAGCCAATGGGTTTAATGCTAATGGAGCAGTGTACAAGCAAATGCTGGCCGGCGAAATGAAAGCAGGTTCTGAATGGCGGGATCAAAAAAAAAACGACCATGTAATGAAGCAGATCACGATGGCAGAGTTGATTAGGTTGCAGTTTGATGGCGTGAAGGGGGACGGATTGAATGCAGGAGAGGAAATGGACGCAGGGCAAATGCAGCGATGAAGACTTGCAGAGATGCGTATCTTTTTTTTTATTTGCAGATCGATGGTGAAGGAAGGCAGCTGGACGGTGAGAGCAGATCGAGGGAAATATGAAGGCAGCGGACAACGCTTTTGAGGGAGGGAAAGGAGGATCCGATTGGCAGAGAAATGAAAGTCGAAAGGAGGGCAGAAGAAAATGTCTCGTGATTAAAACCCAGTATGCACAAATTCCGCCCAGCAAAATTAAAATTTCTTCATTTAAGCTCAGATCTCATGCTCTTTAAAATAATGTCCAGATTCATCCACAGTTGTAAATTGAGGCCAGATCTGGCCTTTGGAGGCTAGATCTGCCTCAGATCTAAAAAAAATTTCGATTTGAACCTTGAATCTGCAGGAGACCAGCCAGATCTGAAGATACACACCAAGAAATGATTAAAACCCTTACAGTCCTAAAAGAGAATTTACAAATTTACAACTAGTTTACAGATTTAAAACCCTCATGATCAGATTTGAATCGTTTTAGCACAATTTAGAAATTAAAATTTTTAAATGAGAGGCACAAGCCTTTGAAACCCTGCAAAATCACAAATATCGTAAGATAGACCTGGAAATTAACAGATAAAGAGCTTATCAGATTTATGTTTATTGAGAGTCGGCTGGTCCAACCGAAGACTTCCCCAGACGCCTAATCTTAAACAAAAAAAAATTCCCTGCACACTTAGATCCGGCTCTTAGATCGATAGAGATTTAAGAAAACAACATGAGACCTTTGCAGAAAAAATCAGAATGCTATTTTATAAACCCAGAAAACTGCACAAGATACCTGTATGCAGATTAATCCATGAAGGCCATCAACCATAAAATACAAGAAACAAAGTAGCAAAGTTTAAAGACAATTCACCACATAGATCTGAGAAGGAACATCCAGATTTGTAACCCTAAAGTCTTTATGCTTTATTCCTCAAAAAAGTTTACAAGAGCTTCTAAGAGCAAGTGCACGATCCTGAGATCGGATGACTCAAAAATGAGAAAGACCTCTAAATTTATAGGACAAGATCTCTAACGGCTAGTTTGGATGATCCTCGTCAAAATAATCTCAACCGTCCAAAAGATTTAATTATCTTTTAATCCGGAGCGTTGAAATTAAAATTTTGGGGAAAAAACGAATTTATCATTTAATTCAATTTTAATTAACTCAAAAATATTATTTTTTGAGTTAATTACCCCAAAATTTTGACTTTGACTTAACCACCAAGGCCCAAAGGTCCAAAATTTCTTAAAATTCTCAATATTCCCTTGGCCTAGGGCTTTCAAAATCATTTTCCAAGGACCCACAAATTTTGCCTTTAAAGATTTAATCTTAACTTAGGACTCTAAATTAATTAAATTTCTGGTTTAAGATTTTATTAATTAATTGACCAGAAAATTTAATTAATTGACTAAGAGGGGATTATAATTATTTTTCCAACCCTCTTTTACATGAGATAATACATTTACATACATGAAGGGGGAAAACCCATTTGTATAGACCCTTAAATAAATACCCAGTTCTGCGACTCAACATATGATCTAGTAGACCAAGTAGCTCAAACTACTTTTACAAGGACTCGATAGAAACACTAGGACTCACTTAGTATGCTGATGACAAAATCCACCCTAGCTTTGGGGTGAGGCTGGAGGGAAAAACTCCGCCGATCACTTTCGTGAATCAGTGAGACAAAAAACCTCCTAGGATAGAGATCATCAACAACATACTAGGCTTACCTAGGTTGTTACATACATTGACGGTCTTACTTAGATCATTTACATCATAAAATGCAGAATGGGTTTACATCATATAAAAACAATGTCAACTGTCGATGAAATCTGGATGATGGAATCTGAATGGCGCAACCACGTCGAACATGACGAATCCCATTTGAAAAAATGGGGGTGTACTGCTATGGGGTAGTTGACAAAGTGTGGTCAACATCTGGCTCTACTTGGGGACATGTTGCTTCATTGAAGGAATGTGAGAATCCAGAATAGAGGATGCCATGGTATCGGATGTGCTCGTATTGTTCATTAGAGCATTTACTGCTTTGGAGCAGAGTACGGCAAAATCTGCTTTTCAGATGTGCCATGTCCAATCTTGCATAATGTAGGACTTTGTCTTATCTGAATGTCAAGCTGCTCTCGACCATCAGACGAATCAAACCGCTTACTTCTTCCTTTCTTCTTCTTTCTCTTTGTTTGAGTGGGTTGTGATGTCAGCAATGAGATTACCGTAGATTTCTTGTCCTTATCTTGAAAATGCTTGTATAAAACATCTGATGAGCCTGGATGTAATATCCCCAATGGGAAATAGACAGCAATACACAGCAATACAAGCATACAACTATATGGAAAAATGCCGGAAATAGAATATAGAGCAAATACACATAAAAATGCCGGAAATGCTAAGCCATTTTATTAATCTGAGAATATAATGAGATACAATGGATAATCAGAATAAATTCACCTATCCTTGCTCAAGGCAAGTGAAGAACCCTCTCAGAAAAACAGGAAATGGCTGCTACAAGAAACTGCATCCCAGCTGCTGGAAGAAACAGTTCGGCCCAAGCGCTATTATTTGGAATGCCGATGCGGGGGCGATCCCATTCTTGGGAATAGTGAAAATCGGCAGACACCTGAACTCACCACCCCGGACAAAACCCAAAAACCATATACAAAACGGACCACCTCCGAAAATCACCCCTAGAAACCCTCCTCCTAGAAAAACGCTGTCCCTCCAAGAACTGCGCAGACACCAACTGAAATAGACTGAAATGGGGCCACAACTCCTCAGGAAACTCACCAAATGATAAACGTTGAACCTCCACACCGGAATAGACCTGAATCTCCTGCAGAAATCTCTACCACTGAACAGCTCCAACTCAAACTGCGTCCTCCCTCCAAGGACTGCGCAGTCACCCAATGAAGCTCAGCTCCTCAGCGAAACTCCCAACAAAACACCTGCAAATCTCTATTTAAATTTTTAAGAGGCGAAGAAAAAACCTTGCAGAGCGGGCACTCGAAGTCCCAGGACCAAGGTGAGATCTCCCGGCAGGAAACACTCGGTCGCACTAGCAGTCTTTGTGACCAGGCCTTCATGACCCGGCGTGCTCAAGTAGACAGAAGTCTAGCTCAATATCATCAACAATATCAATAATGCCCAAATGAGATAGCTCTCCCTCCTTTTATAACGCTGGCCCTCCTCAAAACCCTACGTGGTCCCTCTCTCTCCCCCGTGCTCCTCATGGGCCTGCGCAGAAGCTTCTAGAGGCTACGTGAGCCTCCTCTCATACGTGGTGTGGACCCCCAAGGCTCCCCCTTAAGTTATAACGTTGCATCTACTAGGGAAACACTTTATTTTATTTAAGTGAGTTAGACCCCTTTTCTCACTTTTATTTATTAATAAACTATAGTTGGCAAAACTTTACAAAAATCAAATATTCCAATTAGCGGTGCTAATTAGGAATATTATAGTTTCCCCCGGCAAAATGTTGCTTGTCCTCAAGCAACTGAAGTGATGGATGCTGTAAAATGTGCTCGCTCTCCCAAGTGGCATCTTCATCCGGCAAAAATTGCTTGTCCTCAAGCAACGCTTGAACAAGCCTACTCTCTAGCTGATGCTCCCCACCGATACTGCAAAATGTGCCTGGGTCCCACTGAAACCTCTCTGTCTCCTGCATCACCCTGATACGAAGGAATATCTCAATGCCAGGATCCCAAACTGGCCTCTCACAGTACCAAACTGGCCTCTCACAGTACCAGTCAACCAATAATCCCCCCGGATCCCATCGCCACCATGGCCAATAATCGCCCAAGTCCCACGGCTCGGACTGTGCACTGCCTCTGGCTATGACTAATGCTCTAAGAGGTGAAGACCACCAATAAGCATCAATGCTCCTGGGCTCCTGCTGCGTTGTACCTGTAGCCGCATATGCTACCCCTCCAACTGCATACCAACTCATCACCTCTCTCCAATCCAAGTCATGACTCAATCCCATGCTGATCCTGCTCTCCTGAAATTGGGAAGGAGTCCCGAAGTAACGACAACTGGTGCCCTCCTGCCGACTGGGATCTGTAACATCTACTATGTCCAAGGGCCCCTGCTCCACTGTGCTCCCTACGAAGAATACCGTACCATCAAAAGGGTGCCAACTCATGATCTCCCGCCAGTCCATCTTGGAGGAAGCATCTGATGTAGCAACAACAACTGCATGTGGAACATGCCTGGAAGGTTGCCGCCAACCCGTAATCATCTCCCACTGCCAAACTATCACATCTACCTCCAACATCTCCAGAGGATATGGATCTGTAGCTGCTATCACGGTACTCGGTGTCTGTGCATCTGACTGCTCCACCTCAAAGGATGACCCCAATGCTAGCCACATATCCATCATAGGCTCAATGTGGGCACCCATCTGGACCTCACCCAAGGAACTGTCATGCCTGATGTCCATAGTATCCTCCTCTGCTGACTCAGGCTCCATCATGTGCTGCTCTAGCTGAAGCGTCACAAGTGACTCATCACCCGGAGTATCTCCTATACAGTCCCCTGACTGCTCACCCTGCATACTGTAATACGGCTGCAATCTACTGTCATCATACCTGCATGACTGCTCTTGCTCCACAGAAGCAACCTCAACTGATCCTATGGACTCATATGAAAGAGAGTCCTCACCCTGGCATACAGAAGGAATGCCCTCTTGTTCTACCTCTGCCACCTCATCTGCATTGAATATGCCATCCACCCTCTCGATGAAGTGTCGATACAATGTCTGGAGTCCAGACGCATGCTGGGATGCTACCTCTGCTGAACCCAATATCCTCTGCTCATGCATGATCTCAACATGCCCTGAGGGAAAAATGATGCATGTCTCCCTCATGACCTGCTCCCCAAGCGTAGGCTCGGCAATGACTAATGTGCCACCACTGCAGAGGATCATCTCATCCCCTAAACTGTGGCTGTCAACTAGCGTACTGACCCAGTGCCACTGCTGAGAAGTCTCTCGCCTAGTGTGCTGAGGGCCATCCAAATGTCGTGGGTGTGCCTCACGGACCCTGCTGCTCATGCCCAAAGTGCCAAAGGACAACAACAAAATCAGTTGTGCCCATGAGTGATGTAGAAGAGTGTCGGATGTGTGAGTCCCCACAGATACCATCAAGTATCGCTCCTCTGTCTCCTCATCGATCCTGGGTGAAATACCCATAAAGGTAAGCCCAGTGTCCCTGTCTGTGAGTCTCCCTGGATGCAATACTCTAAGACCCTGCTGTGCAGCACCGTATGCCCTCGCATACCATTGATCATCCATATACTCCTCAACATGCCACTGCACACTGAGGCATACCTCGGTATACTGCTGGATACCATGTGCTGCTGCTGTAGCACCCTGTACCCTCTCGTGCCCTGACTGTGTCTAGGCATCGGTCACTCTCTGCATGCTCTCAATGTGATGTAGGATACTCCTACTCCACAATGCAGTCCCACACACTATGGCACACCACCATGCTACTCCATGTCCACCAGCAATCCACCGCTCAATGCTAGAGGCTCCCACACATCCCTGGATGTGATGACATAGAGCTGTGCCTCTACATGTCCGACTACCACCAATCGGTAACATCGTCTCCACCGTCGTATCACTATACCTGCCGACGAAAGGATCATCACTCCAAATCCTCCTCAAGGGGTCCGAGAAGTGAATCTCCCTGTGTGTCAGTAGTGTTACCACCACTGCTCGGCTCCGCTGCGTCCTCTGTGCCCCACACAAAGGTTAAGAATCCTTGGCCCCATACAAGGTGCCATCTGGTGGCCTGCCAATGCCACCTCCTCCGACAAGCCCCTGCCAAGGTGTGCTGACCACCCCGTGATCTCGTGTATGAATGTCATGCCAAGACAACCTAGGGAGTCTGCCCATAAACTGGTTGGCCACTGGAGCTGACCGAAACTGCACATGCTCTACTACTAGGCCAACTGTACTCTCCAAGACATAGTCAGCCGACCTGCCTGGGAAACAATAGGTGATCCCACCTGGATCCCAATGCCAATCTGGGGTTCCTGTATTCCCCATGCATAGAAAATCCTGCTGAGCTACACTCGGATCCTTCACTATCTCCATAGCCCGCTCCACCGAGTACCAACTCAAAATCTCTCTCCATCCAACCTCAACATGTGGATGCTGTACCCTGTGCAACTCTGATCGTCTCATACCGCTATCAAAGTCAACATATGAGATCTGACTAGGTGGCTCTGCCTCTCTCTCTCCAATGGAAAGAGATGACCCAACAACACTGCTAGTCCCATCCATGCATGCCTGAAGGGGAATGATCTGACGCTCCAACGTGCCCTCTGATTGTACCATTAGGGAATCTAGTCGTTCCCCAATGCGGACCAACTTGGCCGCCGACTTGGCACAAGTCACTCTCATACCCTCCAGCTCCTAGTCCTGCAACAAAATGGCCTCCCGTACTGACGTGGCCTTCTCTCTCAAAACTCGAAGGTCCATCCGAAGCCGATGATACCGCTGTCTGCGACCATCATCCAATACCTCTGTACCTGCTAGTGCCTCATCGAAGGTGGATACATCTCCTGACACTGCACCCATCTGTGTGCTGCTACCGCCCAAAGACTAGGACGCGACTCCGGTCATCACCTCAATGGATGGCTCTACTGGGGTAGGCTCTACCTTCTCCACTACCACATCAACCGACACGGTTGAGGAGGTCTCCAATGAGGGTGAATCCTGTGTCACACTAGCTGTAACCTCGGACTCCCTGCAACCCTGTGTTCCCTCATCCTCCAAGTGCGAGGTAACCATTTTTAATGGTTTTCCTCTCCGATACTCCTGGGCCAAGCCGGAAAGAGGTATTCAAAATTGTCCACCCAAGCTCTTCTAAGCACTGATGACCCACAAATGCTCCAGATGGAATCTCGTCCACGTGCGCCGTGTGTTTCCTATCATGTGAGTGCTTGTTCCCTCCGTGAAAGTTGTGAGGTCTACTAATAATGCCGGAGTCAACATAATCTCTACTAGCCGTGCGGTGGTAGTCTCCACCATGATGCTGCCCCGGTGTTGATCACGGAAGTCTAATGCCAACCGGATCCGGATATATTTTCGAACGAGAGAGCTCCATGAACGCCGGTCCGGAAGCCCGGGTACTCCGCAAGAATGTCGCCCATCCGAGCCGGATCTATCTCTCACAGACCGCCGTCCCTATGTCTTCATCCGTAAAAGTGGGCATGGTAGACGCGTGGGGTGTACGTGATGCCATAGCCGAGTGGCATCATGTTCGCAAAATGGTGGGATGTGCCTGATCCCTCACCAATCCGAAATTCCCTTAGGGTTTCCCGCTGCCTATCCTCCGCAGCAGTGAGTCTCTGTGACAGATCCTGCATTTGGAGGAGCACCTCTCTAAATCTCTTCTCATAACTACATCGCTTCTTTCGCAGGCCCACAGCTCGTAAACCAGACGTCGCGTAAACCATCGCGTTAACTTCGACTCTCCGATTTATTCACCGAAACTACCGAAGATTCCAAGAATTTGGGAAGGTAACTTTACCCAAAACCTCAAAAACCTGTGAACGTTTCTCATTGGTCCAAACTTCAAATGCATCCTTTATATTGCCCTGTTTCCAATTGCGTTTGGCATTCCATACATCTATTGCTCGTATGATCTCTTTCCCGATGTCGTAGACCACAGGCTGAGCCAGAATTATGCTCTGATACCACTGTAATATCCCCAATGGGAAATAAACAGTAATACACAGAAAAACAACAAGCAGCTATATAGGACAAAATGCCAGAACTAGAATATGGAACAAATACACATAAAAATTCCAGAAATGCTAAGCCATTTTATTAATCTGAGAATATAAATGGGTACAATGGATAATCAGAATAAGAGCACCTATCCTTACACCAGGCAAGTGAAGAACCCTCTCAGAAACAGAAAATGGCTACTACAACCGTCTCCCACTGCTTCGAAGAACCGGCCAGAACCGTCGCTTCCCTGAAGAATCGGAACTAGAGGCCGGATCCCTCACAGAATGAGCTAAAAATCTACAGATCACCTATACTCGCTGCTCCAGACAAAACCCAGAAACCATATACCAAACGGACCACCTCCGAAAATCACCCGCAGAAACCCTCCTCCTACAAAAACGTTGTGCCTCCAGGAACAACACAGAAGCTCAAGAAACACGCTGAGGAAAGGGCCTGAATCCTCCTGCAAAACCTCCGGCTGAAATGGCAACCTCCGCCAAGGCCGAAAACGCCGAACCCACTGAATACCAACCACCCCACAAACGACGTTTTCAACCAAGATCATGGTTCTCTCGCTGAATCCGCGCCTTCTCCTGGGGATCACGTTAGCCATCGCAAAAATGGGCAAACTTCCTCTCAAGAATCCCTCGGGTCCACCAGAATTCCACGGAAAATCACCAACTAAAATCAAGGAAAAACCTTTGCTCGGCAGCACTCGAAGGTCCCCCGGGGCCAAGGGCGAGATCTCCGACCGGAGACACTCAGTCGCACTAAACAGTGCTGCAGACCGACTAAACAACCGACGTGCTCAAGTAGACAGAAGTCTAGCTCACAATATCATCAACATATCAATAATGCCAAATGGAGTGAAAACCCCACCTTTTATAGTGCTAGCTCCCCCTCAAACCCTAACTGCGTCCTTGAGCTCCTCCTATGCCTGCGCAGTTGCCTCTAGTGCCTACGTGAGGCCTCTCTCATGTAACGTGTGGACCCCCAAGGCTTCTCCTTTAAGTTACAACGTTACTCTACTAGGAAGCACTTTATTTTATTAAAGTGAGTTGACCCCCTCTTTCTCACTTTTATTTATTAATTTAACTATAGTCGGCAAAACTATACAAAAATGAAATATTCCAATTAGCGGTGCTAATTAGGAATATTACAGAATGAATGGAACGAGATTTATTGATATCTGTGTCTAATATCTGCTACTGATGTTGCATTTTTGTACTCTTAGTAGATGTTGGATTTAGAAGATATAAATCATTATCGCTTCTAACCCCTGAGTAGAATCAGTTATAAATGGTACTTTTATCTCTTAACTTTTTCCGCTTCTGTGTTAAAAGTGATATTTATGTTCATTTATTTATATATTGATGATTGAATGCTTCAGTTATCATTTGGCACTTTTGTACGGTGATGACTATTTGTTTATGCTTAATGTATGAATAGCTTATTATGCGATATGTTTTCCACAACTGTTTCATCTAACTTTTTATATGAATTGGTTTATCTTTATTGAATTCTTTTCTTATAGCAGTTGAATAATCTTTATTATCAGTTGTTATTTGAAATTATTTTAGATCGCATAAACAAGATTTTATCCCCGGTTTAGTTTAGAAGTAGATATTTTTGTTTTAATTAGAATACAATTTGCATATGATTAGATTAGAAATAGAATAAAAGCATTTCACTTAGGAACCTTTTTAGAAAGGAAATATCTATTGTCAACACACACACACACATATTGGGAAACCGGTCCCATTATCCCCAGTCGGACCCACTACGCCAAATGGAAAAGGAGCTGCTAACCAAGGTCCGGACCAGGTGGGTATCCCCCTTGTTGTAGAACCGATTTTCGGGGCTTCAACAGGACCACAGGCTAGACCCCATGTTCAGCAGGGACCATAGACTAGACCTCATGTTCAGTAAGGACCTCACCCTAGACCCTATATCCTGCAAGGTCCAAAACCCAAAATCCAGCAAGGGCCTTATCAACAACCCTAGCAAGGTCCCTACGTTCAGAGTAGCTACAACAAGGTCCTTACCAACAATGGGTACAATATGCATATCTAGGACAAAATCTGCCCTATTTGGGGCAGAATCTGTATCAACAAGGTTGGAACCCCCAACCTTTCTTTCCTCATAATCCTCCCCTGCCATTTTTCACTACATTGGAATTGTCAAATGTGTTAAATCTTACAAATGACCCCATCTGACATCAGTTTCATTGGCCTCCAATTCCGACCAAAATCCCTGGAGATTGTCCTAAATTTGAAGGAAAGTCTGGGGAAGACCCAAAACCCATGTCATGACGTACCACTTGTGGTGCTCTTCTAAGTCTTGGGTCGATGATTCAATTTGTCTTCATATTTTTCAGCACACTATGACCAGTACTGTGGCCAAATGGTATATTGAGCTCCCTTGAGGTGTTTTCATTGATTTAAACTCCTTGGCTATGGCTTTCCTTACTCACTTCTAGTTACTTGTCTGTTATCAAACTGGCACCCACCTCCTCACCTCATTGAAGCAATCAACTGTCACTCACATTTCAGATCACATTCATGAATGGCGACGTCTTCGTCACCTCATAAAATTCTATATCCCCGATCAGTTGTTGACTAAATGGTTTACAAAATCATTCGTTCCAAGGATTTCTAAAGATCTTACCATGGGTGGATGTATCACGATAGAGGAATTCATTTCCAGAGCTCAATACCTCGATTTGGTTTATTACCAATCTAGAACTCTATACGAGCTCCTGCCTAACGCACCACAGACTTCAACTGATCCAACATCGTCTTAGTCTCCTACCATGCCTCTTGTTGATGGCGTCATCGGGGCAGTGGTCCATTATGATAGTAGTTCACCCAAAGATTCCTCAAATTCTAAGTCCGCTACTATCGTTGCACCTTCCACTCCTTCCAGTAACTATAAGAATCCTGGTAAAACCTCTAAGGTAAATTCTGTCCAATATACCGTAGCAGAAAAATCCTCAAAAGGTAAGAAAAATGGTAAAGGAAAATCCAAATCTGACAACCCTAAACAAGATTCGAAAAATTCATATGCTGATGATTCTTCAACGCGAAAGCCTAAATATCCTTGTCTAATATGTGATCATGATCATTACACCAAGGATTTTCCTCGGCATGCCGAATTTGGTTGTCTTCTGAAGGGTGCCCTCGAGACTCTGGCTATCTTGAAAGAGCCTTTCCCTTCTCAGCAGACACAAATGGTAGATCAATCCCAATCGTCGAGAAACTCTCAAGTTTTCATGGTTGGCACAAAACCTATATTTATTACCATGAGATCGAAAGAATACCCAAATCCATCCAAAGATCCTATGGAATCGGAAGTTACAGATCACCCTTCCTCTCCCACACCTCCTAGTTCTTGTCCTCTCCAGATCGAGAGACCTAGTAGTGAACCCATCATTCGACGACCCCCAAAGGGTGTTCTTTGGAATCGTCTTATAATTTGAATGCGAGAGTTGTGCAACACTACAATATTATAGAGGACCTAGATCAAGTGCCTTCGGCGATGTCAGCTTTAGAATGCCTTCATTTTTGTCCATCACAACGGAAGGCACTACTATCCGCTATTGGATGGATTGATCCCATAGATTCCAATATTATTGCTTTCGATATTGAGAACTTTGTTCCTCGCCTCCCATCTTAGGTAGCTTTTCTGATTCATGTTACGGTGATGGGGGAAACCATTCATAAGACTGTTTTTGATGAAGGTGCTTCAACCTACATCATGTCTATCGCTTTTTGGAAAGACATTAACTCTCCTTCATTGAGCCAATCCATGAATACTTTGGAAGCTTTCGACGGTAGAGGTTCTTGGCCGTATGGTATTCTCAAATCGTTTCCCATCCTGTTGGAGGGAAATATGGGAAATTTATAAGTTGAGGTGGTATATTATAACTTGAATTATAATATCCTTCTTGGATGCAGTTGGACTCATGCCATGGTTTGTCTGGTCTCCACAATTTTTTGTGTCCTCCGCTCTCCTCATCAAGGAAAAATGGTGACCATTGATCAGTTAGATTTTTTTTCCTCTAATTCTTCAACAAGAAACATTGTGTATGTTGGGAATACCACTAACCCCATGAAAACATCAAGTCAGGTCTATTGAAAGACTCGTCCCTTATGGGAATTTTTTCCACTCCCACCTCTGAATGTCTCCACTATCAATATGATATCATCTAATCACAATCCATGGATCGTTCGCAGTCCTGAGCAGATCGAAAGTTTTGGTGATGTTATGCCTTTGAGCCCTATTAAAAAAATGTATCAGAGTATTCTTATGGCTTTTGAGGCTACATCTGAAACCAACGACCGATTTCTTTCTTCTCTCGACACTTACGCGAAGTCTCCCTAGATTGGTTCTTGGGAATTTGATGATCCATTGAATGAGACTTTCCCACCGATGATAGTACCGTAGAGGTAATGTCTCTCGAAGAAACCCCATGGGATGATGCATATCATCGTTCCTGATTTCTCCCAACCCTAGGTGAAATATTTTCCTGTCTGGAATCCCATGCTTCGTCTGTACCAACTAGACCATTTCAGAATCCCATCATGATTCATGAAGTGTTGTCTGAAGGGAACATGGGAAATATTACTCCAACCATTCCGATCGACATCTATGTAAAACCAGGGATCGTCGAGAATGTTCACATTGGTGCATCTTATTCTCTGGACGAGATCAAGATCTACACCGATATTTTCCAAGAATTCCATGATGTCTTCGTGTGGTCATATGAGGATATGCCTGCCATTGATCTAAGTATTGTCATGCATGAAATCCCTACCTATCTGGATTCGAAGCCCATTCTCCAACGACTTCGTCCTATGCACCCAAGAAAGATTGTTTCCATAAAGCGTGAAGTTTAAAAACTTCTCAAAGCTGGTTTTATTTATCCCATACCATTGAAAGATTGGGTCTCCAATATTGTTCCCATTACTAAGAAGTGAGGGACCATCTAGGTTTGTGTTGATTACGGTGATATAAATCAAGTGTGTCCTAAGGATAATTACCCCACTCCTTTTACCGACCAAATCATTGATGAGTGTGCCTGGAGTGAGATTTTTTTCCTTTATGGACGATTTTTCTGGCTATAATCAGATCAACATTTCTCCAGCTAATCAACACAAAACCATGTTTATCTGTCCATGGGGGATGTTTTCCTACAAAAAGCTCCATTTTGGCTTAAATAATGTCGGGGCCACCTTCCAGTGAGCTATGTTGTATGCTTTTCATGACATCAAGCAAATATTTCAATCATACCTCGACCACTATCTTGCTCATTCTTCGAAACATTGAGATCACTTGAAACACCTTAGAGCCATTTTTCTTCATTGTTGATACTATAATATGAGGTTGAACCCTCATAAGTATGTCTTCTATGTCGAATTATTCGGCTCTTGGGTTTCGTGGTGTCTAAATAATGCATTCTCATTGATCCTCTTAAACTAGAGACAATCATCAATTTTCCTCCTCCCTCTTTTGTTCATCAACTACAAAGCTTGCAAGGGAAATCCAATTTCCTCTATTGCTTCATACTGAATTACATTGATCTTGCAAAAGGCTTTACTCGTTTATTGAAAAATATAATCCCATGCGTTTGGGACGAAATTTCCCAAAGCTCTTTCAATGCTTTCAAACAAGCCTTGATCAATGCTCCTCTACTGCATCCTTCCAATTATCACCGTGATTAATTCTTGTATTTGGTCGCCATAGACAGCACTATCATTATGGTGTTGGTTTAGGACAACGATGATGGTCAAGATCATGTACTAGTGTACTACTTGAGTCGCAATATCTTTGATGTTGAGACCCGTTATGCTCATGTAGAGAAACTCGTGCTAGCTACTGTCCATGTTGTTTAGTGTTTTCGTCATTACATTCTCCTGTGTAAAAATTTGGTGATTTTTGAGTGAAATACCATGACTTACATTATCATGCTTCAGTTGCTTGTGGTAAAGTACTCAAAATGGATTGTCAAACTTCAATATTTCGATTTAGAATTAATTGTCGCTAAGTCTAAGAAATCCCTTGTTTTTTATTAGTTGATTTGTGATATTCCCACCGCGGTCGATCCCACTCCTTTTGAAGAGTCAATTCTAGATGAATCACTCTTTCTCATCAATACTCTTGATCCATGGTATGGAGAAATCATCTTTTATCTCCAGACCCAAAATTTTCAGCCAAAGCTATCACACTCTGAGCGACGGTGGATTTGTTACCAGTCCCAACCTTACCATACCATTGGAGACACTTTATATCCTGCTGGTGTTGATTCCATCCTCTGTCGATGTTTGAATCTCGAGGAAGCTGATAAAGTTCTCAATGAATGCCACTCCGGGGCCTGTGGTGGTCACATGTTTGGTTATGATACCACCCAAAAATCCTTCGCACGGGGTATTTTTGGTCGTCTATCTTTAAATATTGCATTTTTGCAGTACCAAAATTCCATGACTACCAAATACACTCTTGGAAAGAGCGTGCCCCTCCCTCACCCTTGCACCCAGTTGTGACCATCAGACCATTTGTGAGATGGAGAATATATTTCATGACGTGTAACCCTCGCTAAACCGAGGGGGTGGGGCATGGTTATATTATTGTTTCCATCGATTATTTCATTAAATGGGTCGAAGCAATACCTACATATGATAACCAAGGTCTAACTACGACGCAATTCCTATTTAATCATGTCATAGCTTGGTTCGGTGTCTCGAAAGAGATTGTCACTGATCATGGCTCTCATTTTAGAAATCATATGATGATAGAGCTCACTACTCAATTGGGACTACATCACGATAGCTCCAATCCTTATTATCCACTGGCCAATCACCAGGTTGAAGCTGTAAACAAAGTTTTGGTGACCATGCTTCAACGGACCATTGGGAAGCACAATCGAGATTGGAATCTCATGCTCTTCTTAGCTATGTGGGCTTACCAAAATTTCGCTAACACTGCCACTGAATTCACACCATTCCAATTGGTGTATGGTCTAGAGGCCACGCTCCCGATCGAGTGTGAAATTCCTTCTCTGAAGCTAGCTATATAACTAATTCCTGGTACTTCCCTAGAAGAGGAACTTTTTCTTTACCTCAAGTGTCTCGATCAGACCCGAAGACTTGCTTCTTTAGCCATTTAAGCACCAAAAATACGAGCTAAGCTCAATATGAAAAATTCTTCAACCCTCTCATTTTCTCTGAAGTTGATTTGGTCCTGCTTTATGACCGAGCCCACGATAAATTGGGAGTCAGGAAACTCGAGCCAATTTGGCACAAGCCCTATATCCTTCAACGAGTATTGGAAATAGGAGCCTATGAGCTAGCACATTATGAAGGCAACCAATTGGTTGAGCCCCAAAATGGGCTCTATCTAAAGAAGTATTACGCTTGATCATTACGGTGATGCTTTTTACATTAGTGTTTTATTCATTAGTGTGCTTTAATTATGTTTTTGGTGTGGTTGTTTTCTTTGCAGACATGTCTCCTCTTCTCACCTTGTGTTACACTTGGTTTGCAGATGTCATCGAATGATTACATCAGTTTTGTTGATGGCACTTACCGTATCACATAGAACATGTCTTCCGAGCATGCGCATTCTTTTCCCCTGATTGCGAGTTGATTAATTTACAAGGCATTTGTTTGGGTCAAACAAATAACAGTATTGCCAAATATAGTGTGGTTATCGAGATATTTTCGGATGCAATCGATCTCGGGATTATATATTTCATTGTTAAATTAGACTCACAACTCATTGTGTTACAGTTAAATGGCCATTATTCTATGCGAAATCCTCAAATTTTGCATAAGTATTTGTGTGTTTGATTATTGGAAAGACATTTTGATTTATTACATATCAACATGTTCCAAGATGTTTAAAAACATTAACAGATACATTATCAAATCATGTATTAGATAGACATATGCGCAACATGTAAAAACCAACACATCATTATGATACCTGAAAGTACTCATATATATATATATATATATATATATATATATATATATATACTATTATTCTGCTCGAGTCTATCAAGTGTGTTACATAAAAATCTCAAAAAATATGTGTTATGTGACAAAAATGGCTCTCTGAGCCTACATGAGTACAAAAGTGTAAAAACAGGGCTGCTATCCGCCCACATGGTGTTCGTGATATCAGGTAACTGCTCAGATCACTCGCTAGAGTAAATGATGCAGTCAACTTGGAACCTCGACCGTATGCCTATTAAAGCAAAGAGGAATATCATCTAAGGTAGCATATTTGAGGATGCCTCTCGTGAGGCCTACCAAGTTCCGCTCTAACTCAGCTAATGGCTCTGCTCCCTCGTCGTAGGGGATATCCTCCACCAGGCAAGCTACACTCCTTGCAATCAGTGACATGCCTGGTGGTCTTTGAGGACCCATATCTGTAAAAACATCATAAGTTTAGATCTCATAATACATGACAAAAACATTCAAAAAGTAAATAAATGTTAAAAAACAATTTTTACTTGCATCAATCCACTGTGTGCCTGGCAGAATGGGTAGATATGGATATCCCCTGAATTCGATGCCTGCATATGCATAGTCCTCAACCATGATGAGTTGACAACGCAAACAACTAAAAACATTGTAGGGAAATGCATCTTTTGGACCCCACCCTAACAGAGCATGATCTCACACGACCTCATTAGTCTCGAGTCTCTCGGGGCTGGATCATGTATCTCCAACCGTTGACACTCGAAAAAAGGTACTCTCTCCAAGAAAAAGGTAACCAAGATGGACCCATACCCAAACTGTTTCAGTCAACCTGTTTTGCATTTGACCAATTGGCTCTTCATGTTAGCCAATAACCCCTTTCACCATTTGAACATAGTAGGAGCCAGACCTTCCACCGCGTACAGGAATTGGGAATTTTTTGCCTCATACAACACCTGGGCTCCAGCCACTCAAGTCACGTAGTGTAGGATTATGTGCAAGGGAAGAAATTTGATAAAGGATATCTCTATCTTCCCACTCTCAGTTTTTCTAGCCCCAGGACAGTGTCTTTGAATGAGCATATTGGTACTCTCACCTCTTACATAAGCTTCGGAGAGTTGGATCCTCTCCCCTATCTAGGATAAGCATGTGATGAAATAGATTTCCATAACATATAATTCTAGTTATTGGTCTCTGATTATGAATATCTGATGATCTACGTCCCACAATCCAATAAAATACTGAAGCAGCCCCATTTGAGATACGAGCCCTGATGTTTGAAATAAATTCAGTAATCCACAATTGCGCAATTCATTTACGCAATTGTGGTATTGGAGTGCTTGGTGGTATTCCACCTCGTGGCCTCGTTATTTCCATTTCATGACCATTTCTACTGAAATCACCTACAAAACATGTTCAAAAAATATTTTAGGAGCTTTTACCGGGAGTATCTTTTGAAATCATCCATTATAAATGGGTGGATTTCTCATTTCAAAAGCCTCCCTGTAGCCAACGCAACTGTCTAAATTAATTCAGCGCTAGTGGCACACTTCCCTAACGAGCTAAATGCAACCATCACGGGTCTGATAGATTGAACCTGTGCTAGCCGTGAGTGATTTGGAGGTTTGAAATCCTCCCCCCATCTCTCAATTTCTAAATTTAAACACTTAAAGAATGGAATTAAAATGAAGAGGAGAGTTTTAGCTCTTGCCTAGCGCTAATGGACCGCTGGATGGTGTCTTGGATTGGTTGCACCACTGATCTGAAGTTCAGAAGGAAAATGGGTAAAATGAACAACTCCAATTTACTCAAAATAGAAAGGTGAAAATGAATTTTCTTTTTGTCTATTTATAGATTTTTGAAAATATTTTCGCCATTATTTTATTATTTTTCCTTGGTATCATTTATGTTTTCCATTTTTTGTGCAATAATAGGACCTTTACACTATTCATGATTATTTTTGATACAAACAAGTTTTATTTATCTCTTTTTCGGACTCGGTAAAAATAAACAAAAAAGGAACCCCCCTCGAGTCAACTTTCAGCTCTTTTCTCTCTCTCGAAAAATTAAAGTATTTCGAAGTACTTGTCATTTAAAACTCATTAAAGTAAATGAATTGACGTAATCTCAGTATATGTTTACCCCTTTTTCGGGTTGAGATTCACTATTTACGAAAAAGGAATACCTTGATTGAACATGGTCAACAGGTTCTCTCGAGTATTGTTTTCTAACTTTTTGAATTCGAGAAATGATTTACGAAAAGGGACATGATGGAGTTTTCTTTTCATTTCCTTTCAAACTCATTAAATATGAAAATTTACCCTTTCTTTGGACTCATTAAAGATTAAACGGTGAAAGACTTGTCACCATGACGAGGCCGATTTCCTCCTTCCTAGGGCTCATTAAAATTACTAGGATGGATTCATTCGAAGAATGAACTTATATGCTCAACATATGTTATCATCTTCATGTTGTCTATAAAAAATAAAGAGGTGCTCATTATAAATAACAGGGGAAATTGAAAGTGAACATCCTATGTGTATTTTGGGCAGCTTGTCGCTCTTAAACATGACACTCATCTATAGTTTGTGTCAGGTTGGGGATATTCGTCATTCGTCATTTTTCCTCCACGGGTTTGGGAAATCCATTTGCCTCCTATTCAATCATAATTTTTGTCATCATGACCTCTGATCCCATTTGAGTAAAATGTTACCACACTCTGGGGTCGTGTCACCAATATGTTCAAGAGAAATCCTTATTTTCAAACATCCTTTGATTATCTGACCTCCTCTCTTACAATCTCGAATCACTCCTATCATATTGAGATATCTGTTGTTTCATGTCGATGACGTGGGAATCATTATGGCCCTCCTTCGTTGAATCACTTCCTGTCGACTTCAACTCATTATCCATGAAGGTGGTTTAGAAACTTCTTTTCAGTACCTTGGAGCGTACATGCCTCAATGACAAGTTCTTCGTGTTTGAGGACAGGTTCACATAATTGGCCTTTGATCGAATGATTCTACAAGTGTTTGAATTCAACACATTTATTCAGACTTGTACATTTTGGTGTTGTACCTTGAGGGCCATCATCATTATTCGTGGTTTATCTCGTGCCTGTTAACGGTTTTCATTATTGACTGATAATTAGGTGGTTTCTACCATGTTCGACACCAGCACATCTAGCCGCATGGCTAGTTTCATACATTGGGTTGAATGAAATCGCAGTGAAGACCCTGGATCGCATTTGATTTTGATCCGGGTTGCCTGGAGTTATTGAGTATTCATGATTGTATACATGATCCTATCTATACGGATGGCTGCATCCATACCGCAGATCCATTTCTATGATCTCTTTAGATGGATGGTTGCGACCATGTCATGGGTTCATGTATTATTTGAGGCCTAGTGCAGTATTATGTGGTTAGGAATATTCATTCCAGAGATGCCATATATTGTAATATTTTGTTTTGCAGTTTTCCTGGCAGTGATCTGAGTTCTTTTCCTTGGTTCATAAAGCATTTCAGCCATCACTCCCTCTTTTTCCTTCATGCTTTACGGGGCATCTGTTACACAGTAATTTGTCACCATGCTCACTTCTTGTCCCTGATCCTGAAATGCCTCATCACAGACCCTATGCAATGTTTCCACCATGAAGAAATATGTAAATTCATCCCCTGAAGACTCAAAGAAAACTGCCTTGGAATATTACTGAAGGAATTTGGTCAAAACCCTGGTTTTCTAGGTTAGTGTGTTTCCTAGTTTCATGCTCGCACTGATGTCAGATTGACAGTTCTAACTTAGTGCTACCAATGCCCTTATTTCTTGGAAAACCATGTTGATCCCTTTCTGGCAGTGTTTCCTCAAATGGAGGAGAAGCTTCGACCTCTAGAAGTTCTAGGGCGGCGATTTGGTTGTTAAACGGTGGTGATAAAATCGATCTCTATGATTTTAAAGCTTTGATCTCATCCATGGGGGTTTATCCCTTAGAAAGTGGACCTTCCTCCTCCTTTCATGGGCTCCCAGCCTCTTCTCCCTTCCTATAAATTGGTCCCCATTCTTCCACTATTGGTTGGTCATTGTTGGGCAGGTTTTAAATCTCGTTCCCTTACATTCTTGCAGTGTGATAACACCTAAGTTTTTCGGGAGAAGGAATCCTTTAGAGCTTCGATGAAGGACTCATATGCTCACCAAAGGGAGGCCTCCAACATCAAGGCCTGGATTGTAATCTATTCCTTCCATATTTATCAATAAAACATCTGATGTTTTCTTTCTATATTTGTCTAATGTTTTATGAAAATATTCGGGTACTCCTTGATCTGCTAGATAGCTAATGTTTAATGATTATTATGTATTGGATTACATTTTTGTGCCACCAGTAGCAAGGAGAAATCTTAAAAACATCGTGGATCAATGTCATCGTCAACGGGTTCGAACATAGCATCAGGAAAAGGTACCTATATTTATTTTCTTGTCCCATTTTGAATATTAGCTAAGAAATATTTTCATTAGAAAGTATCTCAAGTTGCTAGACCCACTCTAGGGCTAGAGAGATCACCTCTTTCCGCAGAAGGGATTTATATTGAAAACACTTATGATGTGTCTATGGTTTTTTTTCTATGTTTGTATATGTTTATGATGGATGTTACATACTTATGATGGATGTTATGCTTATGATTTTCTTTTATGGATGATGGTTTATAAGAGATGCATTCCAGTCGAGGATATGGTTAGATATGTGATCGACTACCTGATTTTGATCTCTTGGTATGCGTGTAAATGTAATGTGATCAAAGTGATGGCTTAATCGACATGCATGCAAGTTTTTCCCAAATAGGTGTGAATCCCATATTTGAAAGGCTTGGTTTAATCGTGATACCACTAACTGGGAGTCAAGTAAGACATGTAGATGGCTAATGCCCTGGTTGGAGGCATCACTCAACGGCCCAATGATTGCATCATATTATACTTGATTATTTGTAGTTGACCCGATACATACTTTGTTGGTGAGGAATGGTGACCGGTGAGGAGAGTATATGGTCCAGGTTGCTATTGCTAAATTTTGTGAACATCGAGAGGCTCCATCAGTAAATCAAAAATAGTAGATGGGTGGATGATCCATCTATGGCACATGAGAATATTTTTTAGAACAAGTACATGATGATTGTGATCACCATAATTTTTTTATGTTACATTCATTTTATCTCTAGGGTGTTGAGGCTTCCCACCTTATGGGTGGAATCACTTGAGGTAGAGCCCATTGACGGGATTAGCTAGCATGTACCGTCGAGATCAGACAGAATGTATGCTCCTTTGAGGAGACATTGTTTGATGATGTAAGGACCCTTCCATAATGTTTTGAACTTCCTGGGTCCTAAGGATTCTTTTTCAACATCATAGCGGAGGACTAGCTCCCCCTCGGAAAATGAGTGAGGGGTGATGTTGCATTCAAATGATGCTTTTACTATTTTCTTGTGTGCCTCCTTATGTTGGAGAGAATCTCTTCGATGAGCTCTAATTGTACCAACCATTGTTCTAAAGGTTGAGTATTAGTGAGGAGTTTGATGGTTGCGTGTAAGTTGGGGATTTCGCATTCAATGAGAAGCACGACCTCCACTCTCTATACCAACTAGAAAGGTGTGAACCCTGTTGAGGATTTGACCACTGTGTGGTATGCCCATAAGGATAAAAATACCATATGGTGCCAGTTAATTTTATGGTTGTTTAACATACGTTGTAATAGAGTTTTGAGTACTTTGTTAATAGCTTCTAGCTGGTCGTTGGACCAGTGGTAGTATGGTGATGCAAAATTGTGCGTGAACCCTAGGCGATGGGATAGCTCTTGGAATATTTCATTCTCAAAATGTTTTCCACACTTTGAGACTAACTCCTTAGGCACACCGAACCTTTCAATGACATGGTTTAAGAGAAAACAAGTTGCGGTTTATGTAGTGTTGTCAAATGTGGGCATGGCTTCTGACCATTTTTGTGAAATACTCAATGGCCACTATGATGTATTTGTGGTTACCGAATGACGTAGGGTTGCAAGTCATAAAGTCGATGTCCCATTTTCAAAAGGGGCCTGCTATAATGACTGGGTGTAGGGGAGCATGAGGCACTCTTTCCTTGTGTGCAAAGTGTTGGCATCTTTTGCACCTTTTTACTGCTTGTATCCAATCGTGGAATAGGTGGGCCAAAAATAACCAGAATGCAAGAATTTTTGGGTGGTGGCCATCCCTAAGAAATGTTTGCCACAAGCCCCACTATGGAATTCATTTAGGGCCTACTTAGCTTGGTTGTGCATGAGGAATCAACTTAAAATGGTGTCAACACCTCTTCAATAAAGGGCGTGCCCTATGAGAAGGTATTGGGGGGCCTAATGGCATATGCACCTTTTTTCGTCATGGGTGAGCTGTGGTTTGAAATTTTTGGTTCTCAGAAACTGAATGATGTCGTCATACCAAGAGCCTTTGGTCTTTACTAAGAACAAATTTTCATCGGGTAGTGAATCATTAACTAGGAATCCTTTGGTTGTACTTGGGATATCCGTGATGAATTCGTCTATGATTAGTTCTTTTTTTCTTTTGGGGGAGTTGAATTGTAGGTGAAATTCCTACAGTATAACTATCCATCTGGCGTACTTATGGTTCATCATATGACGGGTTAGCAAATATCGCATGGGGTTGATAGTTTCTATGACTGTTGTGGTCCTTAGGATAATGTAATACCGAAGCTTTTGTACTGCATGTACTAGGGATAGGGATTTTTTTTCTTCTGGCTCATACCTTAAAGCAAGGCCAACTATGTTCTTGCTGACGTAACAAATTATGTGTTCTTTGTTTTCAGGTCTGTCTTGGACTAAAATCCCAACTATGGTTGTATTTGACACAGATAGATATAAGGTATAGTCTTTGTCCTAATTGGGTGGGAGGATGAAGGGGGCTGAAGACAAGGTGTCTTTTAGTGCCTCAAATGACTTTTGGGCTTGATCATCCCATTTGAATGAAATGTCCTGATGGAGTAGGCATAGGAATCCATGCGTGCAAGTGGCAGAGTTGGGGACAAAACATCGTAAGAAGTTGGCCCCTACAGGCTTTGAATTTGTTTTAGTGTTTTGGGTGGTGGTACTTCTTTGATTTTTTGAACGTCGAGGGGTTCAACTTTGATTCCTTGTTGGGATACTATGAATCCTAATAGTCTGCCTACATTAACGTAGAAGACACACTTGAGGGGGTTCAAGTGTCAGTTGTAGTGTCGGCACATTTGAAACACCAAACGTAAATCCTCCAGATGGTCACCTTGTTTCTTGGATCATACTGTGAGGTCGTCCAAGTAGGCTAAGATAAGATGAGCCAAGTCATGGAATATATATTTCATGGCCCGCTTGAAGGTGGCTCCAGCATTTTTAAGACCAAATGGCATTAACTGATATGTGAATGTGGCCCAAGGGGTGGTGAATGCATTCTTATACCGAGATGTATGTCAGATTTCAATTTTATTGTACCCCAAAAATCAATCCATGAAGGACAAGGCCTCATGACAGGCGCAAGTATCAATGAATTAGTCAATGAAAGGAGTAGGGTAGTTTTCTCTGGGACAAGATTTGTTTAAATCTCGAAAATCGGTACAAAATCGAATGGTGTCGTGTTTTATCATGATGGATACAGGGTTGGAAACCCAAGATGTGTAAGCAATTAGGTAGATGAATCCATATTTGTGAAGCTTGTGTATCTCTTGTTTGATCGCTTCTACTTTGGATGGGTGTAATTGACGCTACTTTTGGCGGACAGGTGATATGTCAGGCCAAGTGTCAATGTGGTGCTCTATGATGGTGGAGCTTAACCCTGGAATTTTCGAATAATCCCAAGCGAAGATATACCTATACTCTTGTAATAGGTTTGGATACTCGACTACTTCATCTGGGGAGCATGCTGCCCCTAACAAGATTTCTTTGGTTTTTCCTGGTTTTTTCAAGATATTCACCTTAATTATTGGCGAGATATTCGACATATTTCCTTCCTAAAATGAATCGGGTGCAGGGATAGGGTTCTTGAACCAATATACCTTTCATGACGGAATGAATTATTTGGATTCAATGGCATAAATATCCTAGGTTCTTGTGTTGCTAGGCATGAACGTTTTTTCTGGAAGAAAAAATGAACGATGATGCATTCTGTCCCACAGAAAATCAGGGTTTTTCATGGCCTCTAATATATCCTCATCAGAGTGAAACAATATGTATGGGGGGGGGGGGGGTTGGTTTGTGCAAGGTCATGAGGAATTGGTTTGGGCCTAACAGTGCTGGTCAACATACATGAATACAATTCTGTGGTTGATTTCATGGAACCAAATGAGGTTAACAGGGTGCAGACGGGTTGAGTTTGTACTGTCCAAGATACTATGACCATTGTGGTAGTTGCAACAGTCTCAACACCAAGGGAAGATGAGAAGACAACACGAGTCATGGTTCTCATGCATGAGGAGATGAATCATATATGGTGTTGTGTGTCATCAACATTACATGGTGGAATAATTTCCGTGATGGTTGTTTGTTTTTTAGCGAGAGAAGATTCATGCTCTCTTGGTGGTGTACAAAGGGTACAAGTGTCTTCTTTTATATGAATATTCTGATGGATGCAAAGTTTCCGAAATGTTTGTAACATAGGGAAATTTTTTATATCATGATCATGGCTCATGCAAATGTTGCATGGAGTAAATTTACTCACTGATTATATTGTATGGGATCCAATACTACTCATCATATTAGAGGATGATGATGGGAGATGATTATGAGAATGTGTTTTTTTTCATTTATGTTGTCTCATATTCTTAGACTTTGTGTGATTTGGCTCCTGGGGGAGTTTTTATTCTAACACTACTCTAGCCATTCTTAACCTTGGAAAGAAATGAAATTTCATTGTGTGGTGAAATTGTGAGAAAATTCGGAAATAACAATGTGTTATTTTCTCCTAATTAGAGAGATGAATGTAAGGTATGGGTGTGACCATGCGAAGACTGTCAGTGAACTTGTTAAGCTCCCGACATTGATTAATAATGTGGTAGTTTTTAGCACATAAGGCACATGATATGTTTGACTTGCTTCTTACCTTTTTGGGGCGAGTGGTTTTCTTCGTGGTTTTGGGTGGCTGGTGACAATAGGGGATAGGCCTCGTTGTTGCTGACTACCTATTTTTTGGTAACTTGAAACCCACTATGTTCAAATTATTGGCGACGAATGAGCCCATGATGTCTAGCCTAAGATGAAATCATGGTACATAGGGGAAATGTCGAGTGTGGTGGTTATCTTAGCATATTAGACAAGATTGATGCTCTTTTGTTTTCCAATACCTTTGGGCCATGAGGGTGATTGGGTACCATTTTCGGAATGATACTAAATCTAGGCACTGAGTGATTAAATGGTCACATTCGTCACACAATACACAGGATGGGGGTGGGCGTTTGGGGGATTTGGGGGTGGTAAGCCATCCTTTTGGTGGACTCCTCTCTTTAGATACACAGAGAGTGGACCTAGTTGCTTCATTCTCCTGGGTTGTGGAACTTTCTACAAAATTGGAATTCAATTTTTCTAAGTTGGCAAGGTTGGTAAAGGCCAAGCGTAGCGACTCTAATGCTAAATGTAATCGGGAAATGTAGGGAAGATGGTGGTTATACTGGAATATGTAGCAATAATATTTATTTGATCATAACCCTATGAAGTACACTAGGCTAACCGAGCAACATCTTTGAAACAACTCTAGAGTTGTGCATTATGCGATCGAATTATCATGTTCGTCGCATAACGCACAAATATGTTCTTGAGGCTAAGGACGGTTATGGGGGAGAGGTGGTTTCTCTGGTGATCGTCTCTCCTCTGATATATATAATATGGTCCTTGTTTCTTTATTCCATTGAGTGGTAGTGCTATTTGTGGATTTTGTGTTCGAGTTTTCTAAATCGTGATTTTCAGCGATGAAACGTCACATGAAATCGAACATTGATCGGAGACGATGTAGGTTTGGAAAATGGCGCACATTATGGTTGCTCCGATAGATGTGACATGTGTGTATTCTATGTTGTGACAAGTTTCTTTGGGCCACATGCAGTATTGGATACCAACGGTTGAAAGCCCTTAATTTGGGGCATTGTACGATCAAGTGATCAGGTTCATCGCACAATGCGCAAACTGGGCCATCTGGTGTGGCCTCTATTTTCCTTCTTTTATTTGTTGGGTTTGATGAGTATGAGCATGATGCAGGTTCTTCTTGTACATACAATATAATTTTAGACTCGTCTAGTTTCATTTGTATGGGTTCAGCGAAGGGGTCCTCAAGATTAGATTGTTCTAGAGCTTGTAATGCATCCCTATATTGAGGCATCTATGGGAAATGATGGGTATGATGCCCATAATGGTCATCTATGGCGCACACAATATTGGAGCGTAATTCTTTCCGTTGGTTTTTCGTGACCTGTTCCATTTTTCGGATTTCTGAGGTTACGATATTCCTTTCAGTATGTAGAAGAGGTTTTAATTCTTCTAATTTTGGGAAAATATTGGTAGGATGACCTATGATATTGCACAATTCACAAGGTTGTAATGCCCTATGTACCTTGGGAATTTCAACTTTTTTCCCTTTTTTTAATTCTTCTTGGTAGTGCTAGCTGGTGCCACTACAAGTGTTTCTTCAACTGCTATGACCTCTTTTGGGGCAATAGGGGTCATTCCTGTAGATGTAAAATCTGGGCTTTCTAGCATGGATGGAGGGACCAAATACCACACGGGTATTACGAAAGCCATATTTGGAAATGCCATACTTTCCATGACCTGTTTTGATACAAAACCAGGTGGGGGATACAAAAATAGGGTCTGTGAAATGGCATATGGTAGGAATGATGTACCTGTGACTTCTACATCCATACTATTGGTTTATGCTTCAGGGCTAGTTTTGGTGTTTGATGTGATCATCATGCACACCAGTGTCTCCTTGCATTCAAGGAATTCCCCTAGTACACTAGGGGGGTCTCCTAGGAATGAGCCTAGGATATATGATGGTTTGAATTGGCCTGGGCCAAAATTTGTATACTTTGTGAGTGTTTTCGTGGTTGTATCTACGTATGGTAGTATGACATCTAGAGTGGCCATGGGTTTCTTGTCACAATATATGAACTGGTCGATGGTGATGATTTGATCATTGTGAGGGAACATCATCACCCTAAAGACAGAGGATGTGATAGCGGTCATGGAATACATGTAACTTTGCCCAAGGAATATATTGCAGTCTAGTTGTGCATCTAAGACCTCAATGTCTATACGAATTGTTTTGTCGGCCATGTTTATTGGGACATTCTGATAAATAACAATGGGGGTTGTTGGGCGCCCATCATATGCTCTAAGCATGATTTCTGATGGTTTCAATTTAGGTGGTCCTAAATTTTCCAAAATGACTTGGACATGATACACATGGATGCTCCTTCAGCCAAAATGAATCGGTGTATGGTGATATTCTAAACTGAAACTGGTATCTGGAAAGCGATTAGAGAAGGGAGCCTTGGGCTTGCCTTGTCTAGGTAAAAAATCATTAAGTGAGAATCAAAGGGGTCGATTATACCTAAGGAGGAAAGTAAGGCCTTCCTCTGTATTGGGAATAATTATAGGACTTCTAATGCTAACATGGTTGCTGGACATTGAACCAAGTCATCCACTATACTATAGCTATGAGCAGCTTTGGAATGGTGTCCTACATGCCTGGTTGGTCCTTTGATCATTATTGGAAGAGGCTCAATAGGTACTTTGGAGATAGTTAACGGTGCGGTAGGTGTGCTCGTATTTTTAATTGATGGGTTGGTATCCGGGGTAGTTTCATAGTTCCTATTCCATGTTTGGAAAAAAAATTCTTCTCCAATCATGTAGATTTCGTGGTTTCTCCCTTCGGTATTGTTTTGGAGTGGTTTTTATTGCTGAGTATTAACCACTCCGTGTTGTCCTCGATTACCCTGAAGTCTTTTCAACTCAGGGAGTTCAGGTCATTGGTGAGTGTAATTTCCATACTCACCACATATGGCACAAGAGTGATTTTCCTTAGACTAGGTCCCTTTTTTTTCCATTGGGAGTTATTACTTGGCTCCTCGTTTTGATTTCGGTTGGGGTTTCCTCAGTCTGAGACCGCGGGGGGGAATTATTGATTACTTCCCCCCTGTCTAGGGTATCCCTTTTTCTTGTTCCTTGGTTTTTTCTTCGCAACGTTGAGAGGATTATTTCTACTCTCATGATCATAAGATTCTCGTTGTTGAGCCTAGGATGGTTGCACAAGATTCATCGGTGCATTTTGCATTGGTGGTATATTTTGTGTGGGAAAAGGGGAGTATTATTTCCCCTATCCTTGGTTGGTGTATGTTTGCTGTGGTGGCTCTCGTGTATCAACATTCCTAGCTGAGTACAAGTTCCCCTATAGGTGGGGATATGACCCTCCCTGATGTTGATGATATGGCATCAACCTATTCATCATGTTCTTCAAAGGTGTAGGGTGACTTTGGTGGTACCCAGGTTGTGATACATTATGAGTATAATCGTAATATTATCCTGGGTATTGATAATTGTTTCTTGGTTGACCTTGGGATAAGGTCTTTATCAAACTGTCAACAATATTGGATGTGCCTAGTAATTCTCTGTAAGTTTGTAGGAGCGGGGCGTTTGGCAGAACATTGTAGATATATCCTGATAGGGTGTAAATGAGTTAAAGTTGTTTGGCTTTGCTAATGGCATCTTCCTCTAAGTTTTGTTTTTGCATCGCCATGTCTTTTAAAATATTAGCGGTGAGGGTTTTCAAAAATAAGTCCAACAACACTCTATTATCGATTTTGGCTTTACACAAAATACAACATTGTCTCCATTCATGGAGATGGTCCGATATATGGACGACGAATGTTGTCTGTATAAAATGTGTGAGAATTTCCATTCCCGAGTCATGATGAATGGGGAGTTTTAAATATGTGAGGAATGTAGTAGCTAGGGCGCTAAAGGTTGCATTTGATGCAGGCGCTTGTTTGACATACCATTTCGTTGCGGTCCCTATGAGGGTGCGTTTAAATAGTCTCAGTCCAATGGTATCATCAATGATACTATTCGACGAATACCACAAGTGGAAAGTCATTACATGATTTTTGGGGTCTTGTGCTTGCTTCCCTTCAAATTTTGGTATATCATAGGGGAGATTCGTGGGCATGGGGGGCCAATTAAAGCCATGTACAATGGGGTCATTTGTTAAATTTGTTAGATATGGAAGATTTAGTGATGCTAAGAAGGGTAATTGTGAATTTACCGCCATTGTACTATGTTGAGAAACATATATTTGAATATGCGGGTTCAGGGGAGGTGCCTAGGGAATGTTACCGTATGGCGTACCCTGATGGATATTCTGCTGACTCCTTGGAAGGGGTATCTACCTTCTAACCTCGAGGGGTCATCGAAGGAGTTGAGTGTGGTGACCCTGTTGGGGTTTCCACTAGTTTTTTGGTTGGTGACCCTTGGGAGTTTCTGATCAAAGATGCCTCGATAAAGGATGTTTCGTTAACAGTGGCAGTGCGACGTCCTCTGCACCTGAATGGAGGAAGGGCTATAAATCCTCCCTTTAATGGGGGGGAGGTTTAAGAAACACCTAGATCGATGGGGTTCCATTAGGTCCCCTATGATGTCTATTAGTGATACCTTTCTGTGATTTGGGAGGTAGGATGGTTCCTATCAAAGAAAAAATATAATCACATGCATAAAACAAAGCGAAAAATGAAAATGTGATTTTTCTCTTTAACGTTACACTATGTTATCAATCAAGAAAAAAATGAGGTTTTGTTTTTTTTGTGTATGGCACCAAAAGCCTATATAGACCTAATTGTCCTTACACTCTCAATGTAACTGGGCCTTGCAAGGATATCTTATGATGGGTACTGGGGCCAACGTCCCGAAAGAATTGGCAACACCTTCCAGCAGCCGAAGAATTGACCAAGGTAATGGTATGCGGATCGAGTGATGCCTACACCGTCACCTATAGGGAAGGATGCCCTAGTTTTTTCCATTAATTACCATCGTCCCACATGATCATTTGAGTCTTGAGCTTCTTGGTAATCAATTACTAGTACCGAACACTAGATGGGTTAGGAAGCCCCAAAGAGTACCACATTCACTAGGCCTAAGATTAACCCCCTCTGAAACGAGTCTCTGTAATGGTCAGGTATTCATTTCATGGGCGTACAGACGATTTTGAAGCTCCCTAAAATGTCAAAAACTATGTTTAAAAAATTTATTATGAACAGGATGGCTTATTCGATACCTACCCCTAATGGTCCTAACCTAAACTATAATTTTTTATATGGCCCATGTGGGGATAATTTAGTGAGTTCGATTAATGATTATATTTAGAGAGTATCAATTTTTCTTAGGGTGTGCTTTGGTGAAGTAACTGTAAGGAGAGAACAAAGGTCCCAACACACTAGGTGCCTTATGGCCCAATGCTTACTAATGCTTCGTGTGTGCTTTGGAGTGAAAAATCACAAGTTTTATGAGAAGTGGATATGCATTGATCCTTTACAATCCTTTTCTAATTACCCTATGTGTTATTGTTCCTTGCAAAAATTGAAATGATGGGCGGATGATGGGCCGCTTACACCTTGCCTAATTAGACTATGTTTTCCCTATAGGGAGATGGAAAATTTTCTTAGGAAAGCATTCATATGCGTACCCAGGCTCACTGAGAGGTGAAAGGGTGGCAGATATTACTTACTTTCTTTGTTGACATTTTGATCCTAGTCCCAAATCGTAATGGAAAATTGAACTAATATAATGCAAAAATTTGACAAACTTGAACTAGCAAAAGATAACTGGATATATGGGCCACTTACTCTTTACTAATTAAGCTATGTGTTTTGTAACTTTTATTAGCAAATAATTTGTTAGGAAAAAATATGTGGCTTTAAGGCCACTTACTTGTACCTATGTAAACTATGTGTAATTTGCGCAATAAAATACTAAAATTAAAACTACCTAGTTGCTAAGCTAATTAGAGGTTAAACATAGCGCCTAAGTTTCCTAATAGTAGTTAAATACAGAGAAAAAATTGATGGAAAATTATTATGGGTTTCCAATCACCTCAAAAATGAAAAAATATTGTCCAAGCTTTTTCTTGATGGCCTGTCGCGCGGGTTACCTCCCCACAGGCATGGAGCGTGCGTCTGTCGGAGCACAAAGCGCGTTGTTGGGTAGAATGAAGAAAAATGTTCCCCTCTACTGTGCAAAACTTTTCACTGAGTGTGATTGGAGATGCAAAGAGAATGTATGGGTGGTTTTCAGAAAACTTTTCAACAACCATTAACTCAAAGAGAAAGAATCCAGTGGCGTCACCATTCCTGTGGTAGTGTATTTGGTGCAAGGGTGTACGAAATATACTTCTTTAGCAAGTTGGTTGCTACATGCATAAGGTCACAGAGAAAAATGATTGTCTATTGTTAGTGGAACATATTTGACACAATGTAAACTAAGTTTGAGGGAAAACATAAGTATACAACACTAAGAACAAAAAAAAACACAAGATGAAAAATACAAAATCTCGATGGAGAAAAAATCCTAATAACACAAATGGATAACTCTCCCTTTATTAGGTGATGGTGGTACAAAAGATACAATGCTAAACACTTGAAGAGGATACTTTTAGCTATGGAGCTCAAATACCCAAAACAAGGAGGTCTCCTTCCCTTGAGTTCCTCCAAGCGTCTCTTCCCTCTCTCAAAGGATGGTAAATCAAGATCAAATGGTGGACCTATTTCTTTTGGACTAAGATTTTCGTTGGAAAACATATGATTCCTTCCAATCCCTTTGTTACTGGAATATGAAATTTGGTTTGCTATGAAGCAATTTGGCTAGCATAACAATGTATCTCCAATTCTTCTTCCAAAGGCTAGCTTATAGAGACATTTTTTTATTTCCTTCCTCTTCTCTTGGCCCAAGATGGATAGTGAAAAAAGAGTGGAAGATGGATTCCTTTGTGTGCTACATTTAAGCCTCAAGGTGGCTCCATGCCAATTGTTCTTGGTAGTACTATGTGGAAAATCTTCCTAACCAAGTGTTCCAAGTGGTCCTGAATGGTGACATTTTTCCATCCTCAGGACCACGCAACTATCGAAGGAATAGTCGTGTTGCCCCACAAAAGTCCTTTGTTGCTAGTGCATTGTCTATTAAATTTTCCCTTAACCTTAAGAAAACATAAATTTTGGTCTCCTCTAATGTATTCCTTTTCTGAAAATATTCATTTGTACCTTATGCTTGACATTTTTTAATGTATTTTTCGTGTGCGATTTTATTGTGTTAACACACCTCATTCAAGGCACCTTTGATTTTGTGTTGATGCGAGTTGCCCCGAAGGAGACTGTTCCACAATGCCATGCACTTCGTTTCCTAGCTGATCTTTAAAATAAAAGCTCCAGGTGTGCTGTATTCTTTATCAAAAGTGTTGTATTTCCTTTTAGTAGAAGATCCCAACAGCTTCTTCATAAATAACGTTTCAAAATATAAGTTGTATGATTGTCTTGTTCATAACTTTGATTGTGAACAAGACTATAACACAATATTCAATTTACAGGAACATGTTATCATGGCTTCTGGTTTGAAATAATATCATAATACTGTAAATGATGCTGAGCTGAATTTTCCCTATATAAAAGGGAGAATTCCATAATGTAGAGGCTGCCCTATAATAGATTGATGGCCATATAGAGTGAGATCATATAGTTATGTTTCAGTGAGACCATATGTGATTAAGAGATACTGAGACCAAAAACAAAGAAATATCATGTGATTTATAAAACAGGATCATAGGGCAAAATCATATGTTGATACAAAGATGATGTCATGTCATTACCATATTGATTCTACATGATGAGATCATGGCATTAGAGTGAGAACACCTAAGCATGAGAGATACCTCTAGCCATAGATGATCGAGAGTGTATAAGAGTAATCTATTTGAGGGATAGAGATGAGATGATGCCATTTCAAATAGAGATTGGAGATTGAACCAAATGTGTTGCTTAGATCCAAATATCCAGAGGTTGACCACTAGATATCTAATACAGGTTTACTGAATGAAAGAGTTCAATTGTTTTGCAAGGACAGATTGACACCTCAAAAATTTTATTTCTTGAATTTTACATAAATGTGTTTGTACAGAGCCAACGTTGCTTACAACATGAAGATATTCGACCAAGATTCATAATTTCAAAAAAATGCTTGGTAAAACTTAGATAAAATCTTAACATGAAGATAAAAATGATCATACGTTTTCAATTGTTCCATTGGTACATGTAAGGATAAGGTTTCCAAACATATCAGAGTCAAATTGTTCTCCAGCATTGTATTGATAATAGGTTCAGAAGAGGAACCGAAACCCTTTTTCTCAGACTTGATTCCCTTAGAAAAAGGCTCAAGTGTGTCATCAAACAAACCCTCCTACAAGAGTGAATTATAGATTAAGTGGCCTTATATCATGCTTTGTTAAAATAAAACCTTATACATAATACTCGACTTCTTGTATGTTGGATGCATCAACATAGGCTCTGAATTTTGGCTTTAATAGAGAAATTGACCGTGTATACTTGTGAACTAATCGAACCAATCGCATATGAGAATATGCAAACGAAATGTGTATTAGGACCTTCATACTATAGTTAACGAAAAAAAAATGCTCAGGATTCCCATCAGACTGTGAACTGGATTGTATGAGGATTTTGCTTCATTGTTTTCTACTCAGGCTATAGATACTGATTAAAAATTCATCCACTGCTACAGGAGTAGATAAGTAGCTTGATTATATAAAAAATTGTGCCATGATTGATGGGGTACTTTAATCAAAAGGTACAAATCATGCTAATGTGGCAATCGATACTGTAATAACCTCTTTATAATGGAAGTCCCTTTAAACTCACTATTAAGGGACAAAATTCAACTTTTCCAAAAAGGGACCAAAGATCTTTCTTTTGCTAAATTGAAGATCGAGATCTGACCCTTCTTTAGATGCTTGCGATGTAGTTATCTTGTTCCTTAGATCAGGCTGAAAAGGTATAATCTTGAAGTAAAATAAGCATCAATCTCTTCAAATGCCTGCAATAAAGCTTCTTTAGAGTCTGATGTAACTTTGAGTTCCTCAAAAACCAAAATCAGATTTCTCCAAGCAGGTAAGAATAGATCGAACCCTAAATCATTTTTTTTGCATAGAAGCTCCTTCGGGTGTACTTCAAAATTTTGTCTTACCTTCGGACTTTTGTCAATGAAATTATTTTAGTGATAGCTTTCACTTTCATTATGGCTTGGGCTTATCTTCTCCTGAGCTCTGATACCATGTTAATTTTATCTTAAGATGTTATTTTCTTAGTTTAGTTACTTCATGAGATCATTAGTCCATTATCAAATCATTGCATTAACCATCATCATATAATAGTAACTAATCAAATAACATTAAATGTAAATGAAGAAGACAAACCAAGACAAGTGAACACAAAGATATGGCTCAAGGCAGGGAAAAACCCCAAGATGGGGAAAACCCTTGATTGAATCTTCTTATTATTAATATCAAATGTTCAACAGAGAGAGAGAGAGTATAATACTTCAAATTGACTTATCAATTTGTGCCTTCATAGGGTGATGACATACTGCACAGGTATCCTAATCTGATTAGGGTTTCTTTAGTTCATCATGTTTCACCTAATACATCATTTTTGTTGTGGCTCAACAGATAAAACAATACACTTCCCTTTGTTGAATCTTGGAGTTGATCTAGATCTAAATCATGCCTCTCATGAACAAACTTGTGGTCTACCTTGAAGAGAGGTTGCACAAGAAGATATGATCCATAAAAATTGTTCACAATTCAGCCCAAAATTTATACACTAACTCGGTCTACCTTATGATTCTTAGATCAACAAGAGCAAGTTTTCCTAGTCAAAATGCACCTAAGATATCTCAAGTCATGTGGTTGACCTTGTGAAGTAGCTCAGTCCCTAAATCAGTAAGATTTGACATACGACCTGCTTGAGAAGGACTCCTAGTGGCTATGGCCCACCTAGGAGAGAGGTCTCATGAAATAAATATGCACTCAAACACCTCATCTCTCCTTTTAGGCCTGTGGTCAACCTCTAAAATAACCCTAATCTACAACTGAGGATAGATTAACCTAGAATAGTTATTTATTTCATGATTAGTCCACCCCCTAACTTCGTTGCCACAAAGAGGTAAGAATGGTGCACTAGGATGATGAATACAACCCAAATTTTCCTTTAAGATCTATGGCCTTCCCAAAAAAATAATCTTGGCCCTGCTATAGAAGAGGGGCCCAAAAACAATGCCCTTCATGCTCCTCCAAAAGCTCGGTTGTCTCAGACATAATCAAGCCTTTTCAATGTACCAAAAGAGGTTGGAGGACACCTCTATATATAGGATTCAATGGGGGTTGAGAGATGTGTCTTTTGTACTATTGAGACGACATAGAGATAAGGTCGACCTTGATTAATTTTCGAGTGAGAGAGTAAATTCAAATACCCACTTCTACTTATCCAAATTTGACAATATTAGATCGATTTTGGTCCTCTCGAAGAAAGGAATTTAATGCCATAATTATCTTCCCCAAAGAATTTGTCCAAAGTTGAATTTGGCCCTAGTTTCCAATTTTAATAGACAATAATCAAAATACATTCTTATATTCTCTTCTTTGTTTTTTGTTCGCATAGGCTTGAGGCAGTTTGTGGATATTGGCTCACACACATCCAAAATTACAGGGTCCGAAGCTCACACACGTGTCTAGGGTTTTGAGTCACGATCGCAAGATTGTAACAATCAATTTTTGGCTATAGTTGTAGGCATGCAGACCTATACATGTTGGTAAAGGGCTTCAACTGCATGCATGCCACATATTCCCTGCAGCTGGGACCTAAATGATGAATTTTCAGCTGACCGAAGATGTCACCCGTTAATTGGAGAGTTTGACAATTGAACTGAGTCAGTAACATTTGATAACAAGCTTTTGAATCAGGGTTTTGGATTATTGGCATAATTGGATTCATCTCATGTATATTGTCTAGTTGATTTTGCTGGATATGATTATGGTTGATGAGTTGGATTATTTTACTCTCTATTTTGTTGAATTATTCAATGACAATCTAAGCAGAAATATTTGAAAGGGTTTCCCCATAGTGAATTTTGCCTTGGTCTCTGTCCAATCCTAGTATCTCTATATGTGAATGTTTTTTTTCTATTGTTCCTTTATGTTCCACTGCATTGATGATGATATTGTTATTTCGATATAGTTGCATATGTTGTTGAATAATGATGTAAATCTGAATAATGTTATGATGTTATGGGGTAGATTTAATATGGAAATCATGAAATGCAATTATCAAAGTAAAGAATAATATAACCATAAGAAAAATTAACATGTTATCAGAGTTGGGTTGAAGAAAGTCATTGAATATCACCCCTATGAAGACACTGTTAATGGAAGCAAGAGAATATGGAGGAGACCTAAACAAATACTAGGGTTTGAAGGAAACCCTTGGTATTTGGGGTATTAGGGTTTGATGGATATTGTTAGGATATGGTTTGGGAGAAACCCTAGTTTATGGCGAATATTTGAGATATGAAATCTATAAACCCTAGCATGACTGATGTGAATATGTTCAATCACTTGTGACAGATTTGATGATGCCCTAGATGGGATAGTCTCTATTTGGCTGGGTTGTTGATGAAGCTGGTCAAAATATTGAAGGCAACATTTTCATATGGATAGTGGAGGGTAATGACTCTTAAAGGTTGGTTCAAGAGAGAGTTTATCTTCTCTCGTTAAAAAAAAAGTATTTTTCGATTTATGTTACTTCTTTATGTCTTTAATTTTGTTTATAATTATTGATTTGATCATTGTTTATGCTTCCTGGATGTATATTTGAGAGTATTTGGACACTTCTAACCTTTTTATGAAAGTGGATCCTTTTTTAGTATCATCTGAGATGCAGGAAAGGATGGCTAGTGCATGAAGAGAAGAGCTATGACAAGGAATTTGACAAAATTCTCTTGCTGCCAATGTCAAATAAGAAGATACATAGGTATCTGAATACTACAAGGTATGTATGATATTGTTTCAATGGTATGCTTCAACTACAATATTGGATGACAAGGTAATCCCTAAGGTATGATGAATATCACCTTCGCAAATGGCTCATGCATGCATATGAAATTAAGTTTGATTCATGATACTTATGATGAGATAATGCACTTGGTATTGGACAAGTATATTACATTTTATTTAAGTCATGGTAAAGCTACTTAGAAACATTGATTTTATATATATTAGTATACTTGATATTTGGCTAACATATATTATTTTTAGACAATGGATTTCTTGATCTTATAAAGAAAACCAAGAAATTGATTCTTATATATGGTAGCTTGATACTACTGATAATGCTTGTAATAAGCATGGTAACCTTGATAATTGGAGTGTAACAACAAGATTGATATTCAAAATCTTCCTGTTGACCTTGGTTAGCTTAGTAATTATGACGTATGGTATAATTGGATGCCCTAACTTGATGATTGTGATGTAGTGATTATGATCCTTGAAGTATGATGATACACCTATCAGCTTCCCTAATTATATGACTCTAACCCTTGATGAAAATTTGATTTCATGTTCATATGAGATGATGAAGTAGCTGATACTGACATGTTATGACCATGATGAATCTATGTGTTAGAACATGATATAGTTTGATTTTATGATCTAATAGTTCTATTGGTGCATGATAATATTATAGATAGGTTGATGACTTGAATAATAATGGTTGAAGGGGTTGTTCATTAAGAGGGAGAAACTCTTCATAAGACCCCTACACCTATTGTCATTTGCATTAAATGTGTAGAAAATTTTACACTGTTGAAGTATGATTTCTGGACATAAATAGACAAGTATCTGATATTGTTGGTTTGCAACAAGTTCTGGTATGAGAAAATAGGGTTTCCATTAGTTTAAGCCTCAACCACACGAAAGCAAGAATATCAGTGAGGTTATAAGTCTCCAACCACACGGAAATAATTCTATGGGTGTGGTTATGCATGTAGGTCACAAATTTGAAGCTTTATGCATAAAATCAGGAATGCACCATCAATATGACAGTCCTACAGATATGGAACAAACATCAAAAGGTTGTATGAGTAGGGAAGTTTGAATATTTGACTTACTAGAGACAAATCGAATGTGTTGACTAAACATGTGTTTACAAGTGACTCGAATAGACTTGTCAAATGTGCCATTATGATTTAACCATTGAAGCTAGTATATGACAGTATTAGATAACAGTTGCAAGGGCTTGGCAAGATCTCATTGATTAGTATACATGAACAATGTTTGGAGTTTTGACATGATGCTTGATAGTTCATAAATATGCTTTAGAACATTGACATGATGCTTCATATGTTTTGGCTTATGGATTGATTGAATTCATAGAGATGTCAAATTAGGGTTTTGACTTGATATTTGATGATTTTACTTGATGACACTACTATGTGGGCATTGTTACTTTCACTGATTAATGTTGGCATCAATTCTCTATATTAACTTCATTGGATTGAGAAAATTTTTTGTAGTTCAAACTATTGAAGTATGCAGTAATCTCACAATGAATGGATGTAACTTATATGACTTGTCCCTGATGTATCCATTCATATTTAGTGGCAAAAATTATTCATGCTATGATCATAAGGATGACTTGATAAAGTTATATTGGATAATTCTTGGTAAGTAAAAGGTTGTTGTAACTTGGTATTTGGATGTGAGCTCCACCTGACATTTGGTCTGAAAAGTTTGTCACATAGATATTGGCAGGAACTTTTATAACTTTGATATTAACCTTGATTTGGCATCTAAGGCTTGATAAGTTGACTTAGTTGATTTGATTTCACAATATTGATTTGAGTAAGGTTGAGCATATTGGTTTGGTCAAGTGTTATGATTGCAGAAATCATTGTATGAAGTAAGCTCCCACAACTTGGTATGTTTTCATTGATATTTATCTGGTGAAATGAAGAAGACGTGTCGATCCAAACCTCTACGTCAAAAGGGGTCTAAGGTATGACTTTGATTTTGGTTTTTTATGTTGATGGTTTATTCTTGATAGGTAATGAGCCTCTGATGATTAAAGTAAGAGAGAGTTGGCCTTTGAAGTTTGAAATGACGAATCATGGCATGGTGAATTTCATTCTGAAGTTGGAAAAATAAAATATATATTGTGAAGCTATTAAAGGAAGTGGAAATGTGAATCCTTGGACACTCAGATCAAATTTATGAAGAGATATTATTCAACCTGACTTGGAAATCGATAGTGGATTGAAGCATTGTTGTTCCATGTGAAAAAATGTCTGTATATATATTGCGTAAAACCTAATTAAGCCGCTTGATAAACATTGAGTTTTTGTCGAGAATTGTTCGAGATATTTGCATGGGACGATCAAATTTTGGTCTAAGATATTCTTCTTATGATATGTGATTGCACAGATGTACTAATGTTGTTTGAGATCGTTATTGATGAGATGAGAACATCTAGGTGTTGCTTTGGTATGATATCTGCCATGATATTTTGATGAAAATTCCATAGATTTAAGCATGACTAAGGTTAAGTACAATGTTATTGGCATGGATAGCTATGAGGAAAGTTGAAGAAGCTCTTTGAGAGATATTTAAGAAGATTCTGGATATGACCAGGATACATTGTGATAATATTGAGTGGAATCCGGTTGACAGATAATATCGTATATAGCTGGGACTGAGATTTATTCATATATTGAGACAATGCTACTATACAAGAGAAGCTTATTCTTGTTGTTGTTGCCTCCGTGAGAGGGAGGATGAATAAGGTATCCTTTTGTGATATATATTTTTGTTCTAATATAATGTTTGATTTTATGTCATGTATGAACATGATAATGTTGTTATTATTACATGATGATTAAGCCGATACCAGACATGAGTATGATGACATGCTATTGATCTACAGAGAGCAGGATTGGTCAAGAGCACTGAAATAACTCTTTCCCCCTGTTTCAGTTCCCAGTGTGAGGAATTGAGATGGAGGGCTCCTGGGGTTGAGGGATCTTTGAACAATAGGGTTGTAGATGTTTCTCCCCTATCTTGGCCTTTGTAGAATATACCCCAGTTGGCATCATACCCACAAGCTAGGCTTGTTGGGAATACCGCTCTCCATCTGGCCAACAGGTTGAGAGTGTATGACCCAAGTTGATTATGATGCAGGTGTTCTACCACATGAATATTGAGTGTCATTGTTGGGAAGATCAGTGGGAAATAGGATGGGTTGAGATGTTCTCCCCTATATCACCTATTTGTCAATATGGGTTTGAAGATATTTTTATCCCCCATGAGATTCCAGGTTGAGACTGAGCTCCTTAATGTGGTTCCAGGTTGAGTAGGGCTCCATGATGATAAGCTCTCTTATGTTTCACGGGCAGTAGCATTGGGCTCCCTATTGGAAGTCATTTCAGGTTGAGACTGACCTCCCCGATGTAGATTCAGGTTGATATGTGCTCCCTGATATCATTTTGGATTAAGATGTGCTCTCCGACATGATAGAGGATCGTAGCTTAGGCTCCCCTCCGATGTCAAACTATTCTTACTTTAGATTCGAGAATGATCAACATATGAGAAGGAGACAAGCTGGAATAAGAAATGAGTTGCGATGGCATTTGATGACGAGATACTTGAGATTGGATATGATTCTATTCTTGCGATGATTACATGATGCAGTTGGAATTTATCCCTAGCTGAGAGGGATTGTTCATTTGGCAGCTTGGTGATGATACCCAACCATGGGACGAGATTCCTCTTTTCAAGAGGACCAATTTTGACTATTGAAGCGCTCAATTTGGACAAGGGAAAATGTATTTTTGAATTAAAAGCCCACATGTGCATATTTGATGAGGTCGGCCCTAAAGCAAATTGGACACCCTTGAAAGGCTATAAGTACAAGTGACCTCAACCTCATTTGTAAAATCATCATAAGACATTCTTCTATTCTCTTATTTGCTTTTGGTTCACACAAGTCTGAGGCAGTTCGTGGAGATTGGCTCACACATGTCTGAAATTACTAGGTCTGAAGCTCGCATACATGTCTAGGGTTTTGAGTCACCACTGCAGGCTTGTAACAGGAAATTTTCAGCTATAGCCCCAGGCATGCAGGTCTATGCATGCGGCTAAAGGGTTCCATTCGCATGCATGACACATATCCCCTGTGGCTGGGACCTAAAGGATGAATTTTCAGTTGATCGGAAATATCACCAGTTGACCATAGAGTTTGACAGTTGACCTCAGTCAGTAATAGTTGATCACAGGCTTCTGAATCAGGGTTTTGGATTATTGGCATAGTTGGATTCATCTCATGGATATTGTCTATTTGATTTTGCTGGATAGGATTATGGTTGATGATATAGATTATTGTACCCTTTCTTTTGTTGAATAATTCAATGACAATCTAATAAGAAGTATTTGAAATTTTTTTCCACATAGTGGGTTTTGCCTTGATCTCTGACCAATCCTTGTGTCTCTATGTGTGAATGCTTTTTTTTCTATTATTCTTTTATGTTCCACTACATTGATGATGATATTGTTCTTTCTATATAGTTGCATATGTTGCTGAATAATGATGTAAATATGAATAATGTTGTGAAGTTATGGGGTAAATTTAATATGGAAATAATGAAATGCAATTATGAAAGTAAAGAACAATATATCCCTAAGCAAAATTAACAGAAAGACAATAAAAAAACATAAAGAAAGTTAATAAGACTACCAGAATATCACATGTAATTATCAACATAAGATGAATCTTTCTGCCTTTCTGATTTTCTAACACAAACTTGCATAAAAGCCGAATATTTAATCACCCCAGGTGTCATAGCTATTCCTTCCTTAGAAAATGCATCAACCTCCTTATTAAACACCCTCCCTATGCATATGTGTGAATGAGACCTGTTGAAATAAATCTTTGATCTTGCTAATCCTATGCACCAATGTCAAAGTTGGGGAGGGGTGAATGTTGTTTCCTTATTGATCCATTCAATAATAACCTTCGATTCTCTGAAAATATGTGCCTTGTCTAGATTTAACCATCTTGTATAGTATAAAATGCCCCATAGCGTGATAATATCCCTCTTGTAGTTTGTCCCAGTACCTCAATTCCAGTAGAAGTGGAAGATATAATCCATGTTAATAAAAATACAAGCACCACATCTGCAAATTAAATTTTTTTGTAATCCAATCAAATGGAAAGGCGATCGATGGATATATACCATTTATATTATGAAGCATCTTTTGTCCAAGTACCCAGCGATATTCCATATATAAGGCACATATGTTGGAACCAATACGACCAATGTTGGAAGGGATGCCTTCAAAGATAGAAGCATTTGGCCCCCTCAAATACCCCAACATATGTAAAATGGAAGGGATATGTCTGGCCCCCGAAATCATACCGATATCTGAAGCATTCCTCTATAGACAAGTAGCACCAGCTTGCGTTAATCTGAATTCTCTGTAAAACACATATCCAGGTAACAACGGAATAAGGACATAGAATGAATAAATGCATAATGTCCTCAATAGAGCCATGGCATAAATTGCAACTCCAAGGGCCCTGGAAACCGTCTGCAAAGATCGTCCCAGGTGAAGACTCGATTTCTCCATACAAGCCAGCCAAAATTCACATTTTTTTTGGCATGTGCCAAGTTTAAACCCTCCTAAAACATAAGTTTTTTTTGGGATATTCCAACTCCAAACGCTGCAAAACCAACACTTTTCTTCCAGCCCGCCAAACGAGAAAGTAATGAAATCGTATGAAACGTGGATAACCCTGGTAACAAGTGTTTAGTCAAAAGTAAAAATCCTTAAATCCTACATCAAATATTGTGTTTTTTTATTTATGTTGACGTCGTTATTTCTTTGGTCATGCAGCGCAATGGAATTCGAAACACTATTTTCACTAATCAATAATGTCATTGCAATGCACTCTGTAGTTATCCTAATTCCTCACCCGTTTCCAGCCTCACCTTATCTGAGGTTTTGGGATTGAATGTGTTAAGTTTGACTCCTCTGAAGTCATCTGCTATAATCTTCAGTGAGGGACATCACCCAATTTCAGCTTGCCTTTTGTACGTCTTGTCATCTCTGCTAATTGTTTATCTTCCTTCTCAGCTTTGTCAGCTCGTTCAGCCTCTGCCTTCTTTTTCCTCCTGTTTAAGAGTGAAGTGTTGTTAGGTTATCTCCTGGTGTGGCTTCAATGCCTGCAGAGACTTATCATCGAGTAAAATTGTGTTTGGCTCTACATGGTTGTTTCTAATTGTTTGGCTTGTTTATATAAATTGAATATAATTTGATTGTAGATATTGGAGTTCTGATAAATATATAACATATTTGGAAAACAATTGAATTTGCTCAAGTTTCCATGATATGCCATGGCCATAAATATGATTTGAATACATCGATTGTAAATGAATTTGTCATTTCTTATGGAATGTTGTATCCACCAAGTAAAGTGATGTAAATGGAGACCATTAGCCATCCACCTGCAGGACCTGATGTGTGAGTGTCTTATTGCTTGTTTTGACCATGAACGCTTGGCTACCCACTGTCCAAATGTTAATGGTCCAGTTGTCTTCATGACAGAAGCTCAAATCCAGTAAATCTTCTTGTTGAAAGGGCTTCGACTGAGAGCACCACTAGTAGGAATCGATCTGAAAAAAAATTATGATATAGTATCCTCTAGAGAGAAAGGATGTCGTGTCAAAGTTTGCGGGGGGTATGTGAGGGATCAAAATCTGTTGTAGAGAATGTAGCAGCTGCAACAAGGTTAGATTACAGTCGAAGAACCAAAAATTCTCACTGTGCGAAGTTCCGCAAATCTTTTCAAGGACACATGTAGTATTTTTATATCATTATTATTATTATTATGAAAAATAGTTAGGCCTTTTCTTTGTATCATTGGAAACTCTAGGAGAAATAGTGAGGCCTTTTCTGGTATTATGGCAATATTTTTGGCATTTTCTTACAATATCTTTCTCACTTTTACTTTGCTCTTACAATTTCCTACTTAAATTCAACTTGGGCAGACAAATTTAGTTCAAATATGTATCAAAATATATAGGTAACTAGTCCTTGTATCCCCCATTTTTTTAAGACACTTCTCATCAACCATTTCACATCTTCAAACACTCCCCCTCCCACCCCCACCAAGGTAGCATACGACTACACCTATCTCCCTCCCTAGTACCTATTAAGTGGTCCACTCCACACCTTGATTATATATAAATCCATGCGTCACGTCACTTCAACATTCAAGGCTTACAACAAACTAACCTCAATTTAGTATGAGAGTACACTTGTCACCACATACTTATTCAAGTGGTTCATTCCATAAATTTATTCTCCATCATCTCTATGCATGAGAGGGATGACATCATGTGGTACCACCCTACAACATGTATGCATAAATAACAAGTCTCTCAACAACCTTGGAGAATGCTTCTTTCCTATGGCTAGGATTTTCAACTTGGACCAAACAATATGGGGTGTTCTTGCACTATTGTGGCACTTCACAACATGATGGCTCCTTCACGAATCCTTGGCACCATCTCACTCCATATACATTCTCACGTGTATGCGGTTACTTGACCCTTCTCTTGCTACCCATGCTTTTGAACACCTTTCTATTGTGTGTCCATTGAGCTCTTCTCACTTAGACATGGCTTGCCAACATTATTTGCACTTGCTAGATCCATGCAATCTCTCATTGATCCAACTTTGAAATCTCATTTTAAACAAATTCATCTATCATTCAATAGCCTCATCAATTACCAACGTCAACAGATTTCATCCACCGAGGACCATGAACTTTTTGACCATGCCACAAATACCAGTCACATTAGTTGTTCTTGACGTTTTTTCTTTCCAACACCATAGGCTCCTACACCTCATTTAACCAAATTGGGGCACAATGCTTCAAGTTAGCTATGTCATCAACTCTGCCCCCTACACCTCATTTAACCAATTAAGCCACAATGCTTCAACCTCATTTAACCAACTGAGCGAGAATGCTTCAACTCAACTCTATCTGTTACACCTCATTTAACCAATTGAGCCACAATGTTTCAAGCCAACTTTGTTCTTTTCTCTACACTCGCATGTCAAATCTATCTGTTACACCTCATTTAACCAATTGAGAAACAATGCTTCAAGTCAACTTTGTTCTTTTCTCTACACTTGAACATCAACTCTATCTGTTACGCCTCATTTAACCAATTGAGAAAAAATGCTTCATGTCAACTTTGTTCTTTTCTCTACACTTGCACAACCATCTGAGCCTTCTATTATTGCCACACTAGTGTGCCTCTCTCACACTCCAACTGCTTGAGATCATGTGCCAGCTCTGTTGGTAGTTAATAATAGAAAGGAGAGACATATAAACATAAATCATGACAAGTTTGTAGAAGACAAAATCAATTAGGTAGTTCACCCAATATGGGTTAAGACCACATAGAAATGGTCAGGTCTTTTATTATATCATAGACAAAATCTTTGGGATTTTGTTAAGTCCACATAGAAATGTTCAAGTCTTTTATTATATCATAGACAAACACTTTGGAATTTTTACAATATCCTCTTCACTTTTACCATGTTGTTAACCCAATATGGGTTACATCGAGAGAGAAATGGTTTGGTTTGGTCTTTTAGTATATCATAGACAAACTCTTTGGGATTTTTACAATATCCTCTTGACTTTTACCATGCTCTCTTTATGACCCAAAGAATGTATCTTATAATGGATATATCATAGACAAACTCTTTGGGATTTCTACAATATCCTCTTCACTTTTATCATGCTCTCTTTATGACCCAAATAATGTATCTTATAATGTATTTTTACAATATCCTCTTTACTTTTACCATACTCTCATAATGACCCAAAGAATTTATCTTATAATGGATTCATTGTATCTTTTTTTTGTTTGTCTAGAAAAATTGACAACTAGGTAGTCTCTATTCCCCTTCCACATGCAATAAATCTCCTTACATAATACTTCATTTACACAACCATTGCAAATTTAAATAAGTTATATAACATGAAAATAATATAAAAAAAAAAACCATAAAATATCTAAAACGTAATTGACTGAAACATATCTACCTCAACAAAAGAAAAACACATTTAATTTATTAATATTTTTATAAACAACTTTATGTATTAAACTATAATTTGCTCATTTTTGCATTTCAAATTATCATCCCTACTTATTGTTGAAACACCTTCAAAATAAAATAAAAAATCCACTATCTAATTAACTTAGCTTTTAAACTAGTTGTATTCTTAAATATAACAAACATAAGACACAATACAACAATATGAAAGTATGTAAATGAATTTAAACATCACAAAACATGTCCATCCGACCATTTATAAAAATTCAATCAACTTAAAAACATGAACGGAAAAGGTCACATGAACAATTTATTTGAAATAAACCAAACAAAGTATAAAACAAACATTTTACAAAACAAGCCATTTATTTAAAACTAAACAAAACAAGCTAAGCATAAGCAAAAGAACGAATAAAATAAACAATTTATTTAAGCTAAACAAAAAAAAGTATTAAATACCTCTACAAAAAGTATAATCGTATAAAATGAGCGAACGTGGAGAAATAGCACTCTAGGTACATGCCTCCTATAATTTGAAACATAAAAAACTAAATATTTCGATAAAATATAACAATGAAAAGATAGAATATAGATGGGAATTATTTTAAGATGAGATAACGTTATATTACTTAAGCGTTACTATCTTCAAAATGTGGATATATTTATTACCGTAGAGAGTACATCAATTATGATGTGAAATATTTTATTAAAAAAAATGAAATGGTTGTAAAAATTATTTTAAAAAAATTGTTATGTTGAAATACATATTTTACAATTCACTATGTATGATTATATAAAGTTGACATATGTATTTAAAAAAAAATATATATATATATATATATATATATATATATATATATATTATTGAAAAATAAATAAATAATGTTGATTTTATTAAAAAAATGGATATACATATTTGATTAGTGTTAGATTACAAAAATTAATATTATAATCTAGTAAGAATGAGATGTAGTAAAAACATTTCATTCAGAGTAGATCATATATAAAATATTTCAATGTCTATGTGAAGTAACATATTTTTATTTCAACCTTAAAGAGAGTAATAATTAAAAGTTGAAGATAATCTTATATTTTCACTTTCAAGTGTTTAGAAGATGTATAATTCTTCTACTTTTTAATAATATTTCAATGCATCACTTAAATAAATTATTTGAATATCCATGTTAATTAACTTATTTCAAAAAGGGAAAGGGCATGAACAACCATTTTGAAAGACCTTCTTTTGACTTGAAAGTAGTCTTCCCCACATTAGTTGGTTTTATTGGCACTTGGTGATAGCCGAACTTCAAATCAATATTAATGAAGTACTTAGCCCCATTAAGCTAGTCAAGAAGGTTATCAATCTAGTGAATCGAGTATCAGTTCATGAATGTGACTTTGTTTAGGGTCCAATAATCAATGTAGAGTTGTCAGGTTCCATCTTTCTTCTGCACGAGTACAATTGGGCTTCCACAGGATGAGGAGCTCAGTTGAATGTGCCCTTTTCGTAGCATATCTTAGATCTATCACCTGATTTCCACATTTTCTAGAAAAGAGAAGTAGTAGATTGGCCCTTTGGGTATAGGTGTGCTAGGGTTCAGATCGATTGAATGCTTGACCTGACACTGCATAGGTACCCCCGTGGGTGAGGAGAATATGTCTTTGTATTCTTCCATGACCTTATCCACTTTCCTTTACTATGTAGAGGAGCCCTGTGTGGAAGCCATGGATGTGGCCACAATATTTCCCATACTTTGAGAGTGAATTAAGAAGAAGACAAATTTCCTAGTCTAAGAGAAGACCTTAGTGCATTGCTTATCAAAGATCAAAGAAATGGTAGTAGGCGGGGCTACCTCTGGTATCCTATATAGTTGTCTACCCAAAATAGTAATAACACAACAAGGTATGGAATTATACATATCCTGACACTTCCATAAGTATGGTTTGCCTAACATAATATCGCAAACTTAAAGGGGAGTAACATCACATAATACCTCATCCTTGAAAGGCTTGATGTTGTAGGGAAAATGACACTATTGGCTGACACAAATATCGTTCCCTTTGTGGAGCCACCCAATGGTGTCTGGCTACAAGTGTGGTGTTGTTAGAAGGCCCAACCGCTTAATGGTCTCTGCTGAGATGAGGTTCTTTTGACTCTCGTTATCTGTTAAATTTTTTGGGTCATTACAATCCTTATGTACAACATATTTACTTTTACTCCTACGTGATGTGAAGAATTGCATAAATTATGGTGGGAAATAATTCTTGATAAATATGTTTAATTACTGAAATATAAATAATGTAGTGCTTATTTAATTTTTACTTCTACCCAAATCAATGCAAAGAATCATAAATTATGGAGGAACAATCTAACAAAGTTAAACACTATGTGGGTGGATTATAACTTAATTCATGTTGATCTTTGGGTAGTTGCGGGAGGTATTCACCAACGATTCAGAAGACATAAAATTTAATTTGCAAAGAGATGTGCCTTTTTGGGCACCCTAATATCACTATAAAAAGACACTTGAACTTCTCATTTATTCACTCACTCATTACTCACATTTCTCTCTCTCTCTCTCTCTCTCTCTCACATGTGGAAAGTAATATGAGGAAGAGGCCAAAGTTTCTAAGGATTCAAATTTATGAGACATTCAATGCTTGACCAGTTGATTTTTCTTAATGTAATTACTTAATGATGTTCTAGAGTGTGTTAAAATAATATCATATATCATTGGAAGTAATTATTAGTTGCAAAACATTATGCTTATCTAATTAGCACTATAAAATCAACATGGTATTAAAGGTTTGGTGAAGAAATGCCATTGAGATCACCCCTTGAAGGCACCTATTCTACAATACAGATCTGAAATGGGTGGCTGACTTGTTATGCTATGCAAGCACCTCCCACTCAATTAAAACAAATTAAAGATCTTGCTTATACTTGATAGTGCAGAAATGAATAATTGTTTATAATGTATGTGTTTTTAACTGTGTTAAGGCTTATGGGTGAGGAATTAAACATTTGTTTATGATGATTAAATGCATGTAAAGCAAGCATAAAGTGTATTAAATTAATCATCAACACATAACAACAAACTTAATAAAGGATTTCACCCAAATGTCTTGGGCTACATCTCCTTGAGCCTTCGTCAATTAACTTGGCTCTTTGGGATTAATATGGATTTAGCATACCATCATACCCCTGGATTGGCTGATATCTCTCTATAGATGGACCTAGGCTCCCTTGGATTTGACCTCTTCTGTCAGTGTCCTTAAGCTTCCCTGAGCTTCTCTATGGCACAAAATCTCTTACAAGTCCTTTTATGTCCCTGAAACCTTTTCTACTGTCTCCAACACATATCAAACATCGAAAATATATTTTTCTTCTCCAAATGAGCTTTGGCTCCCCAATCTAGGCCTCCAACCCTTGGTGGCCCTAGGTTTCTCGAAACTTCCTTGTGGATTCTTCAGCTGTAGAAGTCTCTAAATTGCTCTGAAAATCCCTCCAATGGATTCAGAATGTCCAAAATATTTAGAAATGACTATTCATTCTCTGAAAAATGCCTCTGGCTGCTCTGGTTATGCCTCCAACACTTGGTGGTACCTTGTGGCTCTAGTCTCACTAAAAAATTCTCTGTATCATATCGGCCTTCAGAAGTCTCCAAATGCTTCTGCAAACCCCATCATTGGATTCATAAGGTTCAAGATAGTCATAATATATTATTGGTTTTCTGAGAATGGCCTCTGGCTACCCTGGCTAGACCTCATTCCCCTGGTGGCTCCTGGTGGCCCTTGGAACTTCTCTAAAGCAAAATCACACTTAGAAGTCCTCAGGTGACTCTACAAACCTCACCAATGGCTATGGAATTTCCAAGAGAGTAAAAATATACTATTGGAATGCTGAGAATGGTCTCTAGCTGCCCTGGTTAGGCCTCATTCTCTCGCTGGCTCCCGGTGGCCCTGGTGGCCCTTGGAACTTCTCTAAAGAAAAATGATGCTCAGAAGTTCTCTGTTGGCTCTGCGAACCTCTCCAATGGCTCTAGCATTCTCCAATGAGCTAAGAATGACTCTTCATTCAGTCTGAAAGGTCGAAAATTGAGTCTCCCACTCATTTTACCAGTTACACCAAGTAAAGTTCCACCAAAAGTGGAGGACTCCACTTAACTGGAGTCAAAATAGTGATTCTGCCTAAATTTGGCCATGCTCTAAAAGTCCGCTGGATTTAACTGTTACAATAAATGTTAGTGGTTGGGTGGCCACATGCCAACCCAAACCACACAGCCTAACCATTAAAGGTTGGCAGAACCACAACATAAACCCCACGGATAAGTTTCAAACTAGAGTTAAAACTATCAGAGTTATGGCTTAACCGTGTGGATAAAAGGTGATAACCATTGCATGTGATAACACACGGAGACTATCGCATTTACTGTCGAGTTTAAGTCTGACTGTAACTGTCGGAGACAGCATTAAACACACCCATGTGACAAGACTTGAAATTACTGGTGGATAAAAATTATGGGATTTAACATTTTATGCCATCGTTTATTGTATTGTCATGTGACCAACCTCCACGGGACTGCTGGCGGGTTGGGACAGCTGGCGGTCCCAACCCCCCAAAGTTATTTGCATAAACTTTAACATAAATCAGCAATCCTTAGAGGTTAAGAAACACAGCTAAGGTGAGATGGTAAAGGCATGGGCATGCGGGCGAGGAGGTCACAATTCGATCCTCGGCCGCTCCAAAATTTTATTCAACCATCCTGGGCCACGTGGCGGCCTGTGATTGGTCGAAACAACCCCTTATACAACCATACTGTGACATTTGTCAGCCTAGGATTGGCCCAGAAGGAATATTCTAGGGGAATATTTTGAGGAATATTCTAGGAATATTTTGAGGAATATTCCAAGAATATTCCTTGGAATATTCCAAGAATATTCCTTGGAATATTCTTTTTTGCTAACTATTCAAATGCCTAGTCAACCCTAGTCAAATGTCGAAATTTACAGTTTACTGGACTTTTCAAATCGCAATAACTTCTTCATACGGTGTCGGTTTTTTGAACTGTTCATGGTGCCAGAATCAAGAAGACAATATCTATCTAGTCGCTCAGGTTTGGCACACTTTTGAACACTTTGAAATTTGAGCTATCACTTAGGTCCTTATCCAAATCTAACCACTCCTCCCCATTGGGAATATTTTGGACCCCAAAAGACTTGATTACATGTTTAGTAGATGAGGGTAAAACTCCCTCACCTTTCCAACCTCCATCCACTTTGTCTTGCTTGGCTTAGTACCTTTGAGCCCAACTCAAAGGTAGTCAACACTTCCCCTCTTGATACTCTTGTCCTCCTATCAAGAATTGTATCTTCTTTGAGCTCATCTAGAAATTCTGGCGAGAAATCTTCAATAGAAGGTAGCTGAACATCACTTCCTTGATCATCGATCAAAGGTGGATCATGCAAACATAAGTTTTCAACATAAACAATTGAATATAGTTGCATATATACAAAGGAATGAATGTCTTACTAGGTTAATAAATCAAACCACTTCTTACCAAGCCACTTCCATGGCGATTTTTCCTACTGAAAATCTTCTTCTTATGAATCATCTAGACTCACATTGATGATGGAATATTTGGTTCCACTTTTGCTAGTATTTTTATCCTCTTGCTTCAAATTCTTGGGATAATTGGTTGGATGCAGTGTCCAACATTGGGCAATGAAATGCCCCTTATTATGGCAATGTGTGCACAGAGTCTTTTGCATCTTTTGTTCAAGTTGACTTTGCTTTGACTGTTTCATGTATGCCTTCATTCTCTTCCAACATCTTGAAACTTCTTGGTTACACAAACCAAAATAGGAACAACAACTCTTTCCTCCATTCATGCATGCAGATTTGTCATGTTTAAAATAATCATAAACAACTTGACTATGGGAAGAATTATACCTCGAATGTTGCTTTGCATGTCCATATTTTTTGCCTTCTTGAGGAGATGAACTTGAAAAGGTTCCAACTCTCTTTTGAAGACCAACATCAATGTTCATGTCTTGATAGTTGTCATAATTCTCTTTCTCGCCATAATATGCATGTCTACAAAGATGTTGTTGAAACATAGGCTTCAAACAATGCCAATCATCTTGAATACAAGCTTGACATGTTTGTGGGTTTTAACTTGCAACAAAAGTTCTTCTTGGAACTGTCTCAAGTGCCTCCATGGTTGTAGAGCTTTCACCATAAGATTGAACATAGCCTAGGCCAAACTTCTTAGGCCTTTCCTCAATCATAATAGGCTCAATCATGCCTTGTTCATGTTTGCCTAGACCCTTGCCTTCATAGCCCATTTTTAACATCAATTTGGACCCTATACCTCTAGTGTGTTTTTCAAATGAACCTACACACCTTTCTGAAGAGGAAATTGAAGACAAATTTAAGTGATTTAACTCTGCTTCAAGCATGTGCTTGGTTAAGGCCTCTTGGGCATGATGGAGCTGCATCTCCATATCATGCATTCTTTGAAGAATTCCTTCTTTCTCTTGCTTCATAGCAACCAATTTATCATGAATTATAGTGCTTTATCTTCCATCTTCATACAGAATTTGCACCATATCCTTCAAGATGTAGAAGTCCTGCTTCATCTCTTTATCAAAGAGTCTTGTAAAGGAGGAGGATTTAGAAACCTCACTTGATGAATTTGTCATCATTATGTAAATGGATTAAAGAACTTCAAAAAAAATTAACAAAGCTTCAAAAAACAATTGACAAATCTTATTAACAATTTGGCTGTAAATTCAAGCTCTTTTTTGCAACTTGTATCTCTTCTTCAAGCAGCCTCTTTTGCAATCAATCCCTCTTGTGCTTCAAGGGTTTCCTTGAGGTCCTTTGGGTAAGGAGAATTATTTTAGCCTTCTTCCTTCTTGTCCTCTTCTAGACTTAGCTAATAGTAGCTCTCCTTCACCTCTAGCAAACTCAAACTTGTAAGCATCAGTTAATTTGCAAACAGTCAAATTCTTTGCACTGTTAAACACCCTTCAAGTCAAACAAGCAAGGAAGAAACCTTGTGCTTTGTCAAGCAAGAAACCTAGTGCTCTTTCAAGAAAGTAACCTAGTGCTCTGATACCACCTGATCTGAAATGGGTGGCTGGCTTGTTATGCTATGCAAGCACCTCCCACTCAATTAAAACAAATTAAAGATCTTGCTTATACTTGATAATGTGGAAATGAATACTTGAATAAGGTGTATGTGTTTTAAATTGTTTTAAGCCTTATGCGTGAGGAATTAAACATTTTTTTATATTTATTAAAATCATGTAAAATAAGCATGAAGTGGAGAAAATTAATCATCAACACATAACAACAAACTTAATAAAGGAGTTCACTCGAATATCTTGGGCTACATCTCCTTGAGCCTTCGTCAATTGACTTGGATTTTTGGGATTAAGATGGAAAATTTATTTTACAAGTAACTATTCAACTTCAATGGTTTTTTGAACTGTACCAATGGTTTTAGAAGACCATCATACCCCTGGATTGGCTACTATCTCTCTGGAGATGGACCTAGGCTCCCTTGGATTTGACCTCTTCTATCAATGTCTTTAAGCTTCCCTGAGCTTCTCTATGGCAAAAAATCTCTTAAAAGTCCTTTTCTATCCTTGAAACCTTTTCTACTATCTCAAACACATATCATACATCCAAAATAGACTATTCATTTTCTCCAAATGAGCTCTGGCTCCCCAATTTAGGCCTCCAACCCCTAGTGTCCCTATAAGTCTCAAAATGACTCTAAAAAACCCTCCAATGGATTCATAATGTCCAAAATAGTCATAAATTACTATTCATTTTCTGAAAAAGGCCTTTGGCTTCTCTGGTTACGCCTCCAAAACCTCGTAGGACCCTGTGGCTCTGGGCTCACTGAAAACTTCTTTGTAGCATCTTGGCCTTTAGAAGTCTCCAAATTCCTCTGAAAACCCTATCATTGGATTCATAAGGTTCAATATAGTCATAATAGAGTATTTTTCTGTTGAGAATGGTCTCTGGCTACCCTAGCTAGGCCTCATTCTCCTGGTGGCTCTTGGTGGCCCTGGTGGCCCTTGGAACTTCTTTGAAGAAAAATCACGCTCATAAGTCCTCATTTGGTTCTGAAAACCTCACCAATGGCTCTGGAATGTCCAATATAGTCAAAATAGACTATTGGATTGCTGATAATGGTCTATGGCTACCCTGGTTAGGCCTCATTCTCTTGCTGGCTCTCGGTGGCCCTGGTGGCCCTTGGAACTTCTATAAAGAAAAATCATGCTCAGAAGTTCTCTGCTGGCTCTAAAAACCTCTCCAATGGCTCCATCATGCTCTAATTAGCTAATAATGACCCTTCATTTAGTCTAAATGGTCGAAAATTGCGTCTCCCACTCATTTTACCAGTTACACCTAAGAAATCTCCAACAAAAGTGGAGGAGCCCATTTAACTGGAGTCAAAATAGTGATTCCGCCTAAATTTGGGCACACTCTAAAAGTTCGCAGGATTTAACTGTTAAAATAAATGTTAGTGGTTGGGTGACCACATGCCAACCCAAACCAAGCGGCCTAACCATTGAAGGTTGGCGAAACCACAACATAAACCCCACGGATAAGTTTCAAACTGGAGTTAAAACTACCAGAGTTATGACTTAACCACTTGGAGAAAAGGCGGTAACTATTGCATGTGATAACACATGGAGACTGCGACATTTACTGCTGAGTTTAAGTCTGACTGTAACTGTCAGAGACAACGTTAAACACGTCCATGTGACAAGGCTTGAAACTATTGGCGGATAAAAACTGTGGGAGTTAACGTTTTATGTCGTGGTTATTGTATTGTCATGTGACCAACCTCCACAGGACTAGTGGCGGGCTGGGAGCACCGGTGATCCCAACCCCCAAACGTTATTTGCATAAAATTTAACATAAAGCCGCAATCCTTAGAGGTTAAGAAACACAACTAAGGTGAGATGGTAAAGGCGCAATCATGCGGGGGAGGAGGTCACAGTTCGATCCCTGGCCGCTCCAAAATTTTATTCAACCAACCTGGGCCACGTGGCTGCCTCTGTGCTTGCCACATGGTAGCCTGTGATTGGCTGAAACAACCCCTTATACAACCATACTGTGACACTTGTTAGCCTTGGATTGGCCAAAATATTCGAAGGAATATTCCCTAGAATATTCTTTTTTGTTGACTGTTCAAATGCCCAGTCAACCCTAGTCAATTGTTGAAATTTGCGGTTTACTAGACTTTTCAAATCACGATAACTTCTTCATATGGTGTCAGTTTTTCGATCTTTTTGTGGCGCCAGAATCAAGAAGACGATATCTATTCGGTTGCTCAAGTTCAATACACTTTTTAACACTTTGAAATTTGAGCTATCACTTAGGTCCTGATCCAAATATAATAAAATATGATATGTGACCATATCCTTGACTAGATGAATCCCTCTATCATGCTTGAATATAGGCTAGACGGTGCAAAACTTTTAGGGCTTGGAGGACTATAATGGATCACATTCTTGCATAGAATGATGTTATGTAATATGTGGAAGGAAATATTACTGAACCTCAAGATGGTGAGGGAAAGGAAAATCATAAGAAGATGGAAACTAAGGCCAAAAGGATTCTTGTCTAATCCTTCAGAGACCATTCGATTCCATTTTTTGTTGGAATGAAGACTTCAAAGCCAACATATGATTCCCTATTATGGTTGTATACCAATAGGATTCTTATTGAATCCATCAAAGACCATTTGGTTCCATTTGTTTTTGGGTTGAAGACTTCAAAGAAAATATATGATACCCTAGTATAGTTGTATACCAAGAGGACTCTTGTTGAATCCAGCAAAGACCATTTGATTCCATTTGCTGTTGGGCTAAAGAATTCAAAGAAAATAGAGGATGCCCTAGTAGGGTTGTATACAGTCAACAACATTGGTTAGAAGATGACCTTGAGGAATCAATTTTGTGATATTAAAATTTCTAGATTAGATAATATTTCTTCCTAATTCACGAGGATGTATCATTTGAGAGATGATCTCAAGCCCATTGAAGAAAATATTGATTAATTAGATCTTGTGAATGTGACCCTTAATGGGTTTTCGGATTCATAGGATTATTTGTATCAAGCATTTGTGGCAGAAAAAAAATTCCAAAGTTTGATCAACTATGGGCTTCCTGAACCTAAGAGGATTCTAGGCTAGTATCAAATGGGAAGATTTAAAGACCTCAAGATGGTGAGTCCCAAGCATTTTCTGCTCATACGAAGAATGGTAAAGGAAGAAGAAATTTTGGAAATTCTCATAAAAGAAATACAGGTAGAATACCAACTCCCATTTAAAATAATAAGAAGAAGGATATGTCAAATATTTAGTGTTTTGGTTGTCACAAGTTTGTTCATTATAAAAAAAAAAGTTTCCGGAAGGGAAGAATGATATGAAGAGAAAGGGAAAGTAGCATGTTTCAGTTGCATACATTGACGATGATAAGAATCGACATTAGAAGAGATCCAAGGTGTTGGGTCAACATATTTCCAGCTAGAGTCGGGAGAAAATATTTATATAAATGACGTGTTGTGTGTAGCAGGTCTAAAAAAGAACCCAATCTCTACTTCATCCTTGGAAGACACATGGTATCCGAGTTGCTTTTTTTAATGTACAAGTTCTTTTATAGGAATAAGTTCTCAAGCATAAATTCTACAAAGGTGATTGGTTCTTGAGAGGGAGGCTTGTACTAACTCTTGGGAAAATCAACTCAAGTATTAGTACATGATAACACCAATCTATGTGAGTTATGGCATTGAAGATTTTATCACATAGACTACAAATATTTTCCAGCATTAGGGAAGATGGTTATAGGTCATCTAGATTTCCAGGAAGAGCATGAAGGAGTTTGCAAGGGTCTTACGAGTAGTGACAATATGTCCAAGGGGATCTAAGGTCTAATACATTTAGATGTATGCAAACCGATGAAAATATCATATTTGGATAGTTTCTTGTACTATGTGACATTCATTGATGATTTCTCCCAAAAAACATGGATCTACTTCATGAATACCAAGGACAAGATCTTCAATAGGTTTTAAGATTTAAAGGCCTAGGTAGAGAACTTGACAAGGATGAATATCTAGGTTATGAGGTCATAAAATGGAGGAGAGTGTACTTTCAAGGACCTGATTGAATTCTGCAAGGAAGAAGGGATTAAGAGGGATTTGATAGTTCCTTACAACCCTCAACAAAATGGGGTTATAGAAAGGAATAACAGGTCCATTGTGGAGGCTAGTAAGGAAATGATTCATGATTATAATTTAACCAAGTTCTTATGGGGAGAGGCATCCAAAACGATAACTTATGTTCATAACAAAATTCCTCACCGAATCTTGGGGTATAAGACTCATGAAGAGGATTTCATAGGTGAGAAACCAGAGGTTGGGAATTCGAGGATTTTTGGTTCTCTATTCTACATTCATGTACCCATGGAGAAGAGAATGAAGTTGGAGCCTTATTGGAAGAACAAAACATTTTTTGCATAAGTAAGACATCAAAGGATTGCAAGATTTATGTTCTATGATAGTGACAGGTTTAGGTCAACCAAGATGTTACCTTTGATGAGGATGCATCCTACTAGAGATCCAAAGAATCTCACATGGAAATTGATGATGCCAAGCAAGAAGATCCCAAGGATGTGGGTTCAAGTCCTTTTCCACCTGTGGAACATCCTTTATATCATCAGGAAGACCCAGAAGGGCCCATTGAGCCAATGGACCCACTGTTGGAAATATAACTAGTTTTAATATTCATAATTTTTACTACACTCATTTCAATATGTATCTTATGTAACAAACAAAATAAGAAAAATAAAATCTCATTATTTTAAAGCATGGGCTCCATGCCCATTATTGATCATATTCTAGTTAAATTAATGTTCTTCTTGCTTTCTAGGGTTTGTTAAGTCATAGGATTTATTTTCATGAATCAAGAGAGAGTCAACATCATGCTTATAAGACCCTTTCAAGCATTATGTAACTTGTTTTTTGAGTCTAGAAGGTCCTAGAAACCTCAAAAGCACAAGTCGGCCTAGAAAGGGGTTATTCGACCTCTTGGAAAGGCTATATATAGAGACATCTTCGACCTCATTTGGTACCTCATCATCTCAAGTTTTATTGGCTACAAGGATGAAAAGAATACTAAAGGTCAATAAATCAAGGATAAAACCCTAGAGAAGGCAATAAGTCTAGTTTTTGGGAATTTTCTCTCACGTGTGTGAGTTTTTGCAGTAGTTGCAGGGGCCAAAATTTCTAAAGTAATTTCAGGTCTAAAATTTTGTTATAGGGAGGGTTGAAATTTTGTTGCATGTGTAGTTTTGGAAGGGTTTAACTCTAGTTGAATTTTCTTGACTTTGACCTAAATGGAAGGTCTCTTTGGAGGGCTAAATTGGTGTTAGAAGAGGAATTGGTCTAGGGTTTGGGGTCTTGGTTTTCTCATTTGAAGCAGATTCTATAAGAAGAAGATATTTTCTGGGTTTTCCCCTTGGAGGTATTTTTCCCTGGCTTGGAGCCTAATTTATTGTGTCCACTGTCTTTACTATTTTTGTTCTTGGAAATTTTTTGATGAAGAAGATCTAATAAACAAATACAAGGAGATAAATAAAGTTCACAAGAAATTATTAAAGTTATAGAAATTTAAAATTAATTTCTTCCATTTTGTATTTTATAACACCCACTTAGTTTCATTGTTCTAGAATCCAAGAAGAGGTCAACATGGCTTTGAAGTACACTGAAGGATGTATAGAGGCATGGAACTCCCCATGGAACCTTCATGGAAATAAAATGTCCTAATAAGTACTTATGATATGCAAAATTAATGAGTCACATCATTTATTTCAAGCCATCAAAATATAAGGAGGCAACAGGACAACAAGTTTGGAAGGATGCCATAATGGAAGAATATCAACCCATCATGAAAAAAAATGTGAGGGAAATTATGTTGAGACTTTATGGGAAGTAAGTGGTGACTTCCAAGTGGATCTACAAGATCAAGCATGCAGTAGATGGTAGCATAGAGAAGTTAAAATCGAGATTTGTGGCAAGAGGGTTATCCCATAAAGAGGGAGAGGACTATGAAGATACATTTTCTCCAGTCACTAGAAACACTTACATTATAACTATTATTTATATTGCTTTTATTATGGCTTTGAAATCACATTAATATTAATGTGAAAATTGCTTTCCTCAATGGATTGATTTAGGAATAAGAATACTTATAGAAACCTCAAGGCTTTGAGGTACATGAGAAGGAGTATCATGTCTGCAGACTGAAGAAGCCTTTGTATGGAATCAAAAAAGCACCTTTGGCTTGTTATTATTGGATTGATGGATACCTTATAGTCTTGGTTTCACCAAGAGTGATGTCGATCCCAATCTTTACTACAAGGTTGTTAAAGGTAAGCATGTGATCTTGTTGTTATTTGTTGATGACTTTTTTTACAGGCGCAAAAAATCTCATTGATCAGTGTAAGAGGGAGTTGAAGCCAGGTGAGATATTCCTTGGTTAAGGGAAGTATATTATTATGATCCTTCATATATTTAGGATGATGGACTGCAAGTGCATGTCCATCCCAATTGTGACCAATCTAAAGAAGTTGAGAGGCTCCAACTTAGTTTTGGTGTATCGATTTATGTTTTGACAATTGATCAAATATTTGATGTATCTCATTAATACCAAACCTGATATTTTGCATTACAATAAACACTCTAATCCAATTCATAGGGGAACCCAGGAATGTACAATGGATTGTAGCAAAGCATGTGTTGAGATATATGTGTGGTATAGTCATTTATGGATTTATAAGTACAGTTGTAAGGGTACATAGATTCTAATTAGGTAGGAAGTTCCAAAGATAGGAAGAGAACATCAAGATGTTGCTTCAGTTTGGGCTCTGTTGTGATATCTTGGATTAGAAATAAGTAGAGATATGTTATACTTAGCACTACAAAGGCTAAGTATATTGCAGCTATTTTGGCGAATTATGAAGAAGTGTGGCTTCAAAGATAATCACAGGATTGTTTGATCAAGTGTTGGAGTCGACTGCGATATACTGTGACAATCAATGTTGTGTGAATCTTTCACAAAATACAATTTTCCATTATAGGTTGATGCACATTGAGATTAAGTACCACTACATCCAAGACATGGTACATAAGGGAGTAGTGAGGCTCCAATAAATTTCTACAAGCGAGCAGGTTGTTGAAATTTTCATAAAGCCTTTATCCTGGATGAAGTTTGTATACTTTAGGGACAAGCATAGAGTGGTTGCCAAATGCCTCCCTTTTTGAGAGGGAGTGTTGATGTTGAAGCATCAGGGTAGAAATTATCCCTAGGTCAAGAGTATTTACCAAGTTCCATGTAATGTGGCTAGGAATAATGGCCCAATTAGCATCGGGGCCTGAAGTGCTCCCCCTATTAGAAGGTTCTAACCATATTTCCAAGGGTTACTTGGATAGTGGGTAGAGTGAGTGACTCAAAGCATCGAGAAAGCACTTTTACCATTCTAGTGATATGTGAAAACATGGGAGAATGGTAAATGGGCCCAGGGTTTCACCATTTGTCAAGGACAATTGACCTAGTTACAGGTGACGACTTGGTTAGTTGATATCCCAGGACTAGTTTTGCTTTTCCCCCAATCAGAGGGTACCAAACCATATCGCGAAAGGGTATTTGGATAGTGGGTGACTAGATATTTTGCATGGTGTTTATGTAGAATGATTTCCAAAGGGTTCTAGAATAGAACATAAATTGGATGGATACATTAAAATAGTACATTCATGTAGAAAATATACCAATGAGATTCAATATGATATTATAATGTATTAAAACAAGATATTTAATCCTTCTACAATTTGTGGAAACAAAACACAACCTCACAATCACATAACAAGTAAGAGAAAGAGACAATCAATTGCACAACACAATATGTATATGGGGAAATCACGCCACTTAAAACCTTGCTATTGGTATATTGTATAAAGTCAAGGTCATGAAACAATACAATGCTTTCTCTCACAAGAGAACTCTTGCACTCTGTCAACTGTCTCACACTGATCTAGGAAAAATCGAACAAATACTTATCCAATTCTCTGCCTCTACTTAGCCTACCTTGCGCATGCATTCCTTGAGGAATTAAATCCCTATTAAATAGGAAAATCCATCCGATTGATTGTGCAATGCATCAAGGGCCTCCAACTGACTCTATAACTTACCTGTACAATTTTCTAATTATACAACTGATAGTTATCTTCCCTTTAACCTCTCTTTCAACTGGGTATTCCTCAGAACTAACATGAAACAACTATTTATAGTGAATTATCAGTTAGCTTATTGATCACTTATTTTGAATTAAATCATATTTAATTTACTGGACCTCTCAATAACTCCTCACTTAGTTAGAACTAGTTAAACTAATTTTAACTCAATTTATTGAGTTAATTAATTACAACTCATGCATAGTTGCAATTGGACCCCCTTAAATCATGGAATAACTCTACATGCATACTATTAGACCCTCAACTTTAATTTCCTAAGCTAACTCAGTCATTCTTACTTAGTTAACTAATAGAAGTTGTTATGAGATGAAATTACAATTTATCTTCCAATTTAATTAAGGGAAAATTAAATTAGAAGCCCTGCTTTGGAGTGCCATTTCTTGGTTCCATTTCAACACTCCCTCTCAACAAGAAATGGATTATTTTCTACCCCAATCCTGTATTTGTGGAATTTGAATTTTCTTCTTGCTAGCACCTTCGTCAAGATGTATGCATCCTACTCCTCTGTGGGAATGTACTCTAATGACACAATCCTCCTCTGAAAACAATCTCTAAGATGGTGATACACGATATCCATATGCTTGGACTTGTCATCGAATATTGGATTAACCGAGAGCTTGATGAAACTCTAGTTATTACAATGTATCACCATCGGATCCATCCGTTGACCAAAAAAACCAACAATTATCTTCCTTACCCAGGTGGCCTTGCATGGTGCCTGACTGGCCGCCATGTATTCTGCCTCTGTTGAAATGAGTGTAACTAATCTCTATTTCCTGTTGTACCAAGAAATTGTTGTTCATCCTATGTTGAAGATGCATCCTAATGTTCTCTTCTGGTCAGATGGAATCCTTGACCAATCTGCATCGGTGAAGCCTTAAAGCTTCACTCCCTTTGTCTGTATGTACCATAATCCATACTATGTATTGCCCCTGATATATCTTATCACATGCCTCCCTCCCTTCCAAAATTTCTTGGTCGGCTTAACCATAGCTTGCCTCATTTGGTTAACTGCGTAGCATATGTCGGTTCGTGTGTTCATCAAATACATGAGTGATCCCACAAGCTTCCTATAAACAGTTGCATCCACTACTTCGCCTAAAGTAGCATCCTCCTTCCTCCAGTTTACTCCAAGAGGAGTCTCCATGTGTTTTATGTCCTACATGTGTAACTTCCTCAAAATCTCCTTGGCATACTTTCCCTAAGATACAAATAGCTCCTCATCTCTTTGCCATATGTCCAATCCAAGAAAATAGTGCAAGAGCCCCATGTCCTTCATCTGAAATTTCCTTGCAAGATCATATTTTCAATATTTTATGATCCGCTCCTCACCTGTCAGTATCAGATCATCAACATAAAGTACAATAATCAAAATCTTACCATCAACCACAATATGATATAGGTTCATATCCGCTTCACACTTGGTGAAGCACAACCCGGTGAAATAGTTGTCAATCTTGGTGTACCAAGCACGAGGTGGTTGCTTCAGCCCATAAAATGCTCTCTTGAGTCTAAAAACATGCGACTCCTTATCTAAGGTCTCAAAACATTTTGGTTGCTCAATGTACACTTCTTCCTCAATAACTCCATTGAGAAAGGTTTTCTTTACATCCATCTGATGTATCTTCCATCCCATCTATGCTAAGAGTGCAAGAAGTACCTTGCGACTGGTGCAAAAGTCTCATTATAGTCAATCCCCTCCACTTGAGAGGGTGGGTTATTGAGAATCTCACATCGATTCAATTTTATTGAGGGAACAAAATGACATATAGGTTTATAAATAAAACATAGATACAATGAAACTTGACTACTATTAATAAATGAAAAATGTTGAAATTGTATAATGTATATTAAAACCAAACTATCTCAAATGGTGGTAGCTTATCTCTGAGAAGAGATGTAATACCTGTGACACTTTCATTGAATTATGTTATAATGAGGCTCACATTAGAGAAATTTTGAGGTAAAAAATGAGTCTCAAAACAAAAGTATACAACCAAAATCAACTTTATAAGAACCAATAGGATTAAAGATGATGATGTCAACCATGAGGGATGATTCACTAGTTCTTGAATAAAAAAGTAAAAAACATTAAAAAAAAACTACTTTTTCAACGTGTATTTACAACCCATCTCCCTATATTTTTACCCAAATTTCGAGCAGGAGCACTTTTTGGATGCAAAATTTAATTCCTTATTAAGGGATTACACATGTTGCATACTTTTGATGAACCCTATTAACACAGTTCTTTGCTAATTCATGATTACATACCATATTTTTATTTTTAGGAATAAACTTCGAAATTTTCAAAATTAAAAAAAAAAATTAGGTCGCTGTCGGAATTTCCAGAAGCACCAATTTTAGCCCTTTCGGACAGTCTGTTATTTTCTTGTTTCTATCTTTTTTATTTTTATTCTGATACTGCCGGAATTTCCGGAAGCACTTTTTAAAAATAAAACGAAAAAGGGCATCTAATTTAGCTAAACCATGTGTCACAGTGTAAACACACAAATAATTTTTAAATATTTTTAGATCTCGTGATAGGTGTTGTATTACATTCAGTTAGCTATATTCAAGTCACTATATATGTTGAACCACATGTGTGATCCGCATTTATGGAATGAACCGTTACCTTTCATGCATGTCAATGCCAAGTCAGTCATCTGTGTATCTAGGTACGTGTTTTTCTGAATAAAGGAGATCGTGGTTATCACACTACATGCCATAACCGTTTGGTTGGCTGCACAGTAGTGTTGCCGGAAATTTTGGCCAATAAACAACAAATACTGCAGAGATTATTGCAAGTCATAAACATATTTTCCATAAGCCATCTGGAGCCCTCATACGGAAAACGCAGCCAACTGAAGGTGGCGATGGTGTGTCACATGGTGCACATCATGGTGAGGAATATTTTCAATGATGGAGGATGATTTTCATGGGGTGATGGACCAATTTTTAGTTTTAAAACCACCTAAAAAACAAGAAATTTGTCATTCAAAGTTTTAGTTGCTGAGATTCGAATTTGCTGAGAGTCATAGTTCAAGAAGGAGTCTGGATTTCAGACAAGATTCCAGAGGTGAATACAGGCCACACCTCTAAGGTAAAATTCTCCCTACTCTGCCACCTATTAGTTGCAGGAGACATAGGCAATTATTTTCTGAAGATGACTAAAACAAGTGGTAAGATAAATCGAATAGAACCACAAGGTTCAGATTTGGTTAATGCCAATTTGAGGGTGTTAGCACTCTACTAGATCTATAAGGTTGAAGAAGAAATCCCAACAAAGCTAACCACATACCAACCTTTTAACTTGGTATCTAGCCCTACCAAGTTAGGGAGGGCTCTGTCCACAAAAATCACAGCCAAGAGGGCTGGATGAAAAGGTTTTGGGCTAGATAAAAAGTGCAGAAGGGTTTGTTTTGTTTTGATTGGGTTTGCTATATGAGGATTAGGTAAAGGGAATAGGTCAGAGCATATGAGATAGAATTGCAGTCCATTTGATGGGGAAATGTAGGTAGAAGGCTTAACACTTAAAGGTGATTTGGTGAGATGGTTTAATACTGATGAGGAGTTAGGAAGAGCATAGGAGATGTATTCTTCCTAAACTGAATAAAATGGAAAAATTATGACAACTTTCCCAAAACAGAGCATGAAAGAACATGTATTCAGCCTATCAACTTGAAAATTATCATATAATAGACATGAAATGGTTTATGAGCTTACAAAACATTCATAAAAATGACCACAGAGAAGAAACAATGTCAAACATTTATACCATAGGTATCCCAAAGAAACAATTGCAACTCTTCATTAATTTCTTTCCAAAACTGATTACATTGTCCTTGATCAATACAATAGCATCCAATTGATTCCAACCCTTTCTAAGAGTGAAGAAATGGAAGATATAGACATCAAAACAACATTATCTTATCTTCGGGGGTTGAATCCATGAGTTAAGGATGAGATCCACAAAATTCTGAACTAAAAGATGGAGTGTAGGGAGCTCTAACTGACTCATCCCTAATTACAATGAAACTGATTCATTTGAATTTGATGATTACATTTACATCATGAATATACCCCTAGGTAACTTATCCATATCTTATTTACATTTACCATGCTCAATTACATAGGTGAAATCATGATTTTCAAGACAAAAGTCAATTTTGCAATGAAATTTCAAAAATATCAGCAAATTGTCAAACACGCCCTCTCTTTGCCAGGCGTTCCCTCCCTTTGGCAAACGTGCCCTTCATATTGCAGGGTTTTTTTGACTGGGTTGCATGTGTCCAAATTGGATCCAAGATTTATTGTTGGAAATCCCTTCAAGTTTTATTTCTGAATGTTTCTTTAGTTTACAAAATGAAGCTCATTTTCCCTGTCAAAACTTAATCCTCCCAAGATTGCTCAACGCACAGCGCTAGGGCCAAAAATGAGGAAGAAACATGATTTTTTGCTAGTTTTTTGACATTTTGACTTGCTTGTTTTGTAAAAAAAGGCTTGAAAAGTGGTTTAATGAGATGTATTTACCATTTTTCATCCAATGGTGGTGGCCTTTTGGTCAAAAGATGGCTCAAAAAATAGCGCAACACATTTCTCTGTGACCTAGTTGTCCCAAAAACACAATGAAAAGACATAATTTGCAAAAATGATCCAAAACTCTTCAAAATTGGTGAAATGGTTGTTGATGATGTGGCTAGGCTTGCAATGAAGCCTCTGCAAGTATATACAATTTTCTTTTCTCCTTTTGCATAGTCAAAGCCTCAATTTTTGCATTGGCTCTTTTGATCTTGGCAATTGCAATTTTGTCTCTTTGGGCATAGTGTTTCACCTTCCTCCTCAGTATATCATTATCTTTGTGATCCTTCTCCAAAAGCTTCTCCCAAGTGTTGGTTCACTCTATCAAGCCACGACTCTCGGTTCTCATTGATTGCCATTACAAGTTGTTCATTCAGAGTGCGTTGATCAACAAGCACAGCCTCTTTTTGTCTTTCTAGTGCTAGAGCTCTTTTTAGCCGTCTAGTTCTAGGTCTGCCTCTTGGTGTGTGTTCTTCTTGTTCTTCAAGAAAACCATGTTTTTCAAGTGCCTCTTCTAACAAAACCTTGGATTTTTCTACCACCTTTTGAGTTGTGATGTTTTTGACCTCATCAATGACATGCTTTATTTTCAACTACTGGTTTTCTTGCTCAAGGAAGTTTATGAAAAATTGGACCTGTCAAGATTAGTTTGGAGCTCTCTAATCTTGGCATCCTTTCCCTTGATGACTATGCTAGTGAGCTCATCATCATCATCCTCATCTAGTTCAACCAGGTCAAAATCCTGCTCTGTTTGATGGAGGTCATCCTCATCATGAATGACTGCCTCATGTACATCCTCCTATACCATCTTTTCTTTCCCCTTATGTACCTACTTTGTTGATGAAGAAGGCAGGGCCCCTTCCACAATATGTGGATCAAACACCTGCCTATGACCCCTCAAGTATGTTTTTTCCAATGGCTCTATCTTAGCCACATTATCCTACTTAGGCTCATTGATCTCAGCTCTGCTAGGTGATCGGATCTCAATGTGGGATGGAGCTGAGGGTGGTGAAATAGATGAAGAAGACTAATCTGATGATGATGAATGTACTGTGGTTTGATATGGAGGAATGGAAGTGGAAGGATGAGATGATGAAGGCACATTTTGTACATGCTGAATAGGTGGAGCAGTGAATATTTCATTAGCTATGAATGAACTCCATGGAATGATGTTCAATTATTTGAGGTGATGGAGGACTACGATTTTGATGAGGGAGTGGTGAAAAATAATGTTCATTTGGTGTTCATACTCTCTCTTATGGACAATAAATGCCATCTTATCAATGCTCTGGAAAAGGTAGTAGGGTATGTTGAGCATCTTTACCCTAGCGAAGTGCATAAGTAACCGGATGTGATAGGCATACAATCTAGAAAATATACCTTCACATGAAAGGTATTTCATGATGATCTTCATCATGGGAGGATATCTCTCCAGGAGGTAAGAGAAAGGAAAAATCCTCTTAATATCATTCTTGTACCTAGGTTTTATTAAAGGCTCATAGTAATGCTCCAAATCTTTCTGTTTGAACCATTTATCCCCAACATTGGGGATCCCGATGGTAGCTGAGATGATGGCAGTTGACACAGTGAAAGTGACACCAGCTAGAGTAACTTGGTTGTCATGGAGTTTAGAAATAAAAATTCTGGTCAACATAGCATGGTGTTGGACCTTCTGAATTTGCTTACAGAACTCAAAACATCCAACATGTTTGAAACATGTCACAGCCATAGGAGATGCCAATAGTTCCATCGTATTTGTTGGCTATAATCTGATTATTATTCCCCATTTATGTGGCCTCCTCTCCTCTGTTTCTTCTCCCTCACTGTATGGTTTGTTTTCTTCTTCTTCTATGATGTCTTAGTGTCAAAACCCTAGGGAGGTGTGATGATAGTGTGATGTGGTTTTTAGGAATAGGGAATGGGATAGGGTAATTGAGGGAGATGGGGTTATGGATTTATGAGTTAAGGAATGTGATAGGGAGTAGGGATGTAGAGGGGTTTGAAAAAGGGAATTAATTATAAGTGTAGGGAAATAGGAGCCTAGGCAAATAGTGTACCTAGGGCTTAGGGTTTTACGGAAATGAAAGCTTAGGGAAAGGGAATGTTAATGTATGGATTTTGGAAAGGGTATATTGCAATATGGGAAGGGAATAAAGGTTTATGGATTGAAATTGAACTATAATTAGGTATTTGGGTGATCAGGAGTTGATCAGGAGTTCGTAAAATTTGCTCAAAATTCAAAGTTATAGGATTGTGTTCAAACTAGGATGGTTGCATATATCTCGTCTTCCTGATTCCAGCGTCGTGAACGGTTCGAAAAACCTATGTCGTATGAGGGAGATATCACGTTTTGATCAAAATGCCAAACAGGTAAAATTGCAACAGTTTTGACTGTGATGCACAGTCAGCAGGGTGGATGCATAGTTAGCAAAAGGGAATATTCTAAGGAATATTCCTTTCCTCAGAACCAATCAATGGATGGCAAGTGGCACAATTTTATTGGTCAGTTGGTTGTACATTTTTTTTGAGGGCCCATTGCGAGGTGCCACGTGGCCATCCTTGAGGTTGCCACGTGGCCCTTGAACCACATACTAACATTTTGGTTAGGTCCACAGGGCTCGACCCCACAACCTTCGGCAGAGCACTCACATGCCACATCGCCTGAGCCACATGAATTTCTTAACCATCATAGTTTATGGGTTTGTTATAAAGTTTATTGCAATATAGTATGGGGGTTGGGAACCTGCGGTGGTCCCAACCTGCCAGCAGTCCCCGCGATGGTGGTCACAGGGCATCAACAAAATGTTACAACCTATGATAGTCTTCAACCCATATTATTTGCCACTTTTGCATTAAAACTTATCAATCCAACGGTCACCGCTATATTCTCCGCGCAGTTAAGTTAACCACCCTTAAAACCGGCGTTCCAACCGGGGTTTAAACCTTGGGTTTCGCTAACCTCCGACGGTTAGTCCCGTGGTTTCAGGGTTGGCATTTGGTCACCGCAACCACTAACCTTAAATGCCACGATTTATTTAGTGGTTTATTTGGCCAACGTGCCCAAAAAGGCAGAGGTAGCTAATTTAACTCCAGATAAGTGGAGTTCTCCACTTTTAGTGGATTTTTTCTGGGTGTATCTAGGAAAAAGAGTAGGAGACTCAATTTTCACCCATTCAAGATGAATGAAGAGTCATTTTTGACTAATTGGAGCATTCTGGAGCCATTGGTGTAGAAAAAAAGGCCATTAGAGCACTGTAACTACATGTATTTGCAAAATTTTGAGCGTAATGAAAGATGTACATGCCATTGGGAGCTGGACCAATAGATGTAGCCTAGGAGGGGTGAACTGCTTCATCATGCCTTCTATGTAAATTATATGTGGTGACTTATTTCTCTATTTTACACTAATGTATAGTGTTATTTAAGCTTGTTTTGTGCTTCTAATTCACCTAAAAAATCATCTACAAATCATGGTTAAAATCCTTAATCCTTAAGAAAAGTAATGAGACAAGTATGCACATGTTTATAGACTGAAAAGACACTTATCACAGTAAAAATAATACAGTCCTTTCAGATCAGGTTGGTATCAGAGCTAGAGTTTATTCTCTAGTGTTGTTTAGTGCAAAGAATTGTTTAACTGTTTGCAAGTTTTAGATTCTTACAAGGCTCAAGCTCAAGAGAGGAGAAGGAAAATTGGTGGGAGCAGAAGGGTCTCAAGAAGAGCCAAAGCGAAGGAGAGAAAGATTGCAATAATTTCCACCACCTAGTTCATCTCCTAAGGAAGAAAAATATATATTAAGCATGCCTCAAAAGGAAGAAGAAATACATGAAGAATTTGATCCCAAAGAGGAAGAAAAAATGTTCAGGAAAGCATTCCTTGACATGAATGAGATGGTTAGAATCCTTTATCAACAAAGGAATGAGAGACTGGTTGGAGAAGGATCTAAAATTCACAAGGAAGGACAATGATATTCAGGAGGTCACAATGATGAAGATAATTCAAATAAGGGAAATGGAAGACATGGAGGCAATGGAGAGCCATCATACTCACCCTCATCATCATCGTCCTCTACTTCTACTTCAGTACATCAGCCACACAAGTCAAAGAACACTGGTAAAAGTCATTTTTTAAAACTTTATTTTAAGTTTGCATTGCCAATGTTTAATTTTGAAGTCAATGTAGAAAATCTTGATAATTGGATTTGGAAATTAGAGGTCTATTTGAGAATCCAGAACCTTCAAGATGATGGTACCAAAATCCAATTAGCTTCATTGAGAATGGAAGGTGCAACACTTGTTTGGTGGGAAGCCAAGACAAAGGAGGAGATCAAGAAACATGATAACATTATTCTATCATGGTTATATTTCATTACTGCTATAAAACAACAGTTTTATCGATTAGCTCATATGCAGAAAGCCATAATGAACTAGCGGAACTTTAGGAAATTAAAGGGAAAAAATGTGCAAGAATAAACCCAAGAATTTAGGAGAAGAGATCTCTTATTAGGCGTAGATTTGCAAAGCTAGGATACTTTGATCAAGTAAATAAGAGGCTTAAATAGCTACCTAAAACATACTATTCTCATGTTTAACCCCACAATTCTAGATGAAGTATGTGTTCAGGCCACACATCTAGAAGCTAGAGGGAAGAACATTTCTGAAGAGGGTAGAAAGAAACCTTTTAAGGGTAAATTAAAAGAGAAGACCTCAAAAGGTAAAAGAAAAAATAATGCATCCATTAAGAAAGAGGGAGAAAAATTGGTTTGTAAACATTGTTCAAAATAAGTCCATGATGAACTCATTGTTGGAAATTACATCTTGAAATGAGGCCAAAGAAACCCAATAACAAAGGGAAACATAAAACTGCTGCTACAACTCAACATGATTTAGGAGATGATTCAGGTGATGAATCTAAGATTAAAACCATGGGATTGAATAACATGAAGGGAAAAGAAATTGAAACTAAACCCAATACTAGTACATCAAATTGTCACATACATGCTCCAAATGAAGAAGAAAGAATAGAATTGTTTCATGTGAGGGTCATATCCATGCATACCAAGATTGACACATTGTCTGACAGTGGGTTACAAGAAAAATTAATCTCTAAAGACTTGGTCAAGAAACTTAACCTTGAGACCATACCACATCCAAAAGCATATCCATTGGGTTGGATTTCTAAGGATGCAAATTTACAAGTTTCAAAGAAATGCATATTGCGGTTTGCAATCACTGCAAATTTTGTTGTCGCACTTGAATTAGATGTGGTTCCGCTTGACATAACAGGTATTGTGTTGGGGAGTCCTTACTTTTATGATAGGAAAGAGATCTTCCATCGCCATGAGAACAAATATCATTTATTCAAATATGGCAAGGAGTTCATTGTTAGAGCACATCGCAAGAAGACAAACATTGCTATGGTAGATGCTGGACAGGTAAAGAGGCTGGTAAATTCAAGTAAGAATTTTGTTCTTCTTATGATTAAGCCTAAAGCTGATGTTAATCATGAGTCATTTGATGAATGTGATCCTATTTGAAATCAGATTTATATGATGTAGTTAATGTAGATCATGAGATGTTTCAGGAGCCAACAGGATTGCCTCCAAAAAGAGAGATTCAGCATGAGATTCAGTTGCAGCAAGATTGTCCTCTTCCAAACATCAGTATGTATTGTATGTCGATAATGCAGAATGCTGAAATAAAGAGGAAAATCAAAGAGATGTTGGACAAAGGAATCATAAGGCCAAGCACCTTGCCATGCAGTTCACCCATAGTCTTGATACCAAAGAAATATGGGACTTGCCGCATGTGTGTAAATTTCAGAGCTTTCAACAAGATTATGGTAAAGAATTGTTATCCAATCCCAAGAACAGATGATTTTATTGATCAGCTGAAAGAAGAAATTTTTTTCACTAAGTTAGATTTACGAAGTGGATATCATCAAGTAATAATTGCAAAAAGTGATATATGGAAAACTACATTCAAAACCAAACAAGGACTCTTTGAGTGGTTAGTTATGCCATTTGGTTTGTGTAGTACACCGACAAATTTCATGCATGTTATGGATAGTGTTTTGCGTCCATTCCTTGATGAATTTTTTATTGTGTACTTAGATGACATTTTAATTTTCAGCAAAACAAGAGAAGAACATGTCTTTCATGTGAATAAAGTGCTTGATATTTTGAAGAAAGAGAAATTGTTTCTTAAAATGTCAAAGTGTGAGTTTGGAAGGACTTCTTTGGTTTATTGGGGACATATTGTAGGAGGAGGAGAGTTGAGAAATGATCCTTATAAATTGGAAGCCATTGTGAATTTTCCAACACCTAAAACAGTAACCGAGGTAAGAAGTCTCTTAGGTGCAGCTAAATATTGGAGAAATTTTATTGCTAAATTTTCTGCCATCGCAGCTCCTATGCATGCAGTGACAAGTGTGAAGAAAGGCTTCCAATGGGGAGGAAAACAACATCAAGATTTCGAATCTTTAAAAGACAAGATCATTTCAGCTCCAGTCCTTGCATTACCAAATTTGAGACAGCCATTTGAGATACAAACTGATGCTAGTGATTATGCCATGGGCGCAATTCTTTTGCAGCATGGTAAGCCTGTCGTTTTTCATTCTGAAACATTTAATGGTATTGTGACAAATTATCCTACATATGACAAAGAACTATATGCATTGGTAAAAATTTTGAATAAGTGGAAACACTACTTTATGGTTAAAGAGACCATTGTACATACCGATCACCAACCATTATAGTATTTGCAGTCGCAAACAAAATTGCAGCAATCAAGACATTTTAGGTGGATTGGATTTCTTCAACAGTTTCACTTGGTTATAAGGTACAATAAAGGTATTTTCAATAAAGTTGCATATATACTTTCAAGACTAATCATTAGTGCATCTACTTTACTCAAAAATGATTCTATTGTACATGATATTTACATAGATCAATATGCGCATGACATTGATTTTCAAGATGTGTATGCTAGTTTGAGTGAAGGGAATCAAGTTGAAGAAAAAGATTATCACATGCATAACAATTTTTTGTTTCATTTGGGCAAGTTGTGTATACCACAAGTAGAGAGGCTAAGTGTCATGAGATAATCTCATTCATATCTTAGTGCTGGACACTTTGGGGTAAGAAAAACAATGGCGCATCTATAGAGGTATTGCTATTGGCCTCGCATGGTAGATAGTGTGTCACGTTTTATATGAGGTTTTTCTATGTGTGCAACAAGTAAGCATTTTAATAGGAAGCTTGGGTTGTATATGTCACTTCCGGTACCATCAAGGCCACGGGAGAGTGTCTCCATGGACTCTGTTCGAGGTCTACCTATGTCAAGAAGAAAACATGATTATATTTATGTAGTTGTGGATAGATTCAGTAAAATGTGTATACTTATGCCATGTAAGAAAACCATTACTGCTGAACAAACTGCTGAACTTTATTTTCAACATGTTTGGGTTCATTTTGGATTGCCAAATTCTATTGTTAGTGACAGGGATTCCACGTTCATTGGGAATATTTGGTCAAATCTATGGAGAATGATGGACACAAAGTTGAAAAAGAGTACCGCTTTTCATCTGCAAACCGATGGAAAGACCAAGGTGGTGAACATAACTGTTGTGCATCTATTGAGAGGATATTGCAGCAAACATCCTAAGTTGTGGGATGAACAACTGCACTACATTCAACACGCTTACAACCGGGCAAAGCACTCTTCTACTCAAACATCACCTTTTGAAGTATGCTTTGGGTATTTGCCAAAATCACCATTAGACTTCATCTTTGGGAAGGATGTTGTAATTGATGGCCATAGTGATATTGATAAGGCTCAAAATTTCATTGAGAAAATTCAGATTACACATCAACAAGTTCAATAACAGCTTGAGAACAGTCAAATAAAATACAAAGAGAGGCATGACAAACATAGAATTGATCACAAGTTTCAAGAGGGAGATGAGGTATGGTTGCACATTAGCAAAGAAAGGATGCAAGGGGAAGGTAAAAATCTCAAACCCATTTGTTATGGTCCATTCAATATCATAAAGCAAGTTGGTAATAATTCATTTCAACTTGACTTTCCTTCTTATATGCAAATGTATTCAGTTGTTAACGTTGAAAACTTACGTTTGTATGAGCCACCTTTGATCGATGATCAAGGAAGTGATGTTCAGCTACCTTCTATTGAAGATTTCTTGCCAGAATTTCTGGATGAGCTCAAAGAAGATACAATTCTTGAAAAGAGGACAAGAGCATCCAAGAGGGGAAGTGTTGACTACATTCGAGTTGGGCTCAAAGGCACTAAGCCAAGCAAGGAAAAATGGATGGAGGTTGGAAAGGTGAGGGAGTTGTACCCTCATCTACTGAACAGGTAATCAAGTCTTTTTGGGTCCAAAATCTTCCCAATGGGGAGGAATGATCAGGAGTTCATAAATTTTCCTCAAAATTCAAAGTTATAGGATTGGGTTGAAACTAGGATGGTTGCGTATATCTCATCTTCTTGATTCCACCACCATGAACGGTTCGAAAAACCGATGTCATATGAGGGAGATATCATGTTTTGATCGAAATGCCAAATAGGTAAAATTGTGACAGGTTTGACTGGGATGCACAGTCAACAGGGTGGATGCACAGTCAACAAAAGGGAATATTCTGAGGAATATTCTTTTCCTAAAAACCAATCAGTGGATGAAAAGTGGCTCAATTTTATTGGTCAGTTGGTTGTACATTGTTTTTGAGGGCCAATTGGGAGGTGTCAGGTGAATAGCCCTGAGGCCGCCACATGGCCCTTGAATCACATACTATAATTTTGGTGAGGTCTGTAGGGCTCGACCCCGTGACCTCCGGCAAATCACACACACACCACACCGCCCGAGCCACATGAATTTCTTAACCATCACAGTTGTCAGGTTTGTTATAAATTTTATTGCAATATGGTATGGGGGTTGGGAACCGCCGGTGGTCCCAACCCGCCAGCAGTCCCCGCGATGGTGGTCACATGGTAGCAAAAAAATGTTACAACCTCCAACAGTCTTCAACCCGCAGTCTCTACCATTTTCGCGCTAAAAATTATCACATGCAACGGTCACTGCTATATTTTCCGCACGGTTAAGTTAACCACCCTTCAAAGTCTCTACCATTTTCGTGCTAAAAATTATCACATGCAATGGTCACTACTATATTTTCCGCATGGTTAAGTTATTCACCCTTCAAATCGGCATTCCAACTGGGGTTTAAACCTTGGGTTCCACTAACCTCCAATAGTTAGTCCCGCAGTTTCATGGTTGGCATGTGGCCACCCCAATCGCTAGCCTTAAATGCCATGGTTTATTCGGTGGTTTGTTTTGCCAACACGCCCAAAAAGGCAGAGTTAGCTAATTTAACTCTAGATAAGTGGAGTTCTCCACTTTTAGTGATTTTTTCTAGGTGTAACTGGGCAAAAGAGTAGGAGACTCAATTTTCGCCCATTCAGGGTGAATGAAGAGTCATTTTTGACCAATTGGAGCATTCTAGAGCCATTAGTGCAGATAAAACAATCATTAGAGCATTGTAACTACACGTATTTTCAAAATTTTGAGCATAATGAAAGATGGACATGCCATTGGGAGTTGGACTAGCAGATGTAGCCCAAGAGGGGTGAACTGCTTCACCATGCCTGTTGTGTAAATTATATGTGCTGACTTATTTCTCTATTTTACACTATTGTTCAGTGTTATTTAAGCTTGTTTTATGCTTCTAATTCACCTAAAATCATCTACAATTCATGGTTAAAATCCTCAATCCTTAAGAAAACTAATGAGACAAGTATGCACATGTTTATAAATTGAAAAGACACTTAGCATAGCAAAACTAATACAGTCCTTTCAAATCATTGAGAAATACTAGGGTTTTGAATTTGAAGAAAGACACCAAATTGCTCTTAATAAACTTCACACATCCAAAATGATCTGATGGAGAAGAGTAATGAAGCAAAAGTAACGTACTTTCTTGTTGGAGGCTTGAGGAACCACTTCTGAGAGATTGAGGGTGAGTTTGTGAAGTTTAGAGGCCCTCCTGGCAATTGTTGAAGAAGATGGGTAAACACGCAATGCCACAAGAATGCGCGCCCTCTCTTTGATAGGCACGTGGCACAACACATAGGCATGCAACGCCACAAGAAAACGTGCCCTCCCTTTAGCAAATGCATAGCGCCTCCCCTGTTTTGCTGATTTTTCTCAAAAAACTTGAAAACCCTGCTTTGCTTGAGGATGCTCAATGGTAAAGGAGACAAATGAGGTCTCTTTTGATGTCATGAAGAATCTTATACTTGTGTGAAATTTGATCTTTTGATTTAAAACCCACTTTCTAATTGATCAGGATATGATGTCTTATGCTCAAAAATGAAAGTGCTCGAAATAGGTTCAAACTTGAGCGACCGGAAAGGTCTCGTCGTTGCAATTCCAGTGTCGTGAACGGTTCGAAAAACCGATGTCGTATGAGGAAGATATCATGTTCTATTTGTTTTCCCAAACAACAAAATTTTAGTGACTGGATGTCCAGTCAGCATGCAGGTACAGTCAGCAGGTATATACTTTGAAGCGTCGTTAGATGAGTGACAAATGGCAAGCCCACAAGTTTCCACGTGTCCTCATATTTCTATGGTAAAATTTATTTGGAGACAATGGGAATCGACCCCCGAACCTGTTGTCCTACAAGCCCGTGTGCTACCTCCCATGCTGCATGAAAGTTCTTAACCATATACAATGCAAAGTTAATTTTATGGTTTGAATGTTTTATATTCGAGGGTTGGGGAGGCCAACCCCCCTCTCATGTAACCCTGCACCCAAAACCGTGGCTCTGTCTCTAACCGCAAGAAAACTTAACTGTCTTGAATGTTCAAAATGCAGCAAGATGATGGAGCTTAGTGAAATGAAGTCGCCTTCACTAAGTGGGCCCGCAGGCTATTTTTGGCGCAAAGTCTATTTTTAGACTATGTCTATTTTTAGACATATGGAGCATGGTATGGGAGTTGCAGTATGCTATTCTTGGAGTATTGGTCATGTTGGTAAAAATAGATGGACCTCTATTTTTAGACATTTAGGTCGAAGTCTATTTTTAGACTGCCTATCCTAAAAATAGAAAAGTCAAATATTATTTACCCTTAATAATATTTGGACTCTAAACTTCATTTTACTCTCTTGGAGCACTTCAGTTCGAGCTACAGAAGTGGCTCATGCATCTGACAGAGGAATTATGCTATTCCTAGGGGTTTGGTGAGCTCATGCATGGTTGACTTCAGTTAGGACTTCAGTGGTAGAAGTTTGGTGGAGTTAATGAGACAGCTAGTGGAGTTGTGTTCGGTTTAACTTAGTTGAACTGGTTGAGATTAGTTTAACTAGCTAATCAACTAGTAATGAGTGGAGTGAATTAAATATTATTTAATTCATTAATTAGTAACTCATTATTCAACTCAAGAACACATCATTTCACTACATTGCATGGACAGTTCAGTGGAGACCAGTGAAAGAGGTAGATGAAAGGGTGGAGTTAGCTATCAGTGGCGACATCAGTTGTGCATGAGATTTGCACCACACTTGGAGGAATTTCCCATGATGATTGCGCTTTCAAGCCAAGGAGATTCGAACCTTGGATCTCTATATAGACAGGCCTGGATTGCGCAATAGAGGCAAGGCAATTGGCGGTGAGTTTTGAACCAGTAACCTGTTCAAAACTGAGCTAGTTTGTGTGTAACTTCATGAGAAAGTACTGAGTACTTGTGAGGAGTATTGTAATAAGTTTGTTACATGATTTCTCCATTATAATATACACAATAGCTGTGGGGTTTTCAGCTATAAGCTTTCCCCATACATACTGTGTTAATGTGTATGATGATTTGATGTGCTATCGCTTGTTTTATTTCCGCATGAGTGATGATCTGAGTGGAAGAGATTATGTGTTGCATATGAATTCGAATTGATATGTGATCAGGATAGTCTCGGTGGATAATTAATCATTATTCAGAAAATTTCTACATGGTATCGGAGCTATTGAAGCATAGATTGATCATCACAGTGATTACAAACTTATTTCGGTAGACAGAGTCTGCATGCGGGCCAGGTAGCCTCTGGATCCATCCTTTCCTTTGAAAGGTGATACATCCAATAAATGCCCCTGTAGTCGATCTCTGTGCTAGAAATAATTTTTTCTCATAGATCAAGAGCGGTTGAGCTTTGAGCTTGGAATTCGAATTTTGCAGCAGTTTTTGTTTTCTTGGTGCCGGAGTTGAAAATGTCTTTCAACGGTTTGCGACTCGAATATGCTCTTGAAGGCAGTTCGAATTATGTTGCATGGAAGGATCGCATGGAGGCAGTATTAGAAGATAATGGTCTGAAGGATTTCATAGATACGGATGTCCAAAAGCCCACTGATCCTGCTGAAGTCGAAGCATGGCAAAAGAAGATGGCGAAGTGTCGAAGGATCCTGTTGGAGGGCGTCAAGGATCATATTGTATCCAGCCTGCATGGAAAGGCTACTCCATATTTAATGTGGAAAGATTTGACGAATCTATTCCAGAGTAAGAGCGACCAAAGGAAGCTGGCGCTCAAAGATAAGCTCAGGAACATCAAGATGGAGAAAGGCGACAGTATCACCAAATACCTCACGAAGTTCACTCAATGCAGAGATGAGCTGGGAAGTGTGGGGGTGACTGTCGAAGAAGAGGATATGGTGGACCTGGCTCTCCTTGGTCTTCCGAAAAGTTGGCATGCATATCAAGATAGTGTCAATGGTCGGGAGAAGTTGTCGGGATGGGAGCGACTTTGGGCGGATCTCATGCAAGAGGAGATAAGGAGGACTACCAGGGATGGATCTTCATCAAAGGTATCTGATGAAGAAAATTGCGCTTTGGCTGCCAAAGCAAAGAAGGGGAAGAGCAAGAAGGTTTCTCAGTCTGGTGCGAAAGGCAAGAAGCAAGACATGTCCAAGGTGAAGTGTTTTCACTGTCACCAGCACGGACACTATGCCACAAATTGTCCGCAGAAGAAGAAAAATAAGAAGGTTGCTGGATCTGCAGCGGGAGAGGCATTGGCTTCTCAATTCGAACTGGATTTTTCACTGATCGCATGCTTGGTTTCAAGTGTGGCGGGATCAGTTTGGTTCTTGGATAGTGGTGCGTCATTTCACATGACCGGAGATCGAGATCTGTTTTCAGATCTGGAGGAAAAAGATCTTGGAGTGCACATCGAGATGGGCGATGATGGTAGATACAGTGTGACTGGTATCGGTACCATTTCCTTTGAGAGGGTGTCTGGTAAACCTTTCATATTGAAGGAAGTTTTGCATGTTCCAGGATTGATGAAGAACCTGATCTCTGTGGCGATGTTGGAAAACAAGGGGTATGATGTGGTCTTCAGCGAAGGAAAAGCTTTCCTGTGCAGTAAGACTACTGGTGAGACCCGGAAGATAGGGGTTCGAGTCAAGAACCTTTATCAATTGCAAGTAGATGGCTGCGCAGCAATGGCATGCAAGGTAGGAGAAGTGGTGGGCCGGGATGATGAGGGTGAACTGTGGCACAGGAGAGTGGGCCACCTTCACCATGGAGCTTTGAAGATACTGCAGCAGATTTCTACTGGGCTTCCTAAGGGCACTCTTGCACAGTCAGATCAGTGCAAGGGGTGTACCTTGGGGAAGTATGTGAAAGCCACCTTTCACGAGAAGGATAGTCGCGCCACGATGATCCTTGAGAGAGTTCACATAGACATGTGTGGTCCTTTCTCTGTAGCTTCGAAAACAAAGCACAAGTACTATGTGATCTTTGTTGATGATTTCTCTCGGAAGTGCTGGATCTTCTTCATGCAGAAGAAGAGTGAAACATTTTCTAAGTTCTATGAATTCAAGGCGCTGGTTGAGAAGGAATCGAGGAAGCATGTGAAGGCTCTTAGGAGCGACAATGGTGGTGAATTCATCTCGGCTGAATTCAAAGACTTTTGCAGCGCAGAAGGGATTCGGAGAGAGCTCATCGCACCCCATAACCCACAGCAGAACGGGGTGGATGAGCGGAAGAAAAGAACGATCATGGGTGTTGCACGGGCAATGTTGCATGATCAGGGCCTACCCCTTCACTTGTGGGATGAGGCATGTAATACAGCAGTGAATGTGCAGAACCGTTGTCCTCACAAGGTTCTTGGCATGAGTACACCGGAGGAGGCATTTTCTGGCAAGAGGCCTGATGTTTCTCATCTGAGAATTTTTGGCTCACCTGTCTACATGCATGTGACGAAGGATGCCAGAAAGAAGCTGGATCCGACTGCAGAGGTTGGAATATTTGTGGGGTACACTGATACACCTCAAAACTATCGGGTGTATTTTTCAGACAGTCGCAAGACTGTTGTGCGACAGGATATCAAGTTTCAGGAGGAGAAAGCCATGCAGTGTTCGCTTGAGAGGGAGCCACACTTGCATGCAGATGAGGAGCTGTTAGTTCCTAATGAGGAGCTTCCGTATGTGGATGAGCCACAAGAGGAAGTTCAGGAGGTGGAAGAAACCACCCATGCAGCGCCAACCATCAGAGGGCGCAAGCGCACTACAGAAGCTGAGCGACTGGCTCGAGATGCAAAGAAGGTTGTAGGACCACCTACAACACAGCGCAGACAGAGGCAGTCACCGGATCGGTACACTGGATACATGGCTCTTATGAGTCAATGTGTCATGACGGAGCCATCCTCTTTTGAGGAAGCTGTGGAGGAACCCACATGGGTAGATGCCATGATCGAAGAATATGATTCGATCGTCAGAAACAGTGCATGGGAGATTGTCCCAAGACCGGAGAGGAAATCAGTGGTGGGTTCGCGATGGATCTACAAAGTGAAGCAGGCAGCTGACGGGAGTGTGGAGAAGTACAAGGCGAGATTTGTCGCCCGTGGCTTCTCACAGATCGAGGGGATTGACTATGAGGAGACTTTTGCACCTGTCGCAAGGTACTCTTCCATACGGATGATCCTTGCTCTCTCAGCGCAGATGGGGTGGCACATTCATCAGATGGATGTGAAGACTGCGTTCCTCAATGGAGTTATTGAGGAAGAGGTGTACATAGAGCAGCGTGAAGGTTTTGAGATCTTCAGCAGTGAGTCGCATGTGTGCCGACTCAAGAGAGCACTGTACGGGCTGAAGCAAGCACCTCGTGCTTGGTACACACGAATTGACAGTTATTTCACCGGGCTTGGATTTTCCAAGAGTGAGGCGGATCCTAACCTGTACCAGATTGTGGTGGAGGGGAAGCTGCTGATCATTGTACTGTATGTAGATGATCTGATTTTGACGGGTGATGAGCTGTTGATACTTTCATGCAAGGAGGACCTTGCTAGAGAGTTCGAGATGAAGGACTTGGGCCTCCTTCATTATTTCATGGGATTGGAGATTTGGCAGCGCAGTGGAGGACTGTTTGTTTCTCAGGGAAAGTATGCCCGGGAGATTCTGGAGAGGTTCAACATGCATGGCTGCAAGCCTGTTGACACTCCTCTTTCTGGTGGTTGGAGGAAGGAGGATGCTACTTCAGCGGAGGTAGTGGATGCCACTGTCTATCGACAGTTGGTGGGGTCGCTTATGTATCTGGTCAATACACGACCCGATATATGCTATGCAGTTAACCAGCTTTCGCAAGCTATGGTTAAGCCTACCAAGCTCTTTTGGAAGGGGGGCAAGCATGTATTGCGCTATATCAGAGGCACATCGGGATATGGTCTATGGTACAGACAGGAGGATGGAGTGAAGCTTTCTGGTTTCACTGATGCAGATTGGGCAGGGAGCCCAACGGACCGGAAGAGCACTTCTGGAGGAGTTTTCAGCATTGGGTCGATAGCAGTTTCCTGGTACAGCAGGAAGCAGAGATCCGTGGCACTCATTTCAGCAGAGGCCGAGTACATGGCAGCAAGCTTGGCTGCATGCGAGGCTATTTGGATGAGGAAGATCCTCGTTGGATTGTTCGGGTTACACTTGGAGCCTACTGTGATTTATTGTGATAACCAGAGTTGCATTAAACTCTCGGCTAATCCAGTATTTCATGATAGATCCAAACACATCGACATCAGGTACCATCATATCAGAGATTGTGTTCGGCGGAGAATCATGATGCTTTCATATGTTCCCACGGAGGATCAGGATGCCGACATCCTGACGAAGGCGCTCACCAGGAGCAAGTTCGAATTCCACAGAGGCAGGATAGGGGTTGCAGATAATCCATATCTTGATGAGAGGGAGTGTTGAAAATGCAGCAAGATGATGGAGCTTAGTGAAATGAAGTCGCCTTCACTAAGTGGGCCCGCAGGCTATTTTTGGCGCAAAGTCTATTTTTAGACTATGTCTATTTTTAGACATATGGAGCATGGTATGGGAGTTGCAGTATGCTATTCTTGGAGTATTGGTCATGTTGGTAAAAATAGATGGACCTCTATTTTTAGACATTTAGGTCGAAGTCTATTTTTAGACTGCCTATCCTAAAAATAGAAAAGTCAAATATTATTTACCCTTAATAATATTTGGACTCTAAACTTTAGTTTACTCTCTTGGAGCACTTTAGTTCGAGCTACAGAAGTGGCTCATGCATCTGACAGAGGAATTACGCTATTCCTAGGGGTTTGGTGAGCTCATGCATGGTTGACTTCAGTTAGGACTTCGGTGGCAGAAGTTTGGTGGAGTTGATGAGACAGTTGGTGGAGTTGTGTTCGGTTTAACTTAGTTGAACTAGTTGTGATTAGTTTAACTAGCTAATCAACTAGTAATGAGTGGAGTGAATTAAATATTATTTAATTCACTAATTATTAACTCATTATTCAACTCAAGAACACATCGGTTCACTACAGTGCATGGACAGTTCAGTGGAGACCAGTGAAAGAGGTAGATGAAAGGGTTGAGATAGCTATCAGTTGTGACATTAGTTGTGCATGAGATTTGCACCACACTTGGAGGAAATTGCCCATGAGAATTGCGCTGTCAAGCCAAGGAGATTAGAACCTTGGATCTCTCATTAGACCAGCCTTGATTGCGCAATAGAGGCAGGCAATTAGTGGATGAGTTTTGAACCTGTGACTTGTTCAAAACCAAGCTAGTTTGTGTGTAACTTGATGAGATAGTACTGAGTACTTGTGAGGAGTATTGTGCTATGTACTGTTACATGTTCTCTCCATTATAATATATAGAATAGCTGAGGGGTTTTCAGCTATAAGCTTTCCCCATACATATTGTGTAATGTGTGTGATGTTTTGATGATCTTTTGATCGCATACCGCTTGTTTTATTTCCGCATGTGTGATGATCTGAGTGGAAGAGATTATGTGTTGCATATGAATTTGAATTGATATGTGATCAGGATAATCTTGGTGGATAAATCTTCATTATTCAGCAAATTTCTACAGTGAAAAAGATGTTAAAACTGGTGACTATTGAAACCGTAACCACCGACACAAAGGTTTCGAAGGTTGTTCACATGCGGGGATAAAGAGTTAATGTGATGGTTAAAGGAGCGGAACCTCGTCACTTTTGGTTTCGAATGTTCGGTGGAAGTTTAAACCATTAGTGCGGAGGTTACAGTGGGGTCGGTATGTGACCACCCTGCCACTAACACTTTAATGTTAATTTAAATTGTCTGACTATCTTTGGATCACGCCCCTATTTTTAGGGTATTTATTAAATTTAACTGCAGCTAACTGCATGTTCTCCACATTTAGTGGAGCCTTTCTAGTTGAAATTGGGGAAAATGCATTGGGAGGTCAATTTTCAACCAATTTTGGTGAAACAAGAGTCTACCTAGACTAATTGGAGCATTTTGGAGCCATTGGTGCAAAGAAAATAGCCATTAGAGGCCTACAAAAATATGTAATTTACAATTTTGAGCATAATTACAAAGAGGGACATGCCATTGGGAGTTGGAACAGCAGATGTAGCCCAGGAGGGGTGAACTGTTTCATCATGCCTACTGTGTAAAACTTATGTGTGAATATTTTTCTCTGTTATTCATTATTGTTCAGTGTTTTTAAGGCTTATTTACATGCTTAAATTTTACTATTTCATCTATAATTCATGGTTAAATCTCTCATTCCTTAAGCAAACGTATGGAGACAAATTGTACATGTTTATATTACTAAAAGGACACTTAGAAAAATAGAACTAATGCACTCCTTTCAGATCAATTTGGTATCAGAGCTAGAGTTTTATCTCTGGTGTTTTTTATGTGCAAGGATTTGTTAACTGTTTGCAAGGGTTTTCATGCTTACTAGGCTCAAGCTTAAGAGAGGAGAAGGAAAATTGGTGGAAGAAAGAGGTTGTCAAAGTGAGCCACAGCAAAGGAGGGCAAGATTACCACATTCTCCACCACCTAGTTCACCTCCAAGAGAAGCAGAAGCAACATCAAGCATGCCTCCAGGAGAAGAAGAAACCCATGAAGAGGTGGATTCCAAAGAGGAAGAAAGAGTGTTTAGGAAAGCATTTCTTGACATGACTAAAATGGTGAGATTCCTTTATCAAGAAAGGAATGAAAGACTAGAAGGAGAAGGATCCAAACTTCAAAAGGAAGGTCAGGGATCATCAGGAGGTCACAATGATGAAGATAAATCAAAGAAGGGAAATGGAGGAAATGGAGGCAGTGGAAATTCGCCATCCTCACCCTCATCATCATCATCCTCTACTTCATCTTCAGTACACCAGTCACACAAGTCAAAGAATACTGGTAAAATTCCTTTTCTAAAACTTGATGTTAAGTTTGAATTGCCAATGTTTAATGGTGAAGTCAATGCAAAAAATCTTGATAATTGGAGGTTTATTTGAGAATTCATAACCTTCATGATGATGACACCAAAATCCAACTAGCTTCATTGAGGATGGAAGGTGCAACTCTTATTTGGTGAGAAGCCAAGGCAAAGGAGGAGATCAAAAAACATGGTAATATTATTCTATCATGGACTGATTTCATTATTGCAATAAAACAAAAATTTTATCCATTAGCTCACATGCAGAAAGCCATAATGAACTGGCAAAATTTTAGACAATTGAAAGGACAAAATGTACAAGACTACACCCAAGAATTTAGGAGAAGAGCTCTCTTATTAGGGGTATATTTACAGAGTTAAGATACTTTGTTGAAGTACAGAGGGGGCTTAAATAGCTACCTTATACATACTATCCTCATGTTTAATCCTACAAGCCTAGATGAGGTATGTGTTCAAGCTACACATTCAGAAGCTAGAGGGAAAAATACTTTTGAAGAGGGTAGAAACAAACCTTTTAAGGGGAAAAAAAAAGATAAACCTCAAAAGGAAAAGGAAAAAATAATACATCTTTCAATAAATAGGGAGAGAAAGTGGTTTGTAAACATTGTTCAAGAGAAGGCCATGAAGATAAAAATTGTTGGAAACTACACCCTAAAAAGAGACCCAAATTTAACAATAACAAAGGGAAGCAGAAAAATGCAGCTACAACTCAACATGATTTGGAAGAGGATTCAAGTGATGAAACTAAAATTATAGCCATGGGATTGAAGACCATGAAGGGGAAAGAAATTGAAACAAAACCCAGTACTAGTACTTCAAACTGTCACATAGAAGTTCCAAATGAAGAAGAGAGAATTGAACTGTTTCATGTGAGGGTCATATCCAAACATACCAAGATAGATACACTGTTTGACAGTGGTTCACAAGAGAATTTAATCTCTCAATACTTGGTCAAGAAACTTAATCTTGAGACCATTCCACATCCAAAACCATATCCACTTGGGTGTATTTGTAAGGATGCAAATATACAGGTTTCAAAGAATTTCATATTGCGCTTTGCAATAACTGCACATTTTGTTGACACGGTTGAATTAGATGTGGTTCTGCTTGATATTATAGGTGTTGTGTTGGGAAGTCCTTACTTGTATGACAGGAAATATATCTTCCATCTCCATGAGAAGAAATACCATTTATTCAAAGATGGCAAGGAGTACATTGTTAGAGCACATCACAAGAAGACAAATATTGCAATGGTATATGCTGGACAGGTAAAAATGCTAGTGAATTCAAGTAAGAATTTTGTTCTTCTAATGATTAAGCCTAAAATTGATGTTAATCATGAGTCATTTGAAGATTGCGATCCTAAGTTGAAATCAGATTTATATTATGTAGTTGATGCACATCATGAGATGTTTCAGGAGCCAACATGATTGCCTCCTAAAAGGGAGATTCAACATGAGATTCAATTTCAACAAGATTGTCCTCTTCCGAACATCAACATGTATCACATGTCGATAATGGAGAATGCTAAAATAAAGAGGAAAATTAAGGACTTGTTGGAAAAGGGACTCATAAGGCCAAGAATTTCACCATGTGGTTCACCCATAATCCCGATTCCGAAGAAATATGGGACTTGGCGCATGTGTGTCGATTTCAAATCTTTGAACAAGATAACGGTAAGAATTGATACCCACTCCCAAGGATAGATGATTTGTTAGATCAGTTAAAAAAAGAAAAATATTTCACTAAGTTAGATTTACGCAGTGGATATCATCAAGTAATAATAGCAGAAAGTGACATATGGAAGACTGCATTCAAAATCAAACAAGGACTCTTTGAGTGGTTGGTTATGCCGTTTGGTTTGTGTATGCACCGACGAATTTCATGCGTGTGATGGATAATGTTTTGCGTCCATTTCTTGATGATTTGTGATTGTGTATTTAGATGATATACTCATTTTCAGCAAAACAAGAGAAGAGTATGTCTGGCGTGTTAAAAGGGTACTTGATGTTTTGAAGAAAGAGCAATTACTTCTTAAGATGTCTAAGTGCGAATTTGGAAAGAATTCTCTGGTTTATTTGGGACACATTGTAGGAGGATGCGCATTGAGAATTGATCCTTCTAAAGTGGAATCCATTGTGAATTGGCCCACTCCCAAATCAGTAACTGTGGTAATAAGTTTCTTAGGTGCAACTCAATATTGGAGAAAGTTTATTGCTAATTTTTCTGCCATAGCAGCTCCTATGCATGCAGTGACAAGTGTGAAGAAAGGCTTCCAATGGGGAGGAAAACAACATCAAGCTTTTGAAGCTTTAAAATACAAGATCATTTCAGCTCTGATCCTTGCATTACCGGATTTGAGACAACCATTCGAGATACAGACCGATGTTAGTGATTATTCCATGGACGCAGTACTTTTGCAGCATGGTAAGCCTATCACTTTTCATTCTGAAACATTCAATGGTGTTGTAATAAATTATCCAACATATGACAAAGAGTTGTATGTGTTGGTAAAAAGCATCAAGAAGTGGAAACACTACTTGATGGGTAAAGAGAAGAATATTCATACCGATCACCAACCACTACAGTACTTGCAATTGCAAACAAAATTACAGCAATCACGACATTTCAGGTGGATGGGAATTCTTCAACAGTTTCACTTGGTTATAAGGTACAAGAAAGGTATTTTCAATAAATTTGTTGATATTCTTTCAATACCAATTATAAGTGCTTCTACTTTTCTTAAAAATTATTCTATTGTACATGAGAGTTACATAGAAAAGTATGCATCTAATGCTGGTTTTAAAGATGTGTATGCTAGTTTGAGTGAAGGGAATCAAGTTGAGGAAAATGATTATCACTTGCATAACAATTTGTTGTTTCATTTGGGAAATTTCTGTATACCACAAGGAGAGAGACTTAGTGTCATGAGAGAGACTCATTCGTATCATATTGCTGGTCACTTTGGGGTAAGAAAAATAGTGGCGCATATACAGAGGTGTTGTTATTGGCCTCTTATGATAGATAGTGTGTCACGTTTTATAAGAGTATTTTCTATGTGTGCTACAAGAAAGCATAGCAAAAGGAAGCTTGGGTTGTACACGCCACTACCGATACCATCAAGTCCATGGGAGAGTGTCTCCATGGAATTTTTTGGAGTTCTACCTATGTCAAGAAAACAACATGATTATCTTTATGTGGTTGTAGATAGATTCTGTAAAATGTGTATACTTATGCCATGTAAGAAAACCATTGTTGTTGAACAAACTGCTGAACTTTATTTTCAACATGTATGGGTTCATTTTGTTTTGCCAACTTCTATTGTTAATGACAGGGATTCCAGGTTCGTTGGGAATTTTTGGTCCAATCTTTGGAAGATGATGGACACAGTTGAAAAAGAGTACTGCTTTTCATCCACAAACTGATGGCCAAACTGAGGTGGTGAACAGAACCGTTGTGCATTTATTGAGAGGATATTGCAGCAAGAATCCCAAGTTGTGGGATGAACAATTGCATTACATTCAGCATGCTTAAAACTGGGCCAAGCACTCTTCTACAAATACTTCACCTTTTGAAGCCTGCTTTGGGTATTTTCCGAAATCACCATTAAACTTCATCGTTGAGAAGGATGTTGGAATTGGTGGGCATAGTGATATTGACAAGGTTCTAAATTTCATTGAGAAAATTCAGATTATTCATCAACAAGTTCAAGAATAGCTTGAGAAGAGTCAAAGCAAGTACAAGGAGAGGCATGACAAACATAGAATTGATCACAAGTTTGAAGAAGGAGATGAAGTATGGTTTCACATAAGCAAATAAAGGATGCAAGGAGAAGGTAAAAAGCTCAAGCCTATTTGTTATGTTCCGTTCAATATTATTAAAAAAGTTGGTAATAATTCATTTCAACTTGACTTGCCTTCATATATGCAAATGTATTTCGTTGTCAATGTGGAGAATTTACGTTTGTATGAAGCTCTGTTTATTGATGATCAAGGGAGTGGCATTCAGCTGCCATCAATAGAATATTTCTCGCCAGAATTTCTGGACGAGCTCAAGGAGGATGTCATCTTTGACAGGGGGACATGCACTTCTAAGAGAGGAAGTGTTGATTATCTTCAAATTTTGATCAAGGGTAGCAAACCAAGTAAGGCAAGATGGATGGAAGTGGAAAAGGTGAGGGAGTTGTTCCCTCATCTTCTGAACAAGTGATTAAAGTCTTTTGGGGTCCAAAATATTCCCAATGGGGAGGTCTGATCAGAAGATCATCTCTTATGCTCAAAAATTAAAGTGCTTGAAACAAGTCTGAACCTGAGCAACCAAAAAGGTCTCGTCGTTGTGATTCTGGTGCTGTAATCAGTTCGAAAAACCGATGTTGTATGAGGAAGATATCGCGTTCTGTTCGTTTTCCCAATTAGAAAAATTTTGGTGACTGGATGCCCAGTCATCATGCAGGTACAGTCAGTAGGTATATACTTGGAATATTCCATTCTTATTCAGCCAACATAATTGTGCCACATGGCACAATCTGAGCCATTGAGTTTATATGGTATGAATTTGATTTGGTTGTTGGATGGATTTTTGAAGTGTCGTTAGATGAGTGACACGTGGAAAGCTTGCAAGCCACCACGTGTCCTCAAATTTCTATGCTAAAATTTATTTGGAGTTGACAAGAATCGACCCATGAACCTGTTGTCCACCAGGCCTGCGTGCTACTTCGCACGCTGCATGAAAGTTCTTAACCATATAAGATGCGAAGTTAATTTTATGGTTTGAATGTTTTATATTTGGGGGTTGGGGAAGCTAGCCCCCCTCTCATGTAACCTTGTGCCCAAAACCATGGCTCCGGATCTAACCACAACCAAACTTAACTGTTGCGACAAAGACGTTCACATGTATTTAAACCAGCAGCATAAAAGTTTTAAAACCGGCAGCTATTGAAACCATAACCGCTGGTGGAAAGGTTTCAAAGGTTGTTCACATGCAGGGATAAATAGTTAATGTGATAGTTAAAGAAGCGGAACCTCGTCACTTCTGGTTCCAACTATTCAGCGGAATTTTAAACCATTAGTGCGGAGGTTACGGCGGGGTTAGTATGTGACCACCCCACCACTAACACTTTAATGTTAAGTTAAACCGTTTGACTATATTTGGAGTGTGCCCCTATTTTTAGGGGATCTATTAAATTTAACTGCAGCGAACTACCTATTCTCCACATTTAGTGGAGCCTTTCTAGCTGACATTGGGGAAAATGCATTGGGAGGTCGATTTTTGACCAATTTTGGTGAAACAAGAGTCTACCTAGAATAATTGAAGCATTCTGGAGCCATTGGTGCAGAGAAAACAACCATTAGAGGCCTGCAAACATATTTAATTTATAATTTTGAGCATAATGAAAAAGAGGACTAGCAGATATAGCCCAAGAGGGGTGAACTGCTTCATCATGCCTACTGTGTAAAACTTATGTGTGAATGATTTTCTCTGTTATGCACTGTTGTTCATTTTTTTAAGGCTTATTTACATGCTTAAATTTCACTAATTCGTCTATAATTCATGGTTAAATCTCTCATTCCTTTAGAAAACATATGGAGAAAAATTGTACATGTTTATATTACTGAAATGACACTTAGCACAACAGAACTAATACACTCCTTTCAAATCACTAATGTTTCACTTTCACCTTTGAAAAGTTTAGAAAATACCATTTACACATTGACTTTTCATTGCAGGTTGATGATGCTAGATTTTGGAATTCTTTGATTGTTTTGTTCCAGTTTGGCATGTAGAGTTAAGTTGGAATCTTGGGAACGGTACTTATTACATATAATGAACATAAAATTACATTAAAAATAAAATTAAATTACATCTCTGTTTTTGAATAAAAGTACATTTCAGAATAAAAATCATAACTTGAAAGAAGAATTAAAACTTTGGAAATATTCCTTGGAGATCATCTTTCATGTTGACAAATCCTTTTCAGATGATAAAGGAATATTATTTGGATCACTCTCATTATTGTTGTTGACCTTATGAAAATGAAATGGTGTTTTATTTGAATTTGAAGAATGAAACCTAGTGACCTTATGGGACCTTGAATGACTAGACTCCATGGTGACTTTACTGACATAATGACATGATGAAATATACTCTTATGACTGAATTATGCTCAAAAATACATGAAGGTGGGCCAGAAACTATGAATTTTTGTGGGAGAATGGATTTTTATGACTAGGGCTACCATCAGTGAGTGAATTTTTTACATGACCTAATGGAATGATAAAAAATTTTAAAATGGGACTCCTAAAATGATATGGAAAGAGTATTTTTTATCACTGATGGCAGTATGAAAATACTGACACTAAAATTGGCCTTATTGGGGATGATAGCTCTAAAAGAGGTGTCAAGAACCACGAAACTCTGGATTTTTCGTATCAGTGCCTCTTCCATTGGGCCAATACGGTCAAAAACTCAAACTGAAAAACTTGACTGAAAACTAACAACTCGAAAAAATAGATTAACTCAATGCAAACTCAAATGAATGAAACTTGACTCAATACTGACTTACTTGACTGAAAACTAAACTTGAAAATGACATTAAATCAATGAAGCTCCATGGCCTTCACTTCGGGCTCTGAACTCCAGTGACTCTCTACTTCACACTTGTAGAAAATGTAATTGATATTTACAATGAAATGGAAAATTGATCAAGAAATTTGTTTCAAAAAAGATAGTGTTTCAAGAGCCTACCATTAACTAGTCCTCCTAAACACTCTTGTCCATTCATCTCTTCAAGTAAATAAGAATTATGTCCCCAACAAGCTGAAATTTGATATGGCCCTTTCCATAAATTCTCAAATTTACCATGTTTACCCTTCTCTTCATTCCTGGCATGCCAACGAAGTACCACATATCCTATCTTGAAGTTGTCTCCCTTATTTTTCCAATCATATATTTTCTTTATCCTGTCATGAAGTTTTGAAGTATTATAAAATACTTCATCCCTTGTCTGGTGAAGGTGTATCATTTGATTAATACATCGTTTTATGTCATTTTCCTCAGTCCCGGATTCTTGCAGCAATTTTATTACTGGGACTGCTAATGATGAAGGAAACCTAGTATCGACACCATATACAACTTGAAAAGGAGATATACTAATAGAATTTTTATTACTCACTTGATCTACCCACAATGAATTAATCAAATTCTTATTCCAATTCTTTTTATTTGCCTCTAACATCTTCTTAATGATACTAATCAATGACTTGTTAGAGGACTGAGTCAATCCATTACCTTGTGGGTAGTAGGTTGTAGAGTGTCCCAACTTAATGTTATATCTGTCACAAAACTCATTCATCTTCTTGGACTTGAATTTTGCCAGGTTATCTGTGATAATATTAGTAGGACAACCAAAATCGGACAGAATAATATTTTCTAAAAATTGAATGATGAGAAAAATCTGTTGCTTTCCTGGTCGGGATTGCTTCAATCCACTTTGTAAAGTAATATGTGGTTGTAAATATCCAATTGTGTTGAGTGGATGATGTTGGGTGAATATCGCCTATGAAATATAGGCCCCACTGCTGAAATTGTGCATGGACTGAAATAGGTTGAAGAGGCAATGGGAGAAGATTTCGCTTACCCTGAAAAACTTGGCATTCATGGTAGCTGATTACTGCTTTGTAAACATCTGCAAAAAGTGTTGGCCAATAATATCCTACTCTCAATATTTGATTGGTCATGGTCTTCCAATATAGGTGGCCCCCACAATCTCCTTTGTGGAATTCATTTATCACTTTCTTATATTATTCTTCGACCAAACAGTTCAGCAACACACCTATGGGATCCTTCTAGTAAAGTGTGTTATCCAGTATGAAATACTTTGAAGCTTTAAGTTTAAAATATCTGCTTTGACTCTTAGTCATGCCTACAGGAGGGTTTAGGTGTTGCAAAACATAAACAATATCAAAATATCGTGGAGATGACAAAAAGATATCGGATACCTAAATGAGATTCACTTCTTCTTCATTTTCGGATAAGGCTGAAATCAAATTGATGTCAAGGTCATGAAGATTTGAATCAACCATGAGCTTGGCTAAGCCGTGACCTTTGATCAGCTTGGTGGGATTTATATCAAGGTCATACTCTAGTAAAGCTGCTATCTATCTTCCTCTCCTACCTTCTAGGTCTGTCTTCCTGAGAACTTCTTTCAGAGTTGCATTAAGTAAATAGGCAAGAGTGTGTGAATTTAATATGCAAAATCTGAAATATTTCAGCCTTATAACCAAAGCTAGAGCTTGTTTCTCTATGATGTTGTAGCGAAGGGCTGCATCTCTGATATTTTGACTAAAAATTGCAATTGGTAGCTTTGTTTTGTTCCTTTTATACATCAAGACTGTTACCATAGTGTGCTTAGAAGAAAATGAAAATATTATGAAATCACTAGTGTAATTAGGACTTATCAAAATTGGGTCAATAGTCAAGGCAAACTTAACTGAATGGAAAGATTTACATGCATCTTCAGACCACTCCACATCACTATCTTTCTTCAACATGTTTGTCAATTCTCTAAGATGCTCCGCTAAATTAGGAATGAATCTACATAAGAAATTCATATTGTCGTTGAATGCTTGTACTTCCTTTTTTCTACGAGGGAAATCAATATGTTGGATTGCTTGAACATGGCAAGGGTCAATTTGAATCCCATCCTTGGAGATGATGTGACCAAGAAGTTTACCTTCTTCCATAGAAAAAAGGCTTTTCTTTGGGTTGAGAGATATCCCTAACTTCCTACATCCCTTGAATGTGAAAAACCTATCAAATCATCTAAATAAGCAACCAAAAAGACATCTTTTTCATTGGTGAATGTTATGTCCATGGCCTGCTAGAATGTGGCCCTTTAATTTTTCAAAACAAATGGCATTTTGGCATATTTTAAGGTGCCTCAAGGTGTAGTAAATGTTTTCTTTTCCTGACCATCTTCGAGTACCAAAATTTGGTTGTAGCCTAAATAACCATCCAACAGTGACATCCGAGAAGAACCGACAACTCTTTGAAGTATATGGTCCATCTTCGGAAGTGGATAGTTTTCCTTGAGGGGAACTTTGTTCAAGTTTCTGAAATCTATACAGATTCGGATTTCTCCAGTATTCTTTCTTACTAGGACCAAATTTGAAATCCAATCAAAGAATCTGATCAGGACAATGATACTAGGCTTGAAAAGTTGATTTACCTCTTTTTCAATTGATGGCAGCAATCTGGTATTTATCCTTCTCAACTTTTGACGAAAGGGCTTTTGATCGGACTTAATCGGGATAGTGTGTTGAATGATGTTCTTGTCATACACCTTTAAATCTGCATATTCCCATGCGAAAACATCAGAAAATTCAGAAAGTAATTTAACATATTCAGCCTTTACCTCGGGAGATAAGGACTTGGATAGTTTCACCATCTTTGATTTGTCGGCTATCCCAATGTTTACATCTTCAACACCCTTTTCCGTAGGCATCAATGTAGGCTTCCTTGCTACGTCATCTTGGTCAAACAATTCTTCCAAAGGTATAAGACCTTTTGGAATATTGGTTTCTTTCAGTTGTAGTATATCCATCTGAGTTTCTTCTATATCTTGGTCATCTTTATCGGAAAACTGATCTATAGAACAATTCTCAAATTCTTATTCACCTTGGAGAAAGTTGTTTATCTGTTTATCATCCTAGAAAACTTGCCAATATCGCAAGTTATTGGGAGAATTAGGTCGGTGCTTGACGTGAATTTCAAATTTTCTGTTTGAAAATATGGGATTTTGAAGTTGCTCGCAGCTTTAGCCAATGAATATGCCATGAGATTTTGATTCCTTGGTACCACTTTAAGTATACACTCCTAAAACATTTTCAAAATATCAAGTACATCATTCCTATATTGTCTCATTCGAGGATGGTTAGCTTGATATTCACCTTTGAATTTCTTGATCACAAGTTATGAATCACCATACATCGCAATCCTTCTTGCACATAGTTTCTTCAAGATCTTTAAGCCAGTAATCAATACTTTGTACTCGGCTTCATTGTTAGTGCAATCAAAAGCTAGTTTACAAGAGCACAACCTTACATTTGTAGGGACCTTATTCTGCTAATGAAAAGCGTTGTGGACCCATATTCCAATGCCTACCCCGTATTTTCCAAAGGCACCATCAAAGTCCCTGTACCATAGACCATTCTCATCTTTCTCGTCGTCTAAATGTTGAAACTTTGATTTCTGTTCTGGCTCAATTTTTCTGAACTGTCTCTTCATGCTTTTCCAGACTTTCTTCCACTTTATTCAATGATTTTTCTGGATATTTCACTACCTCTTCTAATTGTTGTTCTGATTTTTTCAATGCTTCTTTTGATGGTTATTCTATTAAACTCAACAGATTCATATTTTATTTAGCTATCACTTCTCTAATACAATTATGGATCTCTGGAACATCTTCTACATCTACTAGTTGGCTATCTACACCATTTAAGACACTATTATTAAAAAAATTGAATGAATCTAAATATGTATGTACAACGTTTATCGGATGATTATTGGGCTTTTCTTTGCTTGTGATCATATACTTCATCTTGGTTTCGCGGTACAATTTTCTCAATTGCCCGAAAACGGGGATAGTTGCATAAGAAAATTCTAATTGAAATGTACCTCGTAATTTTTCCCCCCAGGATCGTGACAGCGACATTCCAAAGTGAGGCAGTTTGTCAACTACCACCACATCCATTAGAACATTATTTGTTGGAATTTTCTCTAGGGAGACTACTAAATATTTAATCAAACCAATACAACGAACTCTACTTGAATCGAAGGAGTATAAATCATGGTAGGGATGAGTAATGTCAAGGTCGAACTTCTCCATTATGGCTTTTGGCATCAGATTTTGGGAGGCTCCGGAGTCTAACATGGAATTATGTAACATGCATTGGTGGATTCTTAGACTCAAGTAAAAAGGAGGAACCTCATTGTCTTCTAATTGACCATCAATAAGAGGACCAAAAATGAGTTCGGGTTGATCATATTCGACATTTAGCATGTCGGACAAAGGATCTAATTTAAGCATCTTGGCAACATGGGACTTGTACTGGTTGTTCTTAACAAGATCGATTAAGGGGATGGACACTTTTAAATTTGAAATTTCTATATCTAAAATGAAGGGAGTAGTTTTGTCTACCTCTTTACTAATGATGTCTCGCTGTCCATCTTGGTCTTTTTATGGAAATTATTTCTTCTGAATGTCATTTTCCTTATTGGTTGAACTTGTGGATGGCTGATTTACCTTATTCTGATTTGTGATCATAGGCTCTTTTCCCTTACTCTGATTTCTCCTAGGATTCTGCCTTGTTTGAGTGTCTTTCTGCTGAGATGTTATCTTCTGAATGGGATTAATTGGTACATCTCTGCTCGTCAATGACATCTGCCTCTTTTGTGAACTAAGTTCATTCAATTACCCCCGCTGGTAATCATCTGATTTAGACTCTAATTCATGATCATTAGCAAGGATAAAATCTTCATCTTTAGGTTGATATTTATTTTCAAATTATTCCTCATCTTCAGTCAAAAACATAGGCAGATCATCAGCTTTGAAAAGGAGGTTTTCCTCAAAATTTGTGTCTTCATCTTCTTCTTCTCCTTGAGCATAGTTCTACTGCAAGGGTGTCCTGATTTGTTGTCGTTTTTGTGGTGGTTGTTAAGGAGCCCGTTGTTATCTTTGCTTAATCCTTAACTGAGGTTGTTGCTGACCTCTATATTCAGGATTTCTGACCTCAAGATGTCTATCTATGATTTTCATATTGTCAACCATCCGTTCAATTTTTCTTATCAAATTATCCATCTTAGCATCGAAAGACGAAGTGGACAGTTCATATTTAATAGTAACTCTCCTTTTAGTGCTAGCTCTAGATCTCTTCATCAGCATATTTTCTTCAATGCTTATCGCATTCTTTTACATATCTTCTAGTGTAGCTGGATTTATTTCCCTTAATTGGTAAGCCATATCAGCATCAAATGCATCTGGATAACGTATGAGATCTAAGCCTAGAGGAGGCTTAAAATCAATGAGAATTGAATTGTAAATCCTATTAAAGAGAGTATTGAAATCTTGGACTGATTCATTAAGATTTCTTTTAATGTTCTCATACTTGGAAAGCAACTGTAAGTGATTTTTCTTTACTTCCCATTGGGATATACAAAAATCAGTGAGCTGGTTTCGAGTAGCAATGGAATTATCATTCATAGACCTAAACCAAACTTTGACATCTTCGAAGAAACTCTGGGCTATAATCCTCATTTTTTCATTGTCAACATCGACTTCCTTCAAATATATGAAGTCAGTGACCTTAACAATATGTTGTCTTGCAGATATGGTGGATTTTTCATCAAATAAGGGGAGTATTTGGCCATAACCATGAGGTAAGTCATTCAATTGGGCTGGAAAGATGAGTGGGGAAGATCTTTCCATGATCCCTACCGAATGGAGTACTGGATTGACAACAGGAGGGATTGGTTGAAGAGTTAAAGGAACAGAAGTTGTATGTACTGAAGCAATAGGTATGTATGATGAGTTTGAAGGTGCAAATGAATAAAATACAATTGACTGATTTTGAGGTTGAGTTGAAGTGGAAACTTCCTATGGATGGTAGAATTGGATCCAATCTTTGATGTCAAGGTCAGATTCAGGCTTAATATCTTCAAAAAACCAATCTTTCAGAGGACTAAGGTCTAATTTTGACAAATTCTTGACCTCAAATAATCTTAAATGATCTAATACTATGTTGGATAAATAGGTTTCGGATTTTGATTTTAAAAATGGCAATTCAAGCTTCATATCATATGGTATATATTCAAGAGAAAGTAGCTTAGCAGGTAGAGAAACTGATCTTACCAATGGAACTAGTCCTAATTGAATTTCTATAGTTTGATATCGATGCCTTCGAAATATATTCTTTGGATCATCTACTGGATCAACTAGATTAGGGTCGGGATTTTATCTGGTATATCTTCTGGAAGCCAACTCTATAATCTTAGCACTGCAATTATCGAATCAGCCTTTCTGAAACTTAACCTTATCATCAAAGGATCAAATTCAAAAATTTCTTGTCGTACACCCAGGGAAAATAAATCTTTCATTCCCTGGAAATGGCGCCAGTATGTTAGCACTCCTCCATATCTATAAGGTTGAAGAATAGATCCCAACAGAGGTAACCACAGGCCAACCTTTTAACTTGGTATGTAGCCCTACCAAGTCGGAGAGGGTTCTCTCCAAAAAAATCACAGCCAAGAGGGTTGGATGAAAAGGTTTTAGGCTAGCTAAGAAGTGCAGAAGGGCTTGTTTTTTTTCGATTGGGTTTGCTGGATGAGGATTAGGTCAAGGGGAGTAGGTCAGGGCAGATGAGATAGAATTGTAGTCCATTCAATGGGGAAAGGTAGGTAGAAGGCTTAATGCTTAAAGGTGATTTGGTGAGATGGTTTAAGACTGATGATGAGTTAGGAAGAGCATAGGAGATGTATTCTTCCTAAACTGAAGAAAATGGACAAATTATGACAACTTTCCCAAAATAGAGCATGAAAGAACATGTATTCTTCCTATAAACTTGAAAATTATCATATAATAGACATGAAATGGTTTATGAGCTTACAAAACATTCATACAAATGATCATAGAGAAGAAACAATGTCAAGCGTTCATACCACAGGTATCAAAAAATAAATAGCTGCAACTCTTCATTAATTTTTGGCCAAAACTGATTACCATGTCCTTGATAAATACAATAACATCCAACTGATTCCAACCCTTGATAAGAGTGAATAAAGGGAATATATAGACACCAAAACAAAATTCTCTTATCCTTAGGGGTCGAATCCATGAGTTGAGGATGAGATCCACAAGTTTCTGAACTGTAAGTTGGAGTGTAGGGAGCTCTAAGTGACTCCTCCCTAATTACATTGAAACTAATTCATTTGACTTTGATGACTACATTTACATCATGAGTCTAACCCTAGGTAACTTATCCATATCATATTTAAATTTACCATGCTTAATTACATAGGTGAAGTCATGATTTTGAAGACAAAAGTCAAATTTTCAGTGAAATTTGAAAAATATCAGCAAACTTTCAAATGCACCATCTCTTTCCAAGCACACCCTCCCTTTGGCAAACACGCCCTCCATCTTGCAGGTTATTTTGATTGGTTTGCAGGTGTCCAAATTGGCTCCCAGATGGCTTGAGGGAAATCCCTTCAAGTCTACTTTCTGAATATGTATTTAGTTTACAAAATGAATCTCATTTGCCTTATCAAAACGCAATCCTCCCAAGATTGCTCAGCGCGCAGCGCCAGGGCAAAAAATGAGGCAGAAACATGATTTTTTTCTAGGTTTTTGAAATTTTGACCTGCTTTTTTTGCAAACCAAGGCTTGGAAAGTGGTTTTCTGAGATGTATTTACCATTTTGCATCCAATGGTGGTGGCCTTTTGGTCAGAATATGGCTCAAAAAAGAGCGCAACGCCAAGAGCGTTGCATGTTTGACACTTTCTCTATAACCTGACTATCCCAAAAACACAATAAATAGAAAGAATTTGAAAACATGATCCAAAACTCTTCAAAATTGGTGAAATGGTTCTTGATCATGTGGCCAGGCTTGGAGTTAAGCCTCTACAATTATATCCAATTTTATTTTCTCCTTTTGCATAGTCAAAGCCTCAATTTTTGCATTGGCTCTTTTGAGCTTGGACATTGCAATTTTGTCTCTTTGGGCATAGTGTTTGACCTTCCTCCTCAATATGTCATTATCTTTATTTTCCTTCTCCAAAATATTCTCCAAGTGTTGGTTAGCTATATCAAGCCATGGCTCCCGGTTCTCATTGATTTCCATTGCAAGTTGTTCATTCAGAGTGAGCTGATCAACAAGCTTAGCCTCTTTTTGTCTTTCTAGTGCTAGAGCTCTTTTCAACCCTCTAGTTCTAGGTCTGTCTCTTGGTGCTTGTTCTTCTTGTTCCTCAAGAAAACTATGCTTTTCAAGTGTCTCTTCTAACAAAACCTTGGCTTTTTCTGCCTCCATTTGAGATGTGATGTATTTGACCTCATCAATGACATGCTTTGTTTTCAATTGTTGGTTCTCTTGCTCAAGGAAGTTTATGACATATTTGGATCTGTAAAGATTAGTTTGGAGCTTTCTAATATTGCATCCTTTCCCTTGATGACTATGCCAGTGATCTCATCATCATCATCCTCATCTAGGTCAATAAGTTCAAAATCCTGCTCTGTTTCATGGAGTTCATCATCATCATGAATTACTGCCTCATGTACATCCTCCTCTACCATATTTTCTTTCCCCTTATGTACCTGCTTTTTTGGTGAAGAAGGCAGGGCCCCTTCCACAATCTGTGGACCAAACACCTGCCTATAACCCCTCTGGTAATTTTTTTTCTAATGGATTTATCTCGGCCACATTAGCATGCTTAGGCTCATTGATCTCAGCTCTGCTAGGTGACCCAGTCTCAATGTGGGATGGAGATGAGGGTGGTGAAATAGATGAAGAAGACTGATCTGATGATGATGAATGTATTGTGGGTTGAGATGGAGGAATGGAAGTGGAAGGATGAGATGATGAAGGCACATTTTGTACATGTTGAATAGGTGGAGCAATGAATATGTCATTAGCTATGAATGAACTCCATGGAATGTTAAATTGTTTGAGGTGATGGAGGACTATGATTTTGATGAGAGAGTGGTGAAAACGATTGTTCATTTGGTGTTCATACTCTCTCTTCTGGACAATAAATTCCATCTTATCAATGCCCCAGAAGAGGTAGTAGGGTATGTTGAGCATCTTTACCCTAGTGAAGTGCATAAGTAACTGGATGTGATAGGCATACAATCTAGAAAATATACCTTCACATGAAAAGTATTAATGATGATCTTCATCATGGGAGCATATCTCTCCAGGAGGTAAGAGAAAGGAAAATTCCTCTTAATCTCATTCTTGTACCTAGGTTTGATGAAAGGCTCATAGTAATGCTCCTCCAAATATTTCTGTTTGAACCATTTATCCCCAACATTTTGGATCCCGGTGGCATCTGAGATGATGGTAGTTGACATAGTGAAAGTGACACCAGCTAGATTAACTTGGTTGTCATGGAGTTTAGAAATGAAAATTCTGGTCAACATACCATGGTGTTGGACCTTCTGAATTTTCTCAGAGAACTCAAAACATCCAACATGTTTGAAACATGTCACAGCCATAGGAGATGACAATAGTTCCCTAGTATTTGTTGGCTCTAATCTAAGTATTCTTCCCCCTTTATGTGGCCTCCTCTCCTCTATTTCTTCTCCCTCACTATATGGTATGTTTTATTCTTCTGCCATTATGTCTTGTCAAAAGCCTAGGGAGGTGTGATTATAGTGTGATGTGGTTTTTAGGAATAGGGAATGGGATAGGGTAATTAAGGGAGATATGGGTAGGGATTTATGAGTTAAGGAATGTAATAGGGAGTAGGGATGTAGAGGGGTTTGAAAAAGGGAATTAATTATAACTGTAGGGAAATTGGAGCCTAGGCAAATAGTGTACCTAGGGCTTAGGTTTTTAAGGAAATGAAAGCTTAGCAAAAGGGAATGTTAATTTAGGGATTTGGGAAAGGGTATATTGCAATATGGGAAGGGAATACAGGTTTAGGGACTAAAATTGAACTGTAATTAGGTATTTGAGAAATACTAGGGTTTTGAATTTGAAGAAAGACACCAAACTGCTCTTAACAAACTTCACACATCCAAAATGATTTGATGGAGAAGAGGAATGAAGCAAAAGTAACTTACTTGTTTTTTGGAGGCTTGAGGAACCACTGTTGAGAGACTGAGGGTGAGTTTATGAAGTTTAGAGGCCCTCCTGGCAATTTCGGAAGAATATGGGAAAATGCGCAGTGCCAAAAGCAGGTGCACCCTCTCTTTGGCAGGCGCATAGCGCAACACACAGGTGCGCAGCACCTAATGAAGGTGCGCAACGCCACAAGCAAATGCGCCCTCCCTTTAGCAAACACGCAGCGCCTCCCCTATTTTTTTTATTTTGCTTAAAAAAATTGAAACCCATGCTTTGCTTGAGGATGTTGTTGAAGATTGCAACAAGAAATACTGAAGGAGGCATCCTGAAACATCTTTCCTAATCCTAGTTGGAAATTGATCACCAAAACTAGGTGGGGGCCACACAAGTGATTTTTGTCGCAAAGTCTATTTTTAGACTATGTCTATTTTTAGACATATGGGTCATGGTCTATGAGTTGCAAGATGCTATTTATGGATGATTGGTCAAGTTGGGAAAAATAGATGGACCTCTATTTTTAGACATATTGGGTGGAATCTATTTTTAGATTGCCAGTCTAAAAATAGATCAGTCGAATATTATTAGCTCCTAATTATATTTGGACTATAAACATTATCTTATCCTCTTGCAGCACTTCGGTTTGAGCTACGGATGTGGCACATGCAGCTGACAGAAGGAATTACGCTATTCCTAGGGTTTAGTTGAGCTATTGCATGGTTGACTTCGGTTAGAACTCATGTGGCAGAGTTTGGTGGAGTTGATGAGACGGTTGGTGGAGTTTTGTTCGGTTTAGCAGATTGAGCTAGAGTTGTATTTAGTCTAGCGATAAATACACTGGTGATGAGTGGTGTAGGAGTGGGTGTGGGTAATTCACTAATTATCAACTCATAAATCAACTAAAGAATACATCAGTTAACTGCAATGCATGGACAGTTCAGTGGAGACCAGTGTTAGAGGTGGGTGAAAGGGTGAGTGTGGCTATCAGTTGTGACTATAGCTGTGCATGAGATTTGCACACACATTGATTGAGATTGCCAATGAGGATTGCGCAGTATAAGCTAGTGGGATTCGAACTTGGATCCAATTCATTCTCATCTTGGATTAACGCGCGAGTAGAGGCGAGACGGAGACTTGTGGAGGAGATTTGAACTGACGACGATGCATATCTGAGCTGGTTGTGTGTAGCATGTGAGGTAGTGCGAGAAGTTTGTGAGGATCTTTGTGCTATGTATTGTTACATGTTCTCTATCATTATAATATACAGATATTTGGGGGTTTTCAGCTGTAAGCTTTCCCCATTACATACTGTGTTATATGTGTGCTTGATTATGTTTTAATGTGCGCATGCGACTGCTTCTAATTCCGCAAATTGATGATCAATTGTAGAAGAGGTTATGTATTATGCATGCAGCTTAAATAGTGTGTAATCGGGATAATATCGGTGAATAATTCAGCTATTATTCAAATTTATGCATGGTATCAGAGCGAGAATTGATCATCGGATCTATTACAGCGATTACAATTTATTTCGGTAGACAGAGTCTGTAAGCGGGCTAGGTAGCCTCTGGATCCATCCTTTCTTTGAAAGGTGATATATCCAGTAAATGCCCCTACAGTTGATCTCTATGCTAGAAATACTTTTTTCTCACATTAGATCGGAAGCGGTTGAGTTTTGAGCTGGTGGAATTCGAATTTGCAGCAGTTTTCTTGGTGTCGAAGTCAAAATGTCTTTCAACGGATTGCGACTGGAGTATGCCCTTGAGGGCAGCTCGAATTATATTGCATGGAAGGACAGGATGGAGGTGATATTAGATGATAACAGGCTGAAGGAGTTCATAGATGCTGAGGTCCCAAAGCCTTCTTCTACTTGATGTTGCCCTTCAGTTGAGGCTTGGCAAAAGAAGACAGCAAAGTGTCGAAGGATTCTATTGGAGGGCATGAAGGATCACATAGTATCCAGCCTGCATGTTCAAGATTATCCATTCTTGATGTGGAAATATTTTATAGATTTGTTCCAAATCAAGAATGACCAAAGGAAGTTGGCGCTCAAGGATAAACTCAGGAAAATAAAGATGGAGAAGAATGACACTATTCCGGTATACTTGACAAAGTTTTTCCATTGCAGGGATGAGCTTAGGAGTGTAGGAGTTAGTGTGGATGATGAGGAATTGGTGAGCTTGCCTTCTCCTTGAAGCCACAGAAGAGGTTGGTACTCCTATCGGGACTCATCCAGTAGATGGAAGAATTTCGAGGATGGGAGCGGCTTTGGTCAGAACTTGTGCAAGAGGAGATAAGGCGCGATACCAGGGATGGCTCTTCATCAAATAATGATGATGAAGAGGATTTCACTTTGGCTTCCAAAGCAAGGAAAGGGAAGTGTAAGAAGAATGCTTCTCAATCCAGTGCAGATGGTAAAGAGCATGACATGTCCAAAGTGAAGTGTTTTCACTATCACGAGCATGGACATTACGCCACAAATTGTCCACAGAAGAAGAATAACAAGCAGGCTGCTAGAGCTACAACTGGTGAGGCTCTTTCCTTGCAATTTGAGCTAGACTTCTCATTGATCACATGCATGGTGTTTAGTGCATTGGGATTGGGGTGGTATTTTGATATGGCACTTCCTTTCACATGACGGGAGATGTGAATCTTTTCAGTGACTTGGTGGAGAAAGATCTCCAGTTGCATGTTGAGTTGGGTGACAATGGACGATACAATGTGACCGGAATTGGTACCATAACCTTTCAGAGGGAGTCAGGTAAACTCATTCTTTTACAAGATGTAGTGCATGTTCCAGGTTTAAAGAAGAATTTGATCTCAGTCGCAATGTTAGAGGATAAAGGGTATGAAGTTGTCTTCAGTGAAGGAAAAATTTTCCTTCGGCACAAGGCAATAGGACAAGTCAAGAAGGTTGGGATTCGAGCAAAGAATCTCTACAGACTTGAAGTAGATGGGATGTCTACGGAGCTTCCTACTATTGGGAAGTGCAAGAAAGACATGCAATTGATGCTTGAGAGGGAGCAAGTTTTGCATGCAGGTAATAGTGAACCTCGGGATGTGGAGCAGCCACAAGATGAGGATCATGGAGTGGAAGAAACCACTCATGCGGATAAATTTCGTGCCAGATGGGCAGAGGGAGTGCATGCAGCTATACCACCAGGTGAGAGGTGGGGCGACATGCATGATTAATCCCAAGAGGAGATTTCTGGGTAGGATTCATGAGATGGTGTGGATCTCATGAATTGAACCTGGCTACGAGGTGCCCACAGCACAGCAGTAGCATGATCAGTTGGATTGATGCAGGCAGATCAAAGTGACAGTGTCGGATACTGGAGCGCGAATCAGAGTTGACAACAAGTGCAAGAGTGCATGGGTGCAAGAGTTCAACAGCGCAGTGGTTCCTGATGACATGTGCAATTGGGCCCAGCAGAAGTTGAAGACTTTGATGATAGATGCATCAGACTGATTGAGTTGTTTGGAGCCTATTCAGTTTCAGAGGAGTTGCAGAGCAGATGCATGGAGTTGCATGGCGCTTGTGAAGGTTGTAGGGCGAATGCATGGAGTTGCATGTCGCATGCAAAGACAGTCCTTTCTTGTTGAGAGGGAGTGTTGAAGATTGCAACAAGAAACATTGAAGGAGGCATCCTGAAACATCTTTCCTGATCCTAGTTGGAAAGTGATCACCAAAACTAGGTGGGGGCCACACAGGTGATTTTTGTCGCAAAGTCTATTTTTAGACTATGTCTATTTTTAGACATATGGAGCATATTCTATAAGTTGCGGGATGCTATTTATGGATGGTTGGTCAAGTTGGAAAAATATATGGATTTCTATTTTTAGACATATTGGGCGGAATCTATTTTTAGATTGCCAGTCTAAAAATAGATCAGTCGAATATTATTAGCTCTTAATAATATTTGGACTATAAACATTATCTTATCCTCTTGCAGCACTTCAATTCGAGCTACGGATGTGGCACATGCAGCTGACAGAAGGAATTACGCTATTCCTAGGGTTTAGTTGAGCTATTGCATGGTTGACTTCAGTTAGAACTCATGTGGCAGAGTTTGGTGGAGTTGATGAGACAGTTGGTAGAGTTGTGTTCGGTTTAACTTAGTTGAACTAGTTGTATTTAGTCTAACTGATAAATACACTAGTGATGAGTGGTGTGAATTAATTATTAATTAATTCACTAATTATTAACTCATAAATCAACTAAAGAATACATCAGTTAACTCAGTGCATGGACAATTCAGTGGAGACCAGTGTTAGAGGTGGGTGAAAGGGTGAGTCTACTATCAGTTGTGACTATAGCTGTGCATGAGATTTGCACACACATTGATTGAGATTGCCAATGAGGATTGCGCAGTATAAGCCAAGGGGATTCAAACTTGGATCTCACAATTAACCATCTTGGATTGCGCAGTAGAGGCAGGCTAACAGGTGGAGGAGATTTGAACTTGTGACTTGTTCATATCTGAGCTTGTGTAGTGTGTAACAATTGGAGATAGTGCTGAGAGCTTGTGAGGATTTTGTGCTATGTATTGTTACATGTTCTCTATCATTATAATATACAGATAGTTGGGGGTTTTCAGTTGTAAGCTTTCCCCATTACATACTGTGTTGATATGTGTGCTTGATTATGTTTTAATGTGCACATGTGACTGCTTCTATTTCCGCAAATTGATGATCAATTGTAGAAGAGGTTATGTATTATGCATGAAGCTTAAATAGTGTGTAATCAGGATAATCTCGGTGAATAATTCAGCTATTATTCAAATTTCTACAGATGCTCGATGCTAGAGGAGACAAATGAGGTGTCTTTTGATGTCATGAAGGATCTTATACTTGTGTGAAATTTGATCTTTTGATTTAAAACCCACTTTCTAATGTTTCACTTTCACCTTTGAAAAGTTTAGAAAATACCATTTACACATTGAATTTTCATTGCAGGTTGATGATGCTGGAGTTTGGCATTCTTTGATTTCTTTGTTTCAGTTTGGCATGTAGAGTTGAGTTGGTAGCTTGCAAATGGTACTTATTACATATAGTGAACATAAAATACATTAAAAATAAAAATAAACTGCATCTTTTTTTTTGAATAAAATTACATTTCAGAATAAAAATCATAATTTGAAAGCAGAATTAAAACTTTGGAAATATTCCTTGGAGATCATCTTTCATGTTGACAAATCCCTTTTAGATGATAAAGGAATATTATTTGGATCACTCTCATTATAGTTGCTGACCTTATGAAAATGAAATGGTGTTTTATTTGACTTTGAAGAATGAAACCTAGTGACCTTATGGGACCTTGAATGACCAGACTCCATGGTGACTTTACCGACATAATGACATGATGAAATATACTCTTATGACTTAATTATGCTCAGCAAGACATGAAATTGGGGCAGAAACTATGAATTTTTGAGGGAGAATGGAGTTTTATGACTAGGGCTACCATTAGTGAGTGAATTTTTTACATGACCTAATAGAATGATAAAAAATTTCAAAATGGGACTCCTAAAATGATATGGAAAGAGTATTTTTTATCACTGATGGCAATATGAAAATATTGACATTAATAGATGGTAACAATTTTGTTTACGCAGTCAGGGTGGTATCCTCTTTGCACCAGGTTAGTGAGCTCTCACTCAAGAGTAGCCCAAGATTTTGCTAACTCTTTTAATGGACAGGAAGCTACGGTTTATGGCCTCACTTTCCAGGTTTCTGAAGACTCCATTGTTGAAGCCTTTAACCTTCCTCAAGAAGGAGAAAGGTGGTTCAAAGTACAAGTTATTATAGGAGATGATCTCAATAGCTTCCTCAAATATTCTCACAAAGATCCAAATTGGGCAAAGGGCATTCCAAGAAGCTACCTTAAGAATGACTGGGAAGAAGTTATCAAGCTTATCAAGATATACCTCACATGTGAAAGGAGGTATACAATTGTACTCCTCTATCACATGACGTTTATTTTTCATATTGTAGGGATGAAGACATTGAATCTGCCATTTTTCTTGTTGAAAAGCTTGACCAAGATGTCAGCAAGGGTTCAGACCCTAGCTTTGATCAAATTTCTAATTGAAGAAGAGTTGGGAAAGAGAAACTAGACTTGGGGCCACTTTTTATTGTATAGGGCAGGCCAACCTCCACCTACACCTCCAGTTCCACAACCAAATCCTCGGCCTGCAAAGAGAATAACAAAGACAAAGGCCCAAAGAGAAAACATTCGTAAGAAGGCCAAAGGTAAAAAAAGGAGGTTTCTACAGTCAAGGCTAAAAGAGAGGTGGAAAAAGGAGAGAGCTCCTCAGTAAGAAAATCCAAGTCCATGAAAATAGTACCCCATGTTCCTCCATTTCCTAATGTCTACACTAGAGCCAAAAGAGGAAGGTCTACAATAGTAGATAAATCAAAAGTGTAGGTGCTACTGGAAATTCCAGAAGCACATATTCAGAAAAAAATGCAGAAAGAGTATCGGCCGACACCATTAGATGAAGAACTCCTCAAGGATGTTGGATATGAAATCAACAGTAAGAAGAAGAAAGAAGAATTTAAACCTATTTCTAGCACCAGAAAGAGGCATACAAGAGACAAAATTAATTCTAGGCTTAAGTCCAAGGCTCTACATAAGCCAAGCCTAATGACATAAGTCATTGGTGTTGAAGGGAAACCTGAAGGTTCAAAGACAGATAAATCCATGAAGAAAAACAAGAACACAATCTCTTCATAACAACACTCAGAGCTCTCAAAAAGAATAAAAACAAAAAAGAGTTCTAAGGAGGACAAAGACCCTATCAAGGAGGAAACTACAAGAGCAACCGGATCTAGAACATCAATTTCTGATAAGAAAACTGACTTAGATAAACTGGATAAAGTTGTAGCACACATAGAGGAAAGGTAAAAAGGTTTTTGGTACTAATTCATTTTTGCTTATCAATCACAATTTTGAACAGTGGCCTAGCTGTCATAGAATACAATTCAACACATAATTTTCAGAATTTTCTGTGTATTTTTAAAAAGAAACAGGGTGCTACTAGAATTTCTGGTAGCATTCCAGATTTTGCGCAGTTACAAGTTTTTACTGGAATTTCCAGCAACACCTCTTTTAACTAGATTTTGACACCTGTTAGCAAGTATTTTCGAGCCAATTAAGGATGTATAAGAACCCATAATCAAATGGATAATACAAGTGATGGTGAGAGGTGGTTATGAGGTTGTTGGAGGTCTTATTAAATGGAGCTACATGGTTATTAAAGACCCAAGACACAAGGAGATAATTCAGCAGGAAAAAGGGCAGCATGACAGCACAGTCAACATTCCAGCCCAAAATTCTTCTCTTCTTCTTTCTCCGTCTGGCCTTTCTGTTAGATTTCGATTAGACAAGGCTGTAATGTCTTTTGACACCTATGTTATGTTACAATTAATGTTTCCTTATTTTTAGAAGAGATGGATTTGGTTCCTCTCTTGCTATGTATATAGCACTTGTAAATACTATTTCCTGGTTGGATGTTAGTCTACCTGAAGACTGAATATAATAAAACCTTTTTGCTTCATGCTGGAGGATTTTGTGACTCAAGGAACATCTAATGTGTGGTGTGCATATTCTCATTGTTAATTTCTTCTAAAATATGAATTGAAGCAATCAGTAAAGTGTGAGTGAGAAGTTGCTAAAGGATTTAACAGTAAATTATCTACTTTCAATTTTCTACAAGTTATAAGTGTGTTATAGCACATGTCAATGAAGATTTCATAAATGATTTGTAGAATAATTTATAAATGTAATCTAATTTTTGAATGTTTTTTTACTTTTCTGATCTAAAATTGATTTTTATTTATTGTTTTGCTAATATCAATTTCAGATTTAATATGAAAGTGCTTATGTTTGCTTCTTGTACAAGGGTTTATACATGTGCTTATGATTGATAAATCAACAAACTTGATGATATTAAGTGTATTTCATGAACATAAAATCATGGAAACTAAATTTTGAACAACAACATATATACACACAGCAAACATAGACAACTGAGTCAAATACACATGGTTTTGATGAAGGATTTCACCCCTCATGGGCTACATCTCCTTGGTCCAACTTTCATGGCATGGGCCTTTGTATTAGCTTCAATTGTGAAAATTGTTGTTTATAGTCTCCTTTTTCCTTTGCAACTGCTCCAATGGATCCAAAACATCAAAATCTACCAAGAATGGCTCTTCCTAAGCCAAAATTGGTCGAAAATTGCCTCAGTTATGGCAAAACCAAATTTTCCTACAATTTCTCCACTAAATATGGAATCTGGCTAGACAATTGCACTAAAACTGGAGCTCTGCAGCATTTGGAGGACTCCACCAACTCTACCACTAATTTAATTGTGCATTAATCTTAAGATAAGTGTGTATTAAATGGAATTTAATATGTAGTTAGCGCTAAGCACATTTAGCGCTTAACTGCGGGTTATGGTGTCTTAAACCCAATTAGTGGAACTAATAACATGGTTTATCCATTGAAATCTCCACTGGTGAATAATGCTAAGCCCTTGGTCTTCACTCTCTAGCATATGGGAGGGGGTTGGCCCATAGGGCTGGCCCCCTCAGACCCCCAACCATGGTGCGTATAAACTTCAAATACAAGCAGGCGCCCATAGGAGTTAAGAACTTAGTGTGTGGTATAACGGTTGGTGCTAGTGCTTGTATGGGGGAGGTCGCAGGGTCGACCCCGACCTCTGCCCCTCCTCGGTCTTTAATTTTTGTTGAACGCATATTTGCATTGGAATTTGGTTAAAATAATGTGCCCATTAACATTTGATTTAAACCTTGGTTAACATATATATGCGCCAACCTTCAAGGCCATGGGGGAGGGCATGTGGCAGCCTCTGGCTACTCCACCCATATAATTCAAATTTCAACCTTAGAATAGGAAGAAAAATCTCAATTTCCCAAGAAAAATTAGTGAATCTGACTATGACACTTGTCACAATGTCATTGGATGAAAATTGGAGAATATTCCCTAGATATTCTTGAGGTGCTAACTGGACTACCAAGTCATCAATCTGCCACTGTTCTGCACATTTTTTACTTGTTTGAGAAAACGAACAACAGACCATAAATTACTCATACAAACTTAGATTTTGATGAAACGAGTTGCGTTGGAATCCTGGTGACGAGTTCTATCTGGTCATTCTAGTATGTATCTTTATGATCACTTCATTTTTTGAGCTAAATATTGAACATCTAATCATTTTCATAAACAAAGTTTGTGTAAAGAACCATCATCATAGTTGTGTGACTGATTTAGGATAGGAATATTTCTTGAAATAGGTAACAGATATTCATCTACTTCCACTTGTTTACTCTGCTCCCTATACTACCTTTACCCACACAATTTATACTTGCCACAACTTATAAAATGCATGAAGTCTTAAAGAACATTAAATCATTTCAAAAGCTTTGAGAAAACCATCCCACCACTCAAAAAACCCCTTTAAAATTTGAATACAACTATGATGTGTAAGGCTTAATCCTTAAGCAGTCAAGGATTGAATTCTTATGCTAACAAACCCTAATATAAGAAAAATGAGAAATATATGAAAAAAATGGTTGCATTTAATTCCTCATCCAAGGAGTACCCATGTTGCATACTTTTCATGGACCCTGCTACATGAAAAATGAAAAATAAATGAAAAATATGATTGCAATCACGTTTTTCATGTATTTCTCATTTTTCATGTAGTAGGGTTCTTCGAAAATATGCAACATGGGTACACTCTGGATGAAGAATTAAATTTTGCATCCAAAAAGTGCTCTTGCTTGAAATTTGGGTAAAACCATAGAGATATAAGTTGAATATATGAATTGAAAAAATAGTTTTTTTCCATTTTTCCCTCTAAAATTTGATGATGTAATCTAATATTTTATTATTATTTCCACTATTGTTTTATAATATTCTTTAGGGGGCTCATTTTATACCTCAAAATTTCTCTAATGGAGACCTTTTTATCATAAAGAAGAAATGAGAAACCTCAAACATCCAAAAACCTAACCCTAGGAGAAGAAGTTCCTAAGGCCTTTGGGCCTCGATGGGGTCAGTTGGAACACTAGCTTCCCAGGGTTGTAACTTGGGCACATGATCTTTGTTTAGCATGCACAATAGTATGTTGGAAAGGTCTATCTTAGAAGTACATTTTTCGATTGTTGATAATAGTTATATACTGTCTTCAACTTTTGATCCAGATTTATGAAGGAAAAAAATGAAATAAATATATAAATAGAACTCAGAGATACAATGAAAGAACATAACTCCAATTCATTAATAACAAGTATTGAAAATTGTTTACATGCAAAATGGAAAAAACTAGCTTGGGCGATGGTAGATTATCTATAAGAAGAGATGTAAGAACTACATGCCTTCTGCCTATAATGAGGCTCGGAGGCCTTTTTATCATAAAGGAGTGTGAAAATCTAACCCTAGGAGATGAAGCACCAATGGTTTTGGGCCCCGTTGGGGTAATTTGGATGACCAAATTCTTGGGGTCATAACTTCGGAATACGATATTAGTTTGGCTATCATAATACCTAGTTTAGAAGATATCCACGAGGAGAAAAAAAATATAATTCGTGACACATATTTTAACACTTTCCCAGTGTCTTGGTTTTCCCTGAAAACTTCTGTTAGGACCTCAAAATAGCTGTGGATGTTTAGGACCCAAAAAACTACCAAAAATAAATTTTTTTGCTAGAATTAAGGAAACTGAAAGGAAATAGTGTCGCGGGTCCAAGTGGAATAGGCGGGTGGCCACCAATATCCACATGGATCAATCCTCCCCCCTTAGGGAGCAATGGTTCCCAATTCATTGAGTGCCTCCATGAGATGGGGAAACTTCTACAGAACTTGGTCCTTAGTGAGCCACTTTCCTTGGTGCAGGAGTTGTTCGGCTTTGAAAACTCGATACAGTTGGATCTTTTGTTGGCGAGTGTGCTTTGTCTATGTGTTTATAATCTGATAAGTCTTGGTTTGTTCAATGCAATTTTTGTTGAGCTTTGTTAGTGTCAACTGCTTGACAATTTCTGATGTATCCAACAATGGCGGAAAGTATGGCCAAAGGCAGTCCACATTGAACACCGAGTGCAGGCCAAGGAATGGGGGAATGTTGAACTTGAAAGAATTTGCACCCATAACCTTGGTGATGGTGTAAGGCCCATATCAAAGTGGTCAAAGCTTCTAATGGGCTCTAGTAAGGCATTCCTTTTGAAAATATAACCAAATTTTGTCTCCCACTTGAAACTTATGTGGCACCCGATGTTGATCACGACATTGTTTATAGTTGGCATTAGCTTTATCAAAGATATCATGGACCTGTCGGTGGATTTGTTGGATGTATTCAATAAATTTGGTTTCTTTATTGGCTACAGGCTAAACATTTGTAAATTCTCCCTATGTAGTCATAAGAGGCATTGCGACATCAATGAGATGCAATGGTTTAAATACCAAACCCACTTAAAAGTGGTTGTGGTCATTCAAGCTATGGAGAGATATGTTATAGTTGTGTTTCACATTGGGAAGACTCTTGTCGCATGTTCATGGATGCTTGGAGTTGTACATGCATTGTATGTGCATTATCATCTTATTGATAACCTTTGTCTAGCCATCAGTCTGTGGATGGAATGTAATCGAATTAGTGAGATTAGTGTCCAATAACGACCAAAGGCTCAACCAGAATGTGCTCAGGAACTTGCTATCCCAATATGATATAATGTTATGTTGAATCCCAAAATGAACCCACACTCATTTGAGCAAGATTTTGGTAGTGTCTTCTTTTGTGATGCTCTTCTTGCAAGCCATTAATATAGCCATCTTAGAAAATCTATTGACAACCAAAAATACAAAGTCATTACCATTCTCGATAGAAGAGAGGCCAGACATATATCCCACGGAGATGGATTACCAAGGTTGGCTAGTAGTAGGTAGAGCAATGTACAGGCCTTGCGTCTTAATGGTTGGCTTGGCGATGGAATAGGTAGTGCAAGATCTGATATATTTTCTAAAACTTCGTCAATTGTTTTACTAGTAAAAATATTTCTGCAGTACTAGCATTGTCTTCTCAACACCAAGTGTCCTGCAACCTTGTTGTAATGTACCTCCCAAATTATCTTGGCATGCTCGCTCAAAGAAACAAAAAGATGTCCCAAATATCACAACAATCCATCTTGAAGGTGGAAGTCAGGAATCAAATTTCCATCCATCAACATCTTATAGGTGACAGCGAACTCTGAGTAACTTTCACATAATTGTGGTCATCTAGAGGTCTCATGCCTGCAAGAGTTGAGAATTGTATTCAGTTCCATGATCGAGGGTCGACTGAGGAATTTCACGACATGATTGGTTCTTCCCTTCTTGTACTTAATGTTCATATGGAATTTTTTCCGGTATGTGTACCATTTCAGATGGCGATTGTTCTGCAAATTTCCCTGTATGTATAAATTGAAGAGGTCGGTGATCTGTGTGGGTGATCATCTTCTTCCCCACAATATAATGCTTCCATTTCCAGCATGCCTGCTTCAAAAATTACATATCCTTATCATAGTTGGGGTACGTACGAACATTATTCGAGAGTGTCTCATTGTGATATTCCACTGAGTTCCTTGCTAAGTGAGGATTGCACCAATAGCATGATCTAAGGCATGTGTCACAATCTCAAATGGTTGTTGTATTTATGACAAGGTGAGGACTGGTGTAGAGTAAAGGTGATGTTTCAGTTCAACGAATGCCTTATGTTGTGCCTCAGACCAAAAAAAAATTATCTTTTGGTTCGCCATTTGTAACTTGACTCAGGGGCCAAGTAATATGAGAGAACCCCAACATGAATATTTTATAGAAATTAGCAAGGCCCAAGAAGCTAAAAAGCTCTATCATAGTTTTCGAGGCTGGCCAATCCTGAATGACTTATATCTTAGCCGGATCCACATGCATGCATTTCTCGTCAATTATGTATCCCAAATATTAGACCTAGACCATCCTAAAGGATCACTTCTCAAGGTCTACACATAGCTTGTGTCACCACAAGGTTTGAAGGATCCATCGAATATGTTGCAAGTGCTCTTCCCAACAATTGTTGAAGATGAGGATGTCATCAAAATACACAATCATGAAAATTTTGGTGAAATGTCGCAAGATGTCATCCATCGACCTCATAAAAGTTGTAAGGAAATTTGTCAACCTGAAGGGCATGACCAACCACTCAAAAAGGATCTCCTTGGATTTTCAGTGATATTCCATACATGTGTGGGCTCTATTAGAACTTGGTGATATTCGGACTTCAAATCAATTTTGTTGAAGTACTTGGCCCCCTTGAGCTAGTCAAGAAGTTCATTAATCCGTGGGATCAAGTACCTATTCCTAACAATAATTTTATTAAATTCCTGATAATTAATGCAGGGTCTCTAGATCCTATCCTTCTTTTGCACGAGTACAATTTGACTCCCTCAAGGTGAGGAGCTTGGTCATTTGTGCCATTTTTGTAGTAGCTCCTAGATTTTCCACTTGATTTCCTCATTTTATGAAATATAGCATTGGTATAATGGTCCATTAGGTAGAATCAGCTCTAGGAGTTAGATCAATTAAGTGTTTGACCTGACAGCGCAAGGGTACCCCTATGGGTGAGGAAAAGATGTCCCTATATTCTTCCATGATATTATCAACTTGCTTCTGCTGTGTAGAGGGACCATTTCCAATGACCATGGATGTGGCCATAATCTTCCCCTTACTTTGAGAATGAATCAGAAAGAAACCAAATTTCCTAGTCTTGGAGATGATCTTACTACATTGCTTAGTACAGATCGAAGATATGGCAGTAGGTGGGGATACCTCTAGTATCATGTATAGTATCCTACCCAAATTAATAATAATAATGTGAGGCCTAGACTCATACACAACATGACACTTCCACAAATATGTTTGACCTAATAAAATATCACAAAATTCAAGAGGAGCAACATCACATAGTACCTCATCTATGGAGGGCTTGATGTTGTAGGGAAGACGACACTGTTGGCTGACACGAATATCTCATCCTTGGTGGAGCCACCCGATGGTATATGGTTGTGAGTGTGGTGTGGTTAGCAGGCCAAATCCCTTAACGACCTCTGCTGAGATGAGGTTCTTTTGGTTCCCACTGTCAACAATGAACTGCAACGGAGCACCCTTCAACCAAATATTTGAATGGAAGACACACTCCCCCTCCTTTGGTTCTTCGGGCTCAGTCTTCTGGACCTTGGTGGTGGCAACAATGGCACTGGGTTCTACATCAATAATATGCTTCCCCTTGTTGTTCCCCTTGTCATGTTCTGGCTCAGAATCAAAACATGCATCTGACTTTGAAGCTTTTAGCTCAGCCACCAATGACTATTTGGTGCGATACTCATTTGTGTTGTGGGTGGGGCTCTTATGGAACTCACACCATTTTCTTTTGTCCTTGTTTGTCTTCATGGTGTCATTCTTTGATTTTGGCTTTGAGGGGCTGTCATGGGTCATTCCACCTTGGATCTGTCCTTTTTTATGTGGGTTGGGGGGGTCTTTCCCTGGTTTAGATTCGTAGATCCAAAGTCGCGATTCTTTTGTTTAAATTTTTGTTCAATCTTGGAAGCATATCAATATGTTCAATATTCTTGAATGTATTTCTGCAGACAACCATGGTACTTTAGTACCAAACATCACTCAGAGTCTTTGATCCCCAACTTTGTGCATAAAGTATGAAAAATATTTGTGATCTCATGCACATCTTGGTCCCTTTACTAGCGTAGTGTGGTTCGTTGTATGTACTTTTATTCATATCTCCCCATAGGGTAATATTGTTCCTTTACAGCATATCAGAAAGAGTTCTAAGAGGATGCGACTATAAAAAGAAAGGGTTCCTCGACCATTTTCTCACAATAAGTTTCCTACTTGTCCTTGACATGGGGGGTGACCTTAAGAAATGAAAAAGTAATATTTTCCCTATCGGAGAAACTATGGACCGAAAAATAACCTTCCAATGGACTTAACCATTTATCTACAAAATTTTCATCTATCTGACCTTCAAATATAGGGATATCAAAGTTAACTTGTACCTTGAAGGGGGCAGCACCTCTAAAGGGATTGTTGGATGAATATGTGTCGGTTTTTGGAATCCATCGAAGGATCTAGGAAAATTTTTCCATCATCTCGTTTATTTTCCACTCGAGGTATTATTCGAGCAACAATTTGATAGGATCTCTTGCTCCCTCGTCTTTATTTTCTTACACCATGGGAGATTGTCGATGTCGGCGAGGACAATCTTGAAAGGGTACAACTAGTTCAAGTCCCAACTCCTTATACCCTGACCTCGTTGGGGACATGCACATAAAAATAGAGAAAGAGCAGAACATTATGATACCACTAATCCATATTCATGAGGGAACTAAATGAAATACAAATTTAAACAAAACATAAAGATATAAGGAAAGAACATAAATTCAATTAATTAATAACAAGTACTGAAATTTTTTTACATGTAGAATGGAACAAATTAGCTCGGGCAGTGGTAGCATATCTCTGAGAAGAGATGCGAAGGCTACATGCCTTCTGCCTTGTGTTACAATGAGGCTCAGAGGATTTGTTATCATAAATAAGAAGTGTGAAACCCTAACCATAGGAGATGAAGCGACAATGGTTTTGGGCCCCATTGGGGTAATTTAGACATCCAACTTCATGGAGTCGTAAATTTTGCATACGATATTCATTTGGCTATCATAATACCTCATTTTCCCATAAAAGATCCTTTAGGACCTCAGAACAACTCTGGAAGTTTAGGACCCAAAAAACTACCAAAAATAGAAATTTGTGCTAGAATTCAGGAAACTGAAAGGAAAAATTGTTGGGGGTCCAAGTGGAATAGGTAGGTAACCAGCAATATCCACGTAGATCAACTTGTTTTTCCACAAAATTCCATTTAGGGCCTCAAAATGGCTCTAGAATTCCAGGACCTAAAAATTGTATAAAATTTGTTAAAATATAAAATTTTTCTATGAGACAATGGAATAGGTGGGTGGCCAACAATATCCACTTGGAAAAGTGCTCCCCCCTTAGGAATAAATGGACTTCATTTTTTTGAGTTTCTCCATGATATGGGGAAACGTCGACTAAACTTGACCCATGGTGAGCCATTTTCCTTGGTGCAAAAGCTAGCCTACCTTGACAACCCGATATTATTGGATCATATGTAGGTGTGTGCTCTTAATCTGTGTGTCCATTATTTTATCAATTGTGGCATGTTCAATTCAATCTGGGTTGAGATGTGTTGGTGTTCGTTGCTTCACCATTTTTTATGTGTTCAACAATGGTGGAAAGTATGGCCGAAGGCGATCCACATTGAACATTAGGTGTAGTCCAAGGAAAGGGGGGATACTTAGCTCAAAATCATTGCCACCCATAGAATTTGTGATGATGTAAGGTCCACAATAGAGTGGCCAAAGCTTCTAATGGACCCCTACATGAAGTTCCTTCTACAAATGCAACCAAACCTTTTCACCCACTTGAATCTTGTTTGGAACATGATGTTGATCATGGTATTGTTTGTACATAGTATTTTCTTTTTTCAATATATGATGGACTTGTTGGTGGATGTGTTTAATTCATTCAATAAACTTGGTATATTTTTCAACTTTACATTGAACATGTGAAAATTATTTCTGTGAATTTGTAAGGGGCAGTGTGACATCAATGGGACCTAATGGTTGAAATCCTAGGCCCACCATAAATGGGTTGTGGCTAGTTGAGCTTTGGAAATCCATGTTGTAGCTATGTTGAACATAGGGTATAATCTCATCCCATATGTGAAAATTATATTGCAGTTAATCTGGTAACTATTCTCTTATATTTTTAAAGATTATTTGTCCCAGCAAATTGATTTATTGCAAATGTTGAATAAGAACATAACTACAAATTTCACCAATTAATTAAAGCACAAGAATTGAGAAAACACACACATAAAATGGAAATTGATATTTTTGGACAAATTATCTCTAGAAAAACCCTAATTTGGGGAAAACAAGTTCTACATATGCGGGTTTTCTTATTCTTCATTAAATCTACAATTGAAAATTACATAAACTACTTTTCGTAAACTAGAAAAGCACCAACAAATTATTTCCTTCACTTCTACAAGCTAATTCGACCTCTTGGAATAAATTTGGCCTCTTAGAATCAATTTGACCCTCTTGTAAGGCCTCAACTTAGCCCATACACATGGCCTAGAGAAAACTCGGCCTCCACTCACAACTTGCACCTCTTGGAGAATTATTTCAGCCTCCACTGGAAAATCAATCTTCACTAGAAAACTTAGCTTCCTCCTACAAATAGACCTCCTGGTAAATTCACCCTTTCTCTGGAAAATAAACCTCCTTTTAGAAATTTTCACTGATACAGAAAATTGACCCTTTGTAGAATAATTCAACCTCCCTTTGTCTTTGATAAATTTGAGATCACCGTAAAGAAATCTCTCTGGAAAATATCTCCTCAATCATTGGTGAAACCCTCTGCTGGTGTTCCACACTATCATTGCACCCTTTTCTCAATCGAATTGTGTCTCCAATATTCCCATCAAAATCCTCTCATATAATCTCTTTGAGAAATCAATAGCCAAGATCTAATCACGATATATGGCTAAGATCATCTTGACTCTGTCAAATCAATTTTCTAGAAATCACTAGAGAGAAATCAACTTGTCTCAATTAATATTGATTTATTAACCATTTTCTCTAAGATAGACTTAGAAAAATAATTAAAGATTGGTTAATAATCTAATTAATACATCTTCACTTAGAAAAATAAACTAGGGTTGGATATATTTAATCATATTGTGTTCTTAGCCTCATTGACACCTCCTGAGACTAGAACACATGTTTGAACTACATAAACTAACACCCCCTCTTAGCGACGAAGGTGTCCTGCATAACACCCATCGTATCTTTGAAGAATATGAATCTCTCCTTCCCTAAGGCATTTGTCAAGATTTCTACTACCTGTTGATTTCCAGATATATATTGTAGCTAAATTGTTTTGTGTTCTACACAATCCCTAATGACACACTGGATTCTCAGATAGCCTAATGAAACTCTGGTTGTCGCAGTGTATCATTATCATCTCTATCTGCTGACCAAAAAATGATACTAAATAATTTTGAAGCCAAATGTCCTCGCATGTTGCCATGCTAGTTATTATATACTCTGCTTCTACAAAGCTTAGTGCCACATAGTTCAGCTTCTTGTTGTACGAAGAGCCAATGCCTGATCCCATGTAGAAGCAACACCCTAAGGTGATATTCTTGTCCATTGTACTATCTTCCCAGTCTACATCATTTATCCCATTAATCTGATACCATCACCTCGATCATATCTAATCTTGTACTTGATTGTACCTCACAAATAACACAACACATGCTTCGTTGTTATCTAGTGCACCCTATTTGGTTCAACCATGAACTGACTTAGAGAGTTTATTGCAAAGGATATAAATCACCTGGTGTTGACAAAATACATAAGAGATCCAATAAATTTTTTGTATAAAGTGGGGTCCACATCCTTCTTCTTATATTATATCTACTTTCCTCCAATTGGTTATCATGGGTGTAAACATGGCTCTACTATCTTCCATATCATATGTCCTGAAGATATCGATACAATATTTCCCTTGTCGAAGGAAAATCTCCCCATATAGCTGCTACACCTCCATGCCTAGAAGGTAGTGCATTAACCCCAAGTATTTCATCTTGAACTCTGCTGCAAGGTCCCTCTTGCATTCTTCTATGAGCACTAATGAACTTGTCAAGAACAAGTCATCCACATATAGGAAAAGAATGAGTACCTCACCCCCAACCATCAAATATTAGAGGTTCTCATCTTCCACACTCTTCAAGAAGACCTTCCCCTGAAAGTATCTATCGATGCAATCATACCATGCCCTAGGAGCATAATTGAGTCTATAAACATCTCGCTTATGTCTGCACACATGGGTCTCTTTTTTGTGTTATACAAAGCATTATGGTTGCTCACTGTACACTTCCTCCTCCAAATCCCCATTAAGGAACATCATCTTAACATACATCTAATGGATTTTCCATCCCATCGGTGTTGTAAGTGAGATAAAAACCATAATATAAGTATACTTGGCCACAAGAACAAATTCCTCCTCATAATATATTCTCTCCTTCTAAGAGAACCCCTTGTCCACAAGCCTTGTCTTGATCTTATATATCCAACATGATTCAACCATCACCCTATTTTTCAGTCTATGAACTACATCCCCAACATTGTTCTACATGATCGACGTATACTTCTCAACCATTGCATCCTTCCACACCTACTGTTGTCCAACCTATTGATAGTTGGAAGGATTACTATCCACAATATGACTCATTAATTCCATGTAGTCAATGTACATGTCTCATTTTCTCCACTCTCTCTTGCACATCCTACGAGTCCCCACAAACTCCTGAGCATACCTGGGTGTATATTGAACTTATTTTTTCCTCCTTCCAATTGTAGAATGTGTAATTTTGACTTCCACATCCTCCTTATACATCTCTCTTATTTGTTACATCTATTTCTCCACACTTTGTGAACTCTCTGGAACACCTATAAATGAGATTTTGATCATACTAGTAACAATACTTATACTATCATGTCCCTGAACTTGTTGTTCCACCCTTGGAGATTTTTTCGGTTGCTCATTATGACCAACTATTGTTGGAAAATATTAGGACCTACGTTATGCATTTTCCTCCATGAATCATACATCTCTCCTGATAATTATCCTTCTGGTCCCTGGAATAAATATCTTGTATGCCTTAGAAGTTTCACTATAACCAAAAGAGTACCTCTTCTTTGCAATCTGGTCTAATTTGAAATATGTATCCCCTGGAATGTGAAAATAATCTAAGTTTTTTAATATCCTGAAGTGGCTAACATCTATCTTCTTCCCTATAAATGCTTTCTACAGTGTAATCTTTCCCAATGCCTTATGCGAGAACCTGTTCTGAATATATACCACATTACTACATGCCTCTACCCATAAGTATTGTGGCATATCCTGGTCATACAACATGGCCCTAGTTTCCTATGATATTGAACAATTATTTCTCTTTGAAAACCTAAACTGTTGTGGGTTGTAAGGAACGATCCACTTTCTCTTAATGCCTTCCCTAGTGTATAAATATTGGAATGCTTTCCCTCTGTACTCACCTCCATTGTTTGACTAAAGAACATTCACCTTCCTACCTATTTAATTTTCCAAAATATATTTGAACTCTTGGAAATGTCTGAAGTCCTCATCCTTGGTCTTCAAGATGTAAATCTAGGCTCCAACGTTTACTTGGAATGGATAAAGGTTGTAGAAGACCCAGGGTCTTAATTTTCTCAACTTTATTTTTCTGGAAAATAAAAAATTCCGCCACAACCTTTTGAATATCAGATTTAAGGCCATCCCAAAAAAAAATTTCTTCACCCTGTGGTAAGTTTTTAAAAATCCTAAGTGTCCTCTTAAAGGATAAGTGTGCAATTCCAAAAGAATGTTTTGTTTTAGTTGGGAATTCTTACAAATATATAAGCGATCTTTGTACCATAAGGAATCATTTTTCCAAATAAATGTATTAGATGTACTAGGATCTTGCTACAACTTTTGAATGAGTGTCCACACTTCTTCATCCCTCTTTCATTCATCCCTTGCTTCGGTTATCCAATCTGGTTGGATAATAGAAATGGCACAAAGCAATGCTTCCACCTCTTCATTTTTTCTTGAGAGTGCATCTGCAACAACATTTAGCTTCCCTTTTTTGTAGATTATTTCAAAGTCATAACCCAACATCTTTGTGACCCATTTTTGCTGCTCTTCTGAAGATAGTCTTTGTTCCAAAAAGTGTTTAAGACTATCATGATCATTTTTTACCTTGAAGTGTCTTCCATTAGGTAAGTTCTCTATTTCTTTAGTGCATGCAGTATTGCTAACATTTCCTTCTCATAAATAGGTTTATGTAAATACTTTCCTTTGATTGGACGACTTTCAAAAGCAATGGGTATTCCTTCCTGCATTAAAACAACACCAATTCCATTTCCTGAGGCATCACATTCCACAATAAAGGTTTTTGTGAAGTCTGGCGTAGCTAAGACCGGTGCTAGGCACATTGCCTCTTTAAGATGTTCAAAGGCCTTAGTTGCTTCGGGAGTCCATGAAAATGCATCTTTCTTCAATAATGTTGTTAGAGGTGCTGCTATTCTCCCATAATTCTTAACAAACTTGCGATAATACCCTGTTAACCCAAGAAATCCTCGCAACTTCTTTATGGTTGTGGGGACTTTCCATTCCTTAATAGCTTTAATTTTGTTAGGGTCTACTTTAACACCCTCGTGAGATACAATATGACCCAGATATTCCACCTCTTGTACTCCAAAGAAACATTTGGATTATTTTGCATATAATTGTTTCTCCTGCAATAGTTTGAGCACCCTGTCAACATGTTCAACATGATCCTTCCAAGACCTGCTGTAGATTAGTATATCATCGAAAAATACTAGCACAAATTTTCTAAGGAAGGGTTTGAAAATGGAATTCATCAACCCTTGAAATGTAGAAGGTGCATTGGTAAGGCCAAAAGGCATGACCAAAAATTCATAATGACCCTCATGAGTTCGAAATGTTGTTTTTGGAATATCTTCAGTCTTCATTCTAATATGATGATATCCTGAACGAAGATCCAACTTGGTAAAACAAATTGCTCCATGTAATTCATCCAATAATTCATCAATCACAGGAATGGGAAATTTATCTTTAATGGTGAGCTTATTGAGCTCCCTATAATCCGGACACATTCGCCATGATCCATCCTTCTTGTGTACCAATACTACAGGAGAAGAGAAAGAAATTTGACTAGGTTGAATTATACCCGCCTCTAACATTTCTGCAATCATACGTTCAATTTCGCTCTTTTGGAAGTAAGGATATCTATAAGGCCTGATGTTTGGAGGAACACTTCCTGAAATCAAATGAATAGCATGATCATGATCACGAATAGGTGGGAGTCCTTTGGGAGTTTCAAACACCTTGGAATGATTGTCCAAGACTTGTTGGAGATCTGCAGAAATAGATGATTTTGATGTCGGAACTTCTAGAGAGCATAATTGTGCAATTACGCCTTGTTTTTCTTTCTTTAGAAGCTTTGTCATGACATTAGAGCTTATTATCCTTCCTGGCTTCCCTTCAATACCCCGTAATTCGACTTCCTTTCCTTCTGAAAAAAAATTCAAGAAAAGTTCTTGAAAATTAAAAGCTACCGTCCCCAAAGATTGTAACCATTGTACTCCTAGTATAACATCAACACCTCCCATAGGAATGGAAAGCATTGGACTAGTCAATACATATTCCCCCATGGTTAGCTTGATATTATGGCATTTTCCAGAGGAATTTATAGTTCCTCCATTTGCAACCATCACTTGACATTCTGGTGCTGGGTATAGGAAACAATTTAATTCCTTGGCTACCTTATAATGAATAAAATTATGGGTGCTACTTGAATCAATCAACACTATTACCTTTTTCTTTTTGATATGTCCTTCTATCTTGAGAGTTTGAGGAGTGGTAATTCCTGCCAGTGCATTACACGATATGGTCGGATTCATTTCTTCCTCTTCTAGGGCTGGTTCCTGGTGTAAATCCTCTTCTTGTTCATTTTCTTCTTCCTCTTCACAATCTATGTAAAATAATTTCTTCTCAGCACACTTATGACCTTTAGTGTATTTTCTATCACAACTGTAGCAAAGCCCTTTTTCTCTTTTTCTTCCAATTGTTGTGGTGTCAACCTTGTAGGTTGTGGAAATCTAGGAGTAGCAACACTTCCCTCTTTATAGAAGTGAGTGGTAGGCTTCCTTGTCGCCATAATTTTACATTCAATTTTCTTGCCAACCTGAATGCCTTCTCCAATGAATCAGGTTCCAAAACGCGAACTTCATGTTGGATGTTATCCTTTAAAGTACCTATGAAGAGATCAATCCTGTGTTCCTCTGGAATATCGGTTACCCTTATATTCAATTTTTGGAAGTCCTCAATGTGCTCCCCCACTAAACCCTTTTATTTGAGATTTATTAATTGGCTAAAGAAGGTGTTGCTCTTTGTATCCTCATAATGTGCTATCATTTCCTCCGTAAAAATTGACCAAGTGACAATTTTTTTACGGGAGCAAAGCCATCGATACCATACAAATGTATTTTGTTCTAAATGTAAAGTTGCAATTCGTACCTTTTGTGTGTTTTGCACATTATTGAGATCAAAATATTGCTCCATTTGTAGTATCCATGTTATAGGATCGTTGCCATCAAACTTCCTCATATCCATCTTTGGAATATGGTGGTTCTTCCATCCAACATTAGAGTTTATGAAATCATGATTAACATTTATTTTTTTCTCATCATGAGTTTCCTCTACTATCTTTTCGCCATTAGGAAACATTTCTTGTATCAACTTTGCCAAACCTTCGATGTCTACTTTTATGTTTTCCATTTTTTCATCGATCTTAGCTTCCATGCCATCCATCTTAGCTTCCATGCCCACTTCCATGCCTTCCATATTAGCATCCAAACCATTCATCTTAGCTTCCACGCCTTTCTTAAAACCATCCATCTTAGTTTCCACGCCTTTCTTCAAAACTTCCATTTCATTTTTTGTTGCTCTTTGCGATAGCGAAATTTGGTGCACTTTCTCTTGTAATTTTGATATCTCATGTTGTGTTTATTCGACTTCATGAGTCATAGTAGAGCCTTTTGAAGGCTTAATGGTTGTTGAATTATTTTTAGGGGCCATTTTAGAACCCAATACTGATATCTATTCTTCAATATGCCCTTGGAATAAATTCCAACTAATTTTTTTCAAACGAGACTTATGTAATTCGAAAAAAAATACACACATTTTTCTTGATTTTGAGGAGTGTGATATTGAAACTGAATTATCTCTATGATTTCAGATCTTCAATATCTGAAATTTGGTGCTAAGGTAGCCCTCTGAATCCTCTTTCGAATGCCACAAGTTTGACCTGATTTGGATTCTTGAATACAAAGTTGTGCCCAATCTCCTATGATGACCTAATTATGGACTCGTTCAGTAAAGCGAACTTGTATGACTTTCCACGTGTCACTACTTCCTCCTTTAGCTCTGAAATTGATATATAGGAAATTTCATTCTGTTTGCTTGCGTCCAATTTTTACAGAATTCCAATCCGATGCTCAGAGAGAGAGTTATGAATATTTTCCCACGATCACCTCTTTGAGATGAAATTCGGGAGCCTGAAAAAGTCCTAACTTCCACAGACCATATCTCCAAAAATATTGCAAACCAAGATCTGAAATTTTGCAAAGATGTTCCTCAAGAGTTCGGCTTTGCGCTCTAAAAATTTCCAATTCTTAGCCTTTGTAGAAAAATATTTAGATCGAACATGCCGCGATGACCTGTTTAGGTTGAATTGAGGAGCCTGCAAAAATACCTAACTTCCACAGATCATATCTCCAAAATATTGCAAACCAAGCTCTTAAATTTTGTGACAATGTTCCCCAAGATTTCGGCTTCGTACTCTAAAAATTTTAGCTTCTGAACCTTCGTAGAAAAAAATTTATAGCGAAAACTCCACAATGACCTATTTGGAGCAACGAAACCCTAGAATCCAAAGCTCTGATAGCAAATGTTGTGAAACCAGCTCCAAAAATAGAAGAAAAGAGATATCAACGCCTTATAAATAAGCCATTTCGAGGGGGAAACCTCCAATACATTACATGAATGAACAATTCTTGGATGATTCAAATGAAAAAACCTTCTTTCTATATATAGGAGTCCATGGGGCCACAATGTAATCCTAGCCGACCTAACAATAACAATGTAAGGGCACAATAATAACAATATTGGGGTTAGAGGGGGCTACAATAATAACAATAAGGGGACTACACTAATAAAAATAAGGGGCTAAACTAGTAATATAGGGACCTAACATTTGTTGAAGTTTTCATCTACTTTTTGCCCTTATTATCACCTTTATTCATTTGTAGGAAATTTTTTACATATTAGCCAAACTCATGACAACCATAGCACTCCTTTGATAGGTCCTTCTTCTTGTCCCCCTTGGAGTTGGGCCCTTTGTTCAATCCCTTATTTGCTTTGTTCTTCCTTGCAAGAGCCATGTTTTCCTATTCTTCCTCACCATTATGTCTATTATTATTGGTGTCATTATTGAGACTCCTCATAATTTATTCCCGAGTAAAATCTGACCACAGTATTTCCCAATCTGGAAAATCTTGAATTCTTGTAATAAATTACATGAATACATACAAATCCTTATTGAACCATTAAGTATTTTTCTAACAAGTTCATCATCCTCAATCTTCTCACCAACACCTACCAATTCTTCCTTGAAACATTTCACCCTGTTAATGTAAGATACAATAGTTTCACCCGTGCTTTTCTTTTTCTTTTTTCTTCTTCGAAGTTTCTCCCTTAGGATCAAATTCATGTTCACATTAGAATCTTGATAGAGTTTACAAACTACATCCCACATCTTCTTTATTGTATCATCATCTTCTATATGAGGTACAATGTGATCCTTGACTCCATCTAAAATAATCTGCCTTGTTTTGGCATCTTCCTTATTGTATGTTAGGAGTTGTGTTGCATCCAATAGCACGACTACAACATTGGTCACATCTTCCTTAGAGACCAATCTCTTCCAAGATCAACAGGATTTTGGATTTCCATATGCCAAAGTTATATGCTCCCTCTAATTTGTCTTAATCCCATAAACCAACTAAAGCCATTTTATAAACCCTCAGAGAAGCAACTCCATGTAAATCTGGATTGAATCAAACTAGGTTTTATAAACCATCAATTTTCTCTTTTGTACTCGTGTTGAGCTTCTCAGATAATCTTCTATGCTTCAGATTTGATCTAATACCATGTGAAAAGTCTATTGTAGTTAATGTGGTAATTATTCTCCTATCTTTTTAACGATGATTTGTCTCGAAAAATTAATTTATTGAAAATACTAAATAAAAATACAACTACAAATTTCATTAATTAATTAAACCACGGGAACTGTGAAAACACACACCTAAAATAGACACTGATATTTTTGGACAAATTGTCCTTGCAAAAAACCCAAAGTGGGAAGACCTATTCTACAGATGAGGGTTTTATTATTCTTCAACAAATCTCTAATTAAATTACACAAAGTGCTTGTTGTAAACTGGAAAAGAACTGGAAAATTATTTCCTTCACTTTTGAAGCTACTTCGACCTCCTAGAAACAATTTATCCTCTTAGAGTCAATTCATCCCTCCTGTAAGGCCTCAACTCCACCCACACATGTGGCCTAGAGAAAACTCGGCCTTTGCAGACATCTCACAGCTCCTAAATAATTATTTCAATCTCCACTGGAAAATAGATATTCATTGGAAAATCCAAGTTTCCTCCTACAAATTGACCTCTTGGAAAATTTGTCCTCTCTTTGGAAAATCAACCTCCTTTTGGAAATTCACACGCTAGAGAAAATTTTCCCTCTACATAATATCTCTTAGAAACTAGATATCACTGTGAAAAAATATATTCGACTAATCTCTCCTCAATCACTATTGAAACCCTCTGTTGGTGTCCCATGCTATCATTTCACCCTTGCTCAATTTAATTGTGTCTCCAAGATGCCCATCGACTTCATCTTATAATATCTCATTGAAGAATCAAGGACCAAGATCTAATCACAATTGATCGCTAAGATCATCTTGGCTCTATTAAAATACTTTTCTAGAAGTCACTAGAGATAAATTGGCTTGTCTCAGTTAATAGTGATTAATTAATAATTTTCCCTAAGTTAGGCGTAGGAAAATAATTAAAAATTGGTTAATAATCTAGTTAAGGCACCTTCATTTATAAAAGTAAATTGGGCTTGGAGATAATGAATCCTCTTGTGCTCTTAGCCTCATTGACACCTCTTGAGACTATAACACATGTCCAAGATACATAAACTAACGCCATGTGTGTGGATGCTTGTAGTTGTACGTGTACAAAATGTGCACGGTCATCCTATTGAAAACCTCTATCTAGCAATAAATATGGGGCTAGAAAGTAGTTTATTTGGTGACATTGGTGCCCAACAATGACTAGAGGATCGACCAAAATGCGCTTAGGAACTTGTTATCTCAACCCAATATAATGGTGTGTAGGATCCCAAAATGTACCCGCACATATTCGAAGAACTTGGTTATGGATTCTAATGTGATACTCTTCTTGCAAGCAGTCAGAATGGCCATATTAGAAAATATATCAACAACCACAAAATACAGTCATTACCATTCTTGGTAGAAGGAAGGACAGACATACAGTATACCGAGATGGATTCCCAAGGCCGGTTAGGATTATGAAAATGGTTGTACATGCCTTACTTCTTAATGGTTGGTTTGACAATGACACAAGAAATGTGGGACCTGATATAATTTACAACATCTTGTCGAAGTTTTAGCCAATAAAAATACTTCTACATTACTGCCATTGTCTCCTCCACACCAAAGTGCCTTACTACTAGACTATAATGTTCCTCCCGGATCAGCTTGACACACTTGCTTGAAGGAACACAAAGGTGTCCAAAGTAGCACAACAATGCATCTTGGAGGTGGAAGTATAGAATTTTATTGCTTTCCATCAACATCTAGTATGTGGTAGTGAATTCTGATCACGGTTGTATATTTTTGGCCATCCATAGGTATTTTTCCCAAAGGAGTTGAGAATCATGGTTAGTACCACAATTAGGGGCCAACTGAGGTGGTTTGTGACATGATTGGTGCTATCCTTCTTGTATTTGATGTTCAAATAAAATTGTTGTAGGTATGTGGACAACTTATAATGGTGGTTGTTGATCTATAACTTCCCTTGTGTTTTCATAAATTGAGGAGGCTTGTGATCCATGTGGATGATCATCTCCTTCCCCAGGATATAATCTATCCATTGTCGATAGATCTGCATGATGGAATTCACATCCTTATCATAGGTGGGGTATCTCCAAATAATATCAGAGAGTGTTTCATTATGATAGGCCACTAAATATACTTGTTGCATGAGGATTTTACAATTAGAATAGTTATAGGCATCTATCTCAATCTTAAATGGTTGCTACAGGTCTAGTAGGGTGATTATTGGTGCATAGTAAAGGTGGTGTTTCAGTTCATCAAATTCCTTCTATTATGACAAACAAAAAAACTTTTCTTTTGTTGTGCCCTTGGTAACTTGAATTAAGGGCCAAGTGATATAAGTGATATAAGGAATATTTGATAGAAGTTAGCAAGTCCTAAGAAGTTGTGAAGCTCTGTTAGGGTCGTTGCGGATAGCTAATCCCAAATGAATTGGATATTGGTTGGATCCACATGCACACCTTGCTCATAAATAATGTATCTTAGATATTGGACCTTCTCCATGAAGAAGGAGAAATTTTCCAATTTGGCACATAGCTTGTGCTACCACAGAGTGTGGAGGACCTATTGAATATGCTACAACTGTTCAAGTTATGTTGAAGATGAGAATATCATCCAAATATACAAACATGAAAGAGTTGGTGAAAGCCTGAAATATATCATCCATTAGCCTCATGAAATTTGTTTGGGAATTCATCAAACCAAAGGTCATGAACAACCATTCTAAAATACCTTCCTTTGACTTCAAAGTAGTCTTCCCCACATTAGTTGGTTCTATTGGTACTTGGTGATAGCTGAGCTTCAAATTAATGTTACTGAAGTACTTAGCCCCCTTTAGTTGGTCAAGAAGGTTACCAATATAGGGAATCAAGTATCAGTTCATGAATGTGACTTTGTTTAGGGTCAAATAATCAATGCAGAGTTGTCAGGTTCCATCTTTCTTCTACATGAGTAGAATTGGGCTTCCACAGGATGAGGAGCTCAGTTGAATGTGCCCTTTTTGTAGTATATCTTAGATCTATCACCTGATTTCCACATTTTCTAGAAGAGAGCAGTGGTAGATTGGCCCATTGGGTATAGGTGTGCTAGGGGTCAGATTGATTGAATGTTTGACCTGACACTGCATAGGTACCCCCGTGGGTGAGGAGAATATGTATTTGTATTCTTCCATGACCTTATCCATTTGCCTCTACTGCATGGAGGAGCCTTGTGTGGAGGCCATGGATGTGGCCACAATGTTTCATGTACTTTGAGAGTGAATTAAGAAGAAGAAAAATTTCCTCGTCTGATAGATTACCTTAGTGCATTGCTTATCAGAGATCAAGGAAATGGTAGTAGGTAGGGCTACCTCTAATATCCTATATAGTTGTCTACCCAAAGTAATAATAACACTACGAGGTTTGGACTTATACATATCCTGACACTTCCATAAGTATGGTTTTCCTAACAGAACATCACAAACTTAAAGGGGAGTAAAATCACACAATACCTCATCCTTAAAAGGCTTGATGTTGTAGGGAAAATGACACTATTGGCTAACACAAATATCTTTCCCTTCATGGAGCCACCCAATGGTGTATGGCTACAAGCGTGGTTTTGTTGGAAGGCCCAACCGCCTAATGGTCTCTGCTGAGATGAGGTTCTTTTGACTCTCGTTATCTGCTAATTTTTTGGGTCATTACAATCCTTATGTACAACATATTTACTTTTACTCCTACCTGATGCGAATAATTGCAAAAATTATGCTGGGAAATAATTCCTGGTAAATATGTTTAATTACCGAAATATAAATAATGTACAGCATATTTACTTTTTACTTCTACCTAAATCTATACAAAGAATCACATAAATTATGGACTAACAATTTAACAAAGTTAAACACTATGTGGGTGGATTATAACTTAATTCATGTTGATCTTTGGGTAGTTGCGGGAGGTATTCCCCAGCTATTTAGAAGAAAAAAAATTAAATTAAATTTTAAATTTATTTTTCAAAGAGATGCACCTCTTTGGGTACCCTAATATCACTATAAAAAGACACTTTACCTTCTCATTTACTCACGCACTCCTTACTCACATTTCTCTCTCTCTCTCTCTCTCTCTCTCTCTCTCTCTCTCACACACACACACACACACACACACACACACATGTGGAAATTAATATGAGGAAGAGGCCAAAGTTTCTAAGGATTAAAATTTATAAAACATTCAATTCTTGACCAATTGAATTTTCTAAATGTAATTACTTAATGATGTTCTGAAGTGTGTTAAAATAGTATCATATATCATTGGAAGTAATTATTAGTTGAAAAAAATTACTCTTATCTAATCAGCACTAGAAAATCAACATGGTATTAAAGGTTTGGTGAATAAATTCCTTTAAGGTCACCCCTTGAAGGCACCTATTCTGCAATATGATATGTGACCATATCTTTGACTAGATGACTCCCTATATCATGCTTGAATATAGGTTAGAAGGTACAAAATATTTAGGGCTTGGAGGACTAGAATGGATCTCATTCTTTAAGAGAATGATGTCATGGAATATGTGGAAGGAAATATTACTGAACCTCAATATGATGAGGGAAAGAAAAATCATAAGAAGATGGAAACAAAGTCCACGAGGATTCTTCTTGAATCCATAAAAGACCATTTGATTCCATTTGTTGTTGGACTAAAGATTTCAAAGCCAATATATGATACCCTAGTAGGGTTTTATACCAATAGGATTCTTATTGAATCCATAAAAGGCCATTTGATTCCATTTTTTATTGGGTTGAAGACTTCAAAGAAAATATATGATACCCTAGTAGGGTTTTATACCAAGAGGATTCTTGTTGAATCCATCAAATACCATTTGATTCTATTTTTTGTTGGGCTAAGGACTTCAAAGAAAATATAGGATTCCCTAGTAGGGTTGTATACATTCAATAACATTGGTCAGAAGATGACCTTGAGGAATCAATTCTGTGATATTCAAATGCCTAGATTAGATACTATGGCTTCCTACTTCATGAGGATATATCATTTGAGAGATGATCTCAAGACAATTGAAGAAAAATTTGATGAATTAGAACTTGTGAATGTGACCCTTAATAGGTTTCTGGATTCATGGGATTATTTGTATCAAGCATTTGTGGCAGAACAAAAAATCAAAAGTTTGATCCACTATGGGCTTCCTAACCCTAAGAGGAGTCTAGGCGAGTATCAAAGGGGAATATTCAAAGACCTCAAGATGGCGAGTCCCAAGCATTTTCTGCTCATACGAATAATGGTAAAGGAAGAATAAATTTTGGAAATTTTCATAAAAGAAATACCAACTCCTGTTTAAAATAATAAGAAGAAGGATATGTCAAATATTTATTGTTTTAGTTGTGACAAGTTCAGTCACTATAAAATAAAATAAAAAAGTTTCTAGAAGGGAATAATGTTATGAAGAGAAAGGGAAAGTAGCATGCTTCAGTAGCAGACATTGATGATGATAAGCATCCACATTAGAAGAGATCCAAATATGACAATACAAATGATATGGATTACTTCTTCTTGTTCACCCTTACAATCATTGTTGCATATCATAGTGACATTTGGTTAGTGGGTAGTGGTTCCTCTAGACATATGATAGGTGGCCATGATAGTCTCACATATTTGGTAGAGATGAAGTCAACATAGAAAGTGGAACTCGGTGAAAATACCAAGTATGAAATCAAAGGTTTTGGCTCAACATCTTTCTAGCTAGAGTCAGGAGAAAATATTCATATAAATGACGTGTTGTGTGTACCATGTTTTAAAAAGAACCTAATATCTACTTTATCCTAGGAAGACACATGGTATTAGAGATACATTTTTTAATGTACAAGTTCTTGTATAGGAATAAGTTCTCGAGCATAAATTCTACAAAGGTGATTGGTTTTTGAGAGGGAGGCTTGTGCTAAATCTTGGGAAAATCAACCCAAGTATTAGTACATGATAACACCAGTCTATGTGAGGAACGGCATTGAATATTTTCTCACGTAGACTATAAAAAATTTCTAGCATTAGGGAAGATGGTTATAGGTCATCTAGAGTTCCAAGTAGAGCATGAAGGAGTTTGCAAGGGTTTTATGAGTAGTGAAAATATGTCCTAGGGGATCTTAGGTATAATACATTTCATTGTATGTAGACCGATGACAATATCATCTTTGGGTAGTTTCTTGTACTATGTCACATTCATTGATGATTTCTCCCAAAAAATATGGATCTACTTCATGAAGACCAAGGACGAGATCTTCAACATGTTTTAAGAGTTAAAGGCCTAGGTAGAGAACTTGACAAGGATGAATATCTAGGTTATGAGGTCAGATAATGGAGGTGAGTGTACTTTCAAGGACTTGATTGACTTCTGCAAGGAAGAAGGGATTAAGAGGGATTTGATAGTTCCTTACAACCCTTAAAAAAATGGGTTTTTCGAAAGGAATAATAGGTCCATTATGGAGGCTACTAAGGAAATGATTCATGATTATAATTTACCCAATTTATTATGGGGATAGGCATCCAAAATTAAATTTATGTTCATAACAAAATTCCTCACCGAATCTTGGGTAATAAGACTTTTTAAGAGGATTTCATATGTGAGAAACCACAGTTGGGAATTCAAGGATTTTTGGTTCTCTAGTCTACATTCATGTACCCATGGAGAAGATGTTGAGATTGAACAAGAAGATCTTAGTGAAAATTAAGCACCTACACTAGGATGGAGCCTCGGGCTAGTTTTAGGTGTATGTCTATTTATAGATGTATGTGCAAATTCTATTTATAGATTGCATGTCTATTTATAGATACATGTCTACTATTATTATCCCTTAATATTAGTTGGACAATAAACTATATTCTATTCTCAATGAACACTTGGAAATAGTTAAATGAAGTGGAAAATGAGTTAGCTAAAGGAATTTCGAGTTAAGTGGTTGGTTGGTGGGACATGCAGTTTCACTTAGTTGTGACCGAGTGATTCGAAGTTGTAACAGAGTTGGAAATGCAGTTATGCAAGTTGTAAAGTAGTTTAACTCAATTAAGTGAGTTAAAATCATTTGTGCTAGTTGTAACTGAAGATACACTAGTGAGTGATCAAGTGAATTAATTATTAATTAATTCACAATCACTGGTCTCACATGCAACTGAAGATTTACTATTATTAACTGCATGCATGTCAGATCCAATGGAGACCCAGTTGAGTTCTAGGTGAAAGGGAAGTAAACTATCAGTTGTGACATTATCTGGTTGCACACATGAAACCACACACAAATTGGATGTGCCCATGAGGATTGCGTAGTCAAGGCAGGCAAGATTGCATTCATTCAGGGATACCTATCAGCAGGGATTGTGCAATGGAGGCAGGTTGTTTGAATACAGTAAATTGGCTAAGGAACTTGCCAATTTGTGTATGACAGTGTGAGACAATTAGCTCATGTACTGAGAACTCTTGGATTAGAGCTTTGTATGTAATTGTTTCATGATCCATGATATAATATACAATAGAATATAGTGGGGTTTTTAGCTATAAGCTTTCCCCAGTAAATTATCTGTGTTGTGTGTGATTGATCTCTCTTCATGATATTGTAATTGATGAATGTGTTTTAAATTTCCGCAAATATTAGTAGAAGAGATTATGTATTTAACAATAGCATATTGTTAGATTAGGAGAATCTAGGACATACATGTATTTTGTATAATTTCTACATGGTATCGGAGCACAGGAAATTTCAGTAGTGAAGCAGGAGCTGAGTTTGTTGGAGGAAATAATTCAAATTTGCAGAAAGACTTTCTTGGTGCTACAACTGATTCAAGATCGAAATGGCTTTCACTGGCTTGAGGTTAGAGTATGCACTTGAGGGCAACTCGAACTAAATTTCTTGGAAGGACCGGATGGAGGTGATACTCGAAGACAATGGCTTGAAGGAATTCATTGAAAAATATGTTCCTAAGCCATATGTTGCAGATGCTTCCAATCTTGATCCATGGCAAAAGAAAGTGGCAAAGGCGAGGAGGATCCTGTTGGAGGGATTACGAGACCACATTTTCTCAATCCTCCATGGGAAAGCCACACCATATGTTATGTGGAAGGCTTTGACGGATCTATTCCAAAGCAGCAGCGACCATAGGAGATTGGCACTCAAAGATAAACTTAGGAAGATCAAGATGGAAAAAGGCAACACCATTCCAAAGTATCTCACGAAGTTTGTCCAATGTTGATATGAACTGGGGAGTGTGGTAATAACTGTTGCTAATGATGATTTGGTGAGCTTGGCTCTCTTGGGACTTCTTAATAATTGGCATAATTATTAAGACTCTGTCAACGGACGGGAAAAATTGTCGGATTGGGAACGACTGTGGTCGAATATGGTGCAGGAGGAGTTCAAGCGGAACACCAGAGATGAAAGTTCATCAAATCATGATGATGAAGAGGATTTTTATTTGGCTACCAAGGCGAAGAAGGGTAAGGGGAATAAATTCCATTCTAAATCTGAGTCTAAAGGCAAGAAGCTGGATATGTCCAAAGTGAAGTGTTTTCATTGTCACGAACATGAGCATCTTGCTACTAACTGTCCACAAAAGAAGAAGAACAAGAAGGTTGCTGGAGTTGCAGCTGGTGAGGCCCTTGCCTTGAAATTTGAGCTTGATTTCTCCTTGATCGCATGCATGGTTTCAAGTGCATTAGGATCGGTGTGGTATTTGGATAGTGGTGCTTACTTTAACATGACGGGAGATAAGGAACTTTTCAGTGACTTGGAGGAGAAATATCTCCAGATGCATATAGAGATGGGTGATGACAGACAGTACAGTGCTACCAGGATTGGTACCATTACATTTCAGAGGGATTCAGGTAAACCATTTCAATTGAAAGACGTTATGCATGTTCCAGGTCTGAAGAAAAATTTGGTCTCAGTCACAATGTTGGAGGATAGAGGCTATGAAGTCGTTTTTAGCGATGGAAAATCTTTCCTGCAACATAAAACAACGGGTCAAGCCAAGAGGATAGGGATTCGAGTTATGAAAAACTACAAGCTGGAGGTATATGGTTGCGCTTCCATGATGGGAAAGGCATAAAAAGTGGTGAGTCGGGATGAGGGTGAATTATGGCACAGGCGATTGGTCCATCTTCATCATGGAGACTTGAAAGTCATGCAACAAATATCTATTGGACTTCCAATGGGAACACTTTCTCAGTTAGATCGGTGCAAGGGTTGCATCATGGGGAAGTATGTAAAGTCCCCCTTTCATGATAAGGATAACCGTGCTTCGGGGATCCTTGAGAGAGTTCACACAGATGTGTGTGGACCATTCTCGGTTGCTTCAAAATAAAAACATAAGTACTATGTAATTTTTGTTGTTGAATTTTCTCATAAATGTTGGATCTTCTTCATGTAGAAGAAGGATCAAACATTCTCAAATTTTTATGAGTTTAAGGCATTGGTGGAGAAATAGTCGAGGAAGCAAATGAAGGCTCTTAGGAGAAATAATGGTGGAGAATACATCTCTAATGAATTCAAGAACTTCTACAGCAAAGAAGGAATTCGAAGAGAACTCATAGTGCCTCATAAACCATAGAAAAATGGTGTCGCATAGAGGAATAACAGAATGATCATGGATGCAGCACAAGCGATGTTGCATGATCAGGGCCTACCAATGAATTTGTGGGAGAAAGCATGAAACACTATGGTTTATGTGCAAAACCGTTGTCCTCATAGAGTACTTGGCATGAGTACACCTGAAGAAGCTTTCACTGGTAAGAAACTAGATGCTTCATACTTTAAGATTTTTGGCTCATCTATTTATGTGCATGTGACCAAGGATGCCAGGAAGAAGCTGGAGCCGACTATTGAAGTTTGGATTTTGTGGGGTACATAGAAACACCCCATAATTATCATGTCTATTTTCCAAACAGCAGAATGACTGCTGTACGACGGGATTTAAAATTCGATGGGGGGAAAGCCATGCAGTTGTCGCTTGAGAGGGAGTTCAACTTGCATGCGGAGGAGGAACTGTTGGTTCCCAAGTATGAGTCTCTAGATGTAGATTAGCCACAGGAGGAGGTTCATGGAGTGGAGGAGTCCACTCACGTAGAGCCATCCATTAGAACTGGCAGAAGGCGTAAGACGGAAGCTGATAGGATGAGACTTGATGTTGCACAGAATGTAGGAGCCCCTACTTCACAGTGCAGACAAAGACAGTCTCCTAACTGGTTTACTAGATACATGGCTCTCATGAGCACATGTATTGTGACTGAACCATCTTCCTTTCAGGAAGCAGTGTAGGAGCCCGCATGGGTAGATGCAATGGTGGAGGAGTATGACTCCATTGTCAAAAAAAGTGCTTGGGAAATTGTTCCAAGGACGGTTGATAAATCAGTGGTAGGTTAGATATGGATTGACAAGGTAAATAAAGTTGTTGATGGGAGTGTGGAGAAATACAAGGCCATATTTGTGGCCCGGGGCTTCTCACAGATCGAGGGGATAGATTATGAAGAGACCTTTGCACCTATCACAAGGTATTCTTCCATAAGATCCATCCTTTCTCTCTCAACACAGATGGGCTGGCACATTCATCATATGGATGTGAAGACTGTGTTTCTCAATGGGATCATTGAGGAAGAGGTGTACATAGAGTAGCCTGAAGGTTTCAAGATCTTCAACAGTGATTCGCATGTGTTCTGACTCAAAAGAGCGTTGTATGGGCTGAAGCAAGCACCCCGTGCTTGGTACTCTAGGATAGACAGCTATTTCACCGGACTGGGCTTCACCAAAAGTGAAGTATATGCAAACCTATACCAATTTTGGTGGAGGGTAAGCTTTTAATCATTATTCTTTATGTTGATGATTTAATATTGACTGGTGATAAGCAGCTGATACACTCATGCAAGGAGGATCTTGCAAAGGAGTTCGAGATGAAGGATATGGGCCTCCTTCATTATTTCCTTGGATTGGAAATACGGCAGCGAGATGGTGAACTTTTTGTGTCTCAAGGAAAGTATGCAAGGGAGATACTGGGTAAGTTTCACATGGAGGGCTGCAAACCCGTGGATACTCCTCTTCTAGGAAACTGGAGGAAAGAGGATGCTACTTCTAGAGAGGTAGTGGATGCTATTGTCTATTGATAGTTAGTGGGTTCACTAATGTATCTAGTGAACACGAGACTAGACATTTTCTATTCGGTTAACCAGCTGAGTCAAGCTATGGTTAAGCCTACCAAGCTCTTTTGGAAGGCAAGTAAGCATGTCCGGAGATAGCTGAGGGGCACATCAGAGTATGGTTTATGGTAAAGACAAAAGGATGGAGTGAAGTTGCATGGCTTCACGGATGCAGATTGGGTGGGCAGTCCATCGGATAGAAAGAACACATCAGGGGGGATCTTTAGTATCAGGTCTACAATTGTTTCTTGGTACAACAGGAAGTAGAGATCTGTGGCACTCAGTCGAGTGGAAGCGGAATACATGGTAGTGAGTCAAGATGCATGTGAGGCTATCTAGATGAGAAATATCTTGGTTGGTTTGTTTGGTTCTCATATGGATCCAACAGTGATTCATTGTGATAATCATATTTGAATTAAACTCTCAATTAATCATGTGTTTCATGATAGATATAAGCATATAGATATCTGGTACCATCATCTCAGAGATTGTGAGCAGAGGAGAATCATGTTGCTTCAATACATTCCTACGGAAGATCAGGATGCAGATATTCTGACGAAGGTGCTCACCGGGAGCAAATTCGAATACCATAGAGACAGGATCTGGGTGAAGGATAATCCATTTCTTATTAAGAAGGAGTGTTGAGATTCAACACGAAGATCCTAGTGAAAATTAAGCACCTACACTAGGATGGAGACTCGGGCTATTTTTAGGTGTATGTCTATTTATAGATGTATGTGCAAATTCTATTTATAAATTACATGTATATTTATAGATGCATGTCTACTATTATTATCCCTTAATATTAGTTGGACAATAAACTATATTCTATTCTCAATGAGCACTTGGAAATAGTTAACTGAAGTGGAAAATTAGTTAGCTAAAGGAATTTCGAGTTAAGTGGTTGGTTGGTGGGACATGCAGGTTGACTTAGTTGTAACTGAGTGATTCGAAGTTGTAACAGAGTTGGAAGTGCAATTATGCAATTTTTGAAGTAGTTTAAGTCATTTAAGTGAGTTAAAATCAGTTGTGCTAGTTGTAACTGAAGATACACTAGTGAGAGATCAAGTGAATTAACTATTAATTAATTCATAACCAGTGGTCTCACATGCAACTGAATATTTACTATTATTAACTGCATGCATGTCAGATCCAGTGGAGACCCAGTTGAGTTCTAGGTGAAAGGGAAGTAAACTATCAGTTGTGACATTATCCGGTTGCACACATGAAACCACACACACATTGGATGTGCCCATGAGGATTTCGCATTCAAGGCAGGAAAGATTGCATTCATTCAGGGATTCTCATCAGCAGGGATTGTGCAGTGGAGGCAGGTTGTCTAGAGACAGTAAATTGGCTAAGGAACTTGCCAATTTTTGTATGACAGTGTCAGACAATTAGCTCATGTACTGAGAGCTCTTGTATTAGAGCTTCGTATGTAATTTTTTCATGATCCATGATATAATATACAATAGAATATAGTGGGGTTTTTATCTACAATATTTCCCCAGTAAATTATTTGTGTTGTGTGTGATTGATCTCTCTTCGTGATATTGTAATTGGTGATTGTGTTTTAAATTTTTGCAAAGATTAGTAGAAGTGATTCTATATTTAACAATAGCATATTGTTAGATCGGGAGAATCCAAAACATACATGTATTTTGTATAATTTCTATAGAAGAGAACAAAGTTTTAGCCTTATTGGAAGAACAAAACATTTTTTGATAAGTAAGACATCAAAGGATTGCAAGATTTATGTTCTAGGATAGTGGCAGGTTGAGGTCAACCAGGATGTTACCTTTGATGAGGATGCATCCTACTAGAGATCCAAAGGATCTCACATGGAAATTGATGATGACGAGCAAGAGGATCCCAAGGATGTGGGTGCAGGTCCTTTTGCACCTATGGAACATCCTTTAGATCATTAGGAAGACCCAAAAGGGCCCATTGAGCCAATGGACCCACTGTTGGAAATATAACTAGTTTCAATATTCATAATTGTTATTGTACTCATTTCAATATTTATCTTATGTAACAAAAAAAAAAAAGATTAATAAATAAAAACATTATTTTAAAGCATGGGCTTCATGCTCATTATTTATCATATTCTAGGTAAAATCATGTTCTTCATGCTTTCTAGGGTTTTTTAGGTCATAGGATTTATTGCCATGAATCAAGAGAGTGTCAAAATCATGCTTATAAGACCCTTTCAGGCATTATGTAACTTGTAAAAGAATTTATTTTGAGTTTATAAGGTCTTGGAAACCTCAAAAGCACAAGTCGGCCTAGAGAGGGGTTATTCAACCTCTTGGAAAGGCTATATATAGAGACTTATTAGACCTCATTTAGTACCTCATCATCTCAAGTTTTATAAGCTACAAGAACAATGAAAAGAACACTAAAGGTCACGAAATCAAGGAGAAAACCCTAGCGAAGGAAAGAAGTCTAGTTTTTGGGATTTTTCTCTCACACGTGTGAGTTTTTGGAGTAGTTGCAGGGGTCAAAATTGTTGAAGTAATTGCAGGTCTACAATTTTGTTGTAGGGAGGGTTTAAATTTTGTTGCATGCGTAGTTCTGGAAGGGTTTATCCTAGTTGAATTTGCTTGAATTCGTGTTGGAATAGGAATTGGTCTAGGGTTTTGGGTCTTAGTTTTCTCATTTGAAGCAAATTCTATAAGAAGAAGAGATTTTCTAGGTTTTCCCCTTCGAGGGGCTTTTCCCTAGCTTGGAGCCTACTTTTTGTGTCCACTGTCTTTACTATTTATTTTCTTGATAATTTTTTGATGAAGAAGATCTAATAAAGAAACACAAGAAGATGAATAAAGTTCACAAGAAATTATTAAAGTTAAGGAAATTCAAAATTAATTGCTTCCATTTCTTATTTTCTAACACCCACTTAGGGTCGTTGTTCTAGAATCCAAGAAGAGGTCAACATGTATTTGAATTACACTGAAGGATATAGAGAGGCATGCAACTCCCCATGGAACCTTCGTGGAAAGAAAATGTCCTAAGAATTACTTATGATTTGCAACATTAATGAGTCATATCATTGATTTCGAGCCATCCAACTATAAGGAGGCAACAGGAAAACAAGTTTGGAAGGATGCCATAATGGCAGAATATCAACCCATCATGAGAACGATGTGAGGGAAATTATGTAGAGACTTGATGGGAACTAAGTGGTGACTTCCAAGTGGATCTGCAAGATCAAGCATGTGGTAGATTTTAGCATAGAGAAGTAAAAAGCAAGATTGGTGGCAACAGGGTTCTCCCATAAAGAGGGAGAGGACTATGAAGATACATTTTCTCCAGTCACCAGAAACATGTGCATTATAACTATTATTTATATTTCTTTTATTATGGGTTTTAAATTGCATAATATTAATGTGAAAACTAATTTCCTTTATGGGTGATTTGGGAAGAAGCATACTTATAGAAACCTCAAGGCTTTGAGGTACATGAGAAGGAGTATCATGTCTGCAGACTGAAGAAGCCTTTCTGTGGAATCAAACAAGCACCTTGGGCTTGTTATTCTTGGATCCATGGATACCTTATAGTCTTTGTTTCACCAAGAGTGATGTCGATCCCAACCTTGACTACAAGGTTGTTAAAGGTAAGCCTGTGATCTTTTTGTTATATGTTGATGACTTTTTACAAGTGCAAAAAATCTCATTGATAAGTGTGAGAGGGAGTTGAAGCCAGGTGAGACCTTCCTTGGTTAAGGGAAGTATATTATTACGATCCTTCAGATATTTAGGATGATGGAATGCAATTCTATGGACATCCCCATTATGACCAATCTGAAGAAATTGAGAGGCTCTAACTTAGTTTTGGTGTATCGATTTATGTTTCGACAATTGATCAAATATTTGGTGTATCTCATTAATACTAGACCTAATATTTGCATTACAGCGAACACTCTGATCCAATTCATGGGAAAACCTAGGCATGTACAATGGATTGTAGCAAAGCATGTGTTAAGATATATGTGTGTTATATTCATTTATGGATTGATAAGTACGGTTGTAAGGGTAGACAGATTCCAATTAGGTAGGAAGTGCCAAAGACATGAAGAGCACATAAAGATGTTGCCTTAGTTTGGGCTATGTTGTGATATCCAAGATGAGAAAGAAGTAGAGATATGTTATACTTAGCACTAAAAAGGTTGATTATATTGCATCTAGTTTAGCGAATTATGAAGAAGTGTGGCTTCGAAGCTACTCGCAATATTGTTTGATCAGGTGTTGGAGACGACCATGATATATTGTGAAAATCAATGTTGTGTGAAGCTTTCATAAATTCCAATTTTCCATTATAGGTTGAATCACATTGATATAAAGTACCACTACATCCAAGACATGGTACATAAGGGAGTAGTGAGGCTCCAATAAATTTCTACAAACGAGCAGGTTGTTGAAATTTCCATAAATCCTCTATCTTGGATGAAGTTTGTATACTTCAGGGAAAATATTAGAGTGGTTGAGAATGCCTCTCTTTTTTAGAGGGAGTGTTGATGTTGTAGCATTAGGGTATAAATTCTCCCTAGGTCAAGAGTATTGACCAAGTTCCATGTAATGTGGCTAGGGGTAATGGTCCAAATAGCATTGAGGCCTCAAGTGATCCCCCGGTCGGAAGGTTTTGACCATATTTCCAAGGGTTGCTTGGATAGTGGGTAAAGTGAGTGACTTAAAGAATCAAGCAAGTACTTTTACCATTCTAATGATATGTGAAAACATGGGTGAATGGTAAATGGGCCTAGGGTTTCACCAGTGGTCATGGAAAATTGACCTAGTTCCACATGATGACTTGGCTAGTTGATGACCCAGGACTAGTTTTGTTTTTCCCCCAGTCAAGCGATACCTAACCATATCATGAAAGGGTATTTGGATAGTGGGTGACTAGATATTTTGCATGGTCTTGATGTAGAATTATTTCCACATGGTTCTAGAATAGAACATGAAGTGGATGGATGCATTAACATAGCAGGTTCATTTAGAAAATATACCAACGAGATACAATCTGATCTTATAATGTACGTAAACAAGATATTGAATCCTTCTACAATTTGTGGAAACAAAACATGACCGCACAATCACATAACAAGTAAGAGAAAGAGACAATCAAACGCACAACACAATATGTATTTGGGGAAACCACACCGCCTAAAACCCTACTATCGGTATATTGTATAAAGTCAAGGATCATGAAAAAATACAATGATTTCTCTCACAAGAGAACTCTTGCACTCTACCAACTATCTCATACTGATCTAGGAAAAATTGGACAAATACTTAGCGAATTCTCTGCCTCTGCTCAGCCTGCCTTGCACATGCATTCCTTGAGGAATTAAATCCCTATTAAATAGGAAAATTCATCTGATTGATTGTGCAATGCATCAATGACCTCCAATTGACTCTATAACTTACCTGTACAATTTTCTAATTATACAATTGATAGTTATCTTCCCTTTAACCTCTATTTCAACTGGGTCTTCCTTAGAACTGACATGCAAAAACTATTTATAGGGAATTATCAGTTAACTTAATAATCACTCATTGTGAATTAAATCAGAATTAATTTACTAGACCTATCACTAACTCCTCGCTTAGTTAGAACTAGTTAAACTGATTTTAACTCTATTTCTTGAGTTAACTAATTACAACTCATGCATAACTGCAATTAGACCCCCTTAAATCATGGAATCACTCTACATGGATCCTCTTAGACCCTCAACTCTAATTTCCTAAGCTAACTCATTCATTCTGACTTATCTAACTAATACAAGTTGTTATGAGATAAAATTACAATTTATCTTCCAATTTAATTAAGGGAAAATTAAATTAGAAGCCCCACTTTGGGGTGCCATTTCTTGGTTCCATTTCAACAATCCCTCTCAACAAGAAAGGGATTATCTGCTACCCTGATCCTGTCTCTGTGGAATTCGAATTTGCTTCTTTCCATCACCTTTGTCAAGATGTATACATCCTACTCCTCCATGGGAATGTACTCTAATGACATAATCCTCCTCTGAACACAATATTTGAGATGGTGATATTGGATATACATATGCTTGGACCTGTCATGGAATATTGGATTAACTGAGAGTTTTATGCAACTCTGGTTATCACAATGTATCATCGTCGGATCCATCTCTTGACCAAACAAACCAACAAGTATCTTCCTCATCCAGATGGCCTCGCATGATGCCTGACTGGCAACCATGTACTCCGCCTCTACTGAACTGAGTGCAACTGATCTTTGTTTCCTACTATACCAATAAATTGTTGTTGATCCTATGTTGAATATGCATCCTGATGTTCTCTTCTGGTCAGATGGACTCCCTACCCAATCTGCATCGGTGAAGCCTTGAAGCTTCACTCCCTCTATCTGTATGTACCATAATCCATACTATGAAGTCCCCCTAATATATATCATCACATGCTTCCATGCCTTCCAAAAGTGCTTGGTCATCTTAACCATAGCTTGGCTCAGTTGGTTAACTGTGTAGCATATTTCGGGTCGTGTGTTCATCAAATACATGAGTGAGCCCACAAGCTACCTATAAACAGTAGCATCCACTACTTCTCCCGAAGTAACATCCTCCTTCCTCTAGTTTCCTCCAAGAGGAGTCTCCATGGGTTTTTTTCCCTCCATGTGGAACTTCCTCAAAATATCCTTGCCATATGTTCCCTAAGATACAAATATCTTCCCATCTCTTTTCCATATTTCCAATCCAAGAAAATAGTGCAAGAGCCCCATGTCCTTCATCTCAAATTCTCTTGCAAGATCATCTTTGAAAGACTTTATGAGCCGCTCTTCACCTGTCAGTATCAGATCATCAACATAATGTATAATAATCAAAATCTTACCATCAAACACAATATGATATAGTTTTGCATCTGCTTCACTCTTGGTGAAGCCCAACCTGGTGAAATAGCTATCAATCATGGTGTACCAAGCACGAGGTGCTTGCTTTAGCCCATGCAATTCTCTCTTGAGTCTGAAAACATGTGACTCCCTATTTAAGGTCTCAAAACTTTTGGTTGCTCAATGTACACTTCTTCCTCAATAACTCCATTGATAAATGTTGTCTTTACATACATCTGATGTATCTTCCATCCTATCTGCGCTAAGAGTGCAAGAATGGAACTAATGGATGAGTACCTTACTGGTGAAAAAGTCTCATCATAGTCAATCTCCTCCACTTGAGAGAACCCTCTAGCCACAAATGTAGCCTTGTGTTTCTCCACGCTCCCATATGCTATCTACTTCACCTTGTAGACCCACTTAGACCCTACCACTGACTTCCCCACTAGTCTTGGGACAACTTCCCATGCACTGTTCCTGATAATGGATTCATACTCCTCAACCATGGCATCAACCCACACTAGTTGTTGCACTACTTACTCAAAAGAGGATGGTTCTATATCAATATCTTCGCTTATAAGAGCCATGTATCCAGTGTACCACTATAGGGACCTTCTCTTCCTGCGCTGTGAAGTGGGTGCTCCCACATTATCTCTCGCATGCAACAATAATTTGTCAACCTCTTTGGTGTACTTCCTTCCATCTCTGGTGGATGGATCTGCATGATTGGTTTCTACCACTCTCTGTTCATCTACTTGTGGCTGCTCCACATCCTGAGGTTCATCCTTTGGAGCTAAGAGCTCCTCAACTTCATGCAACTCAAGCTCCCTCTCAAGGGACAATCACATGGCTTTGTCTTCATCAAACTTCACATCTCTTCTGACCACTGTCATCTGATGTGCTACACCCGATATTTGTGAGGTGTATCAGTGTACCCCACATATATCCCTATCTTTGTTGTTGGATCTCGCTCATTCCTGACATATTTTTTCACATGGAAATAGACAGATGAACCAAAAATTTTAAAATATGAAACATTTGATTTCTTACCTAGCAAAGCCTCCTCTTGTATACTCATCCCAAGTATCTGATGAGGAATTTTGTTCTACACAAATATTTTTGTATTGCATTCTTCCACCCACAGATGCAATGGTAGGCCCTAATCATGCAACATATCTCGTGCTTCTCCCACAATGGTTTTGTTCTTTATTTCTGCAACCCCATTTTGCTATGCGTCATGAGGTGTAATCAATTCTCTTCTAATTCCTTCTAAGGCACAAAAGTTCCTGAATTCGTTAGAGATGTATTCTCCACCATTGTAGACATTTAGAGCCTTCACCTTCTTCCCTGTATCTTTCTTGACAAGTTCCTTGAACTTACAAAACTTGGAGAACGTCTGATCTTTCTTCTACAAGAATAAAATCCAACACTTTCTTAAACAATCATCAACAAAAATCACATAATACCTCTGCTTTGTTGTGGAAGCTATTGAGAATGATCCATACATGTCTAAGTGAAGTCTCTCAAGGATTGTTGCTGCTCGACTTTCCTAATCGTGAAAGGTTGCCTTTGTATACTTCCCCATAGTACACCATTTGCATGTGTCTCTCTATGCAAGTGTACCCTTTGGAAGCCCTGTATAAATATGTTGCATGATCCTAAAATCATTGTGGTGAAGATGGCCCAACCTCCTGTGTCATAATTCACCGATGTCTCATCTCACCGCCTTCTTTGATTTACTGATCAATGTTTCACAGTCATCTACATCAAGTTTGTAGAGGTTCTTCACTTGAACCCCAATATTTTCCACCTGTCCCGTGGCTTTGGGATGAAGGGACACCTTTCCTTCACTAAAAATCACAACATATCCACGATATCCAAACATAGCAACAAAAACCAAATTATTCTTTAAACCATGTACATGCATGACATCTTTTAGTATGAGGGGTTTACCTGAATCTATCTGGAAAGTAACTGTACCTATCCTAGTAGCTCTACACCTCCCTTCATCACCCATCTCGATGTGCATTTGGAGATCCTTGTCATCCAAGCTACTGAAGAATTATTTGTTGTCAGTCATGTGGAATGAGGCTCCACTATCCAAGTACCACATGGATCCAAACACCGATGAAACCATGCATGTGAGGAGGGTGAAGTCCAACTCAAATAGTGAAGCCAATGCTTCATTTTCTGCTCCTCTTGAGGCCTTCTTGTTGTTATTCTTTTGTGGACATTTTGTGGCATAGTGTCCATGCTCATGATAGTTGAAAATTTTCACCTTTGACAAGTCTCACTTCTTGCCTGCCTTTCCGGTCTCAGATTTGGAATGAGATGCCTTCCCTTTTCCTTTCTTCACATTTCCATCAAAGCCACAATTTTCCTCATCATCAATCTTTGACGAGGATCCATCTTTGATGCTCTGCCGAATTTATTCTTGTGCCAAATCATACCAAAGTCGCTCCCAATCTGGTACCTTCTCCCTCCCATTAAGAGAGTCCTAGTTGCTATGCCAACTCTTGGGAAGGCCTAGAAGAGGTAGGCTCACCAAATCTTCTGTGTAAACAGTAACCCCAAGACTTCCAAGCTCATCTCGACATTGAGTGAACTTGGTCATGTATTTATGGATCGTGTCTCCCTTCTCCATTTTGATCTTCTTGAGTTGTCTTTCAGCATCAACTTCCTGTGGTTGATTCTATTCTGATATAGATATTTCAATGCATTCCTCATTTCATATGGAGTCGCTTCCCATGGAGGCTGAGACAATATGGTCTGGAACTCCCTCTAACAAGATCCTTCTCGCTTTCGCAACATTCTTCTTCCATGCATCAAGAAATTGAGCATCTTCTATTGCGGGCTGCCGAACATCAGCATATATGAAAGCCTTCAGTCTGTTGTCCTCAACCACTACCTCCATCCTATCCTTCCATGCAATATAATTTGAATTTCCCTTGAATGCATATTTGAGTCTCAAGCCATTGAAAGACATCTTGATCTGCTGCTAGATACCAAAGAATAAATCTGCAAATTCTAACCTAATAAAAAAAACCTTTGTTCTTCTCTTCTTATTGTGATTCCCGTCGCTTTGATACCATTTATAAAATATACCAACGAGATTCAATCTGATCTTATAATGTACTAAAACAAGATATTGAATCCTTCTACAATTTTCGGAAACAAAACATGATCGCACAATCACATAACAAGTAAGAGAAAGAGACAATAAATCGCACAACACAAGATGTATCTAGGGAAAGCACACCCCTTAAAACCCCACTATCTATATATTGTATAAATTAAATGATCATGAAACAATATAATTATTTATCTCACAAGAGAACTCTTGCACTCTACCAACTGTCTCACACTGACCTAGGAAAAATCGAACAAATGCTTAGTCAATTCTCTACCTTTTCTCAACCTTCCTTGATCACACATTCCTTGAGGTATTAAATCCCTATTAAATAGGAAAATCCATGCAAATTATTGCGCAATGCATCAAGGACCTCCAATTGACTCTATAACTGACCTATACAATTTTCTAATTCTACAATTGATAGTTATATTCCCTTTAACCTGTGTCTCAACCGGGTCTTCCTCAGAACTGACATGCAACAACTATTTATAGTGAATTATCAGTTAACTTATTTATCACTCATTGTGAATTAAATCAGATTTAATTCATTGGACCTCTCACTAGCTCATCACTTAGTTAGAACTAGTTAAACTAATTTTAACTCAATTTCTCGAGATAACTAATTACAACTCATGTATGACTGCAACTGGACCTCCTTAAATCAAGGAATCACTCTACATGCATCCTCTTAGACCCACAACTAGAAGTTCCTAAGCTAAATCAGTCATTCTGACTGAGTTAATTAATACAATTTTTTATGAGATGAAACTAAAATTTCTCTACCAATCTAATTAAGGGAAAATTAAATTAGAAGCCCCGCTTTGGGGTGTCATTTCAACAGTTCATTCAATCTTATATGGGGATGGAGAAATTTTAATCGAAGTGGATATTTGAGGAAGTCAAGGTGAACACCTCCCCAGCTAAGAGGAAGTGTTAAAAATTTTGGGTTGTTACAATATTTATGTACAACATATTTACTTTTAATCATACCTAAATTTATGCAAAGAATTGCATAAATTATGGTGGCCAATAATTATTGGTAAATATGTTTGATTATCGAAACATAAAGAATGTACTACATATTTTACCTTTCAAACACTAAGTTAGGGCATATTAAAACTCACATTATGACCACCATGGGTCTGCACAACATAAAGGAAGTCATTCACTGATTAGCATTTACTTGATACTTCCCCTTTCTCAGTGCTTTACATGCTTAGGTAAGATAAATTATTTATACAATTCTCTTATCCCTCTAGCTAAAGCTAAAGGTTTCCACACTAACTTACTTATCCAAATTCAGTTAAAATCACAATTCCTCATAGGGTTGATGTGACTTAAAAGGATTTCTATCCCCTTTTGTTCAGTTTCATAGTCTTAGCACCCACATGGGGTTCTATTCTCTTGTCATAAGTTTCTCTTTTTCACTTGCACACAGTTATCTATCTCTCTCACATACTATAACAACATTTGACTACTCGTTTCTATCCTCGATTGCATAATCAGACGTACCCTTCCTAGTATGATAAATATGGGTCCCTCCTTGGGCTACAAGTGTTGGGAAAAATATTGAGAGGGGGGTTTAATCAATATTTAAAATCACACTCAAAATGTTCTTTTCTTTTCTGAATTTTGTATGCGACTTTACTTAATCCAACTAGCATATGTACGTGACTGTCATAAATGAAACTAGTGTATTCCCAGTAAACTTATAATTCAGATAAAACTTCAGTAACATGACTTAGACCTGTGCATCATGAATTCATCAGACATTTATTAAGAAATAAATATGTGCAGTATGAATATATTAAACCATCACACATAAGAAACACATATGAACACCAATATTTAAGGTGGAAACATAATGTGGGATAAAAACACCGTTGCTTTCGTCTTTTTCTTCAATATTTATTATAAAGAAAACTACTTAAAATATTGTACTGGAACAAACTCATACCAACACGCAGGCACCCACATGAAAAAGGCTACAACCTTCTTACGTTTTTCAGCACCTACTGGAATGGAGCTCCAACCCCCTAATCTTGTTTACCGGCACCCACTAGAAGGGAGCTATGACCCACTGATATCGTTTACCAGCACCCACTGGAAGGGAGATACGACCCCCTGATATTGTTTACCATCACCCACTGGAAGGGAGCCATGACCCCCTCACTGAAGACTCCAACCCTGATCTGAAAGGAGTGTATTAGTTTTGTTGTGCTAAGTGTCCTTTCAATAATAAAAACATGTACAATTTGTCTCCATTTGTTTTCTTAAGGAATGAGTAATTTAACCATGAAACATAGATGAATTTGTCAGTTTTAAGCATGTAAATAAGCCTAAATAACATTTCACAACAGTGTATAATAGAGAAATAACATCACACATAATTTTTACATAGCAGGCATGATGAAGCAGTTCACCCCTCCTAGGCTACATCTGTTGGTCCAGCTTCTAATGGCATGTCCCTCTTTGTCATTATGCTCAAAATTTCAAATACATGTGCTTAAAAGCCTCTAATGGTTGTTTTCTCTGCACCAGTGGCTCCAGAATGCTCCAATTAGTTTATATAGACTCTTGTTTCACCCAAATTGGTTGAAAATTGACATCCCAAAGCTTTTTCCCAATAAGAGTTGCAAAACCTCCACTAAAAGTGGAGAACTCCACTTAACTGGAGTTAAATTCGACCAAAACTCTGAAAATGCTGAGTGCGCTAAACATCTCACCAAGTCTCTAATCGCTGGCATTTAATATCATGGTTAAGGGGAGGGGGTGGCCACATGCCAAACCCCGAACCCCACAGATAGCATTTAACACGAGCGGAACTAAAGCCGCAACTGTGGTTGCAGTGGTGTAAACCCCCATTAGAAAATGTGGTAACCGAAACTGCCGGAGTGTAAACTGCGTGGATAAAACTTTGGAGCATGGCCATGTGATAAGGCCTAACCATAATTATGGCGGTTGTTGTAATTGGTTGGCGCGCCGATGGTAGCCTTTGGTTCATGGTTTGAGGACATATGGAGAGGGGGCTGGCCCCCTCCAACCCCCAATCGTCGAGTGCATAAGCTATAAGATAATGCATAGACATTATTTGGTTAAGATCCAAAATATAGGAGAGTTGGTAACAAGATTTGTTGGCAGGCGGTAGATCGTGGGTTCAACCCCCACTCTGCCACTATAATTTTGTTTAAAAACGCCAATGAAACTTCTCTGCCAAACTTGGAGCTTGCCTCCATTTAAACCTCTGCCATACAAATTCTAATAACTCCTCCATACTTGGTTGACCCCACCGAAATGTGGGTAAAAACTTTATAATAAACATATATATATATATATATATATATACAATTAATCCCACCATTCAACCTTAATCCAACCTGCCTACCATGTGGGGGTACGTGGCATGCCACATGCCCCTTCCCCATTGGCCATCATAAAATGAAATTCCAATATTAATAAAACTAGAATAGATCCATCTAAAGCACAGATATAACATGAGCCGAGAGGGATAAAATTTCTTTTTTTGCAAACTTATTTTAGAGTGAAAAAAACAATGTGTAAATTATTACTTTTTAAAATGCATTTTTGAATGTTATAAAGATTACATAACATGTGTATTGATCCATTTTATATTAATTCATTTTAAAATATTGTATTCATAACTCACATTGGATGTTTTATCTCTGTAAAATTTTACTTGAAGATTGATTGTGAAATATCTGTTGAGATTGCAACAAGATGATGAGCTTAGTGAAAAGAGTCGCCTTCACTAAGTGGGCCCGCAAGCTATTTTTGACGCAAAGTCTATTTTTAGACATATGGATCATATTCTATGAGTTGCAGGATGCTATTTGTGGATGGTTGGTCAAGTTGGAAAAATAGATGGACTTCTATTTTTAGACATATTGGGTGGAATCTATTTTTAGATTGCGAGTCTAAAAATAGATATGTCGAATATTATTAGCTCTTAATAATATTTGGACTATAAACATTATCTTATTCTCTTGGAGCACTTCAGTTAAGTGCACAGATGTGGCACAGGAGCTGACAGAAGGAATTACGCTATTCCTAAGGGTTAAGTGGAGTTATTGCATGGATACTTCAGTTAGAACTCATGTGACAGAGTTTGGTGGAGTTGATTGAAGAGTTAATGGAGTTGTGTTCAGTTTAACTAATCTAAACATAGTTGAACTAGTTGTATTTAGTCTAACTGATTAATACACTAGTGAAGAGTGGTGTGAATTAATTATTAATTAATTCACTAATTATAAACACATTAATCAACTAAATAATACATCAGTTAACTTCAGTGCATGGACAGTTTCAGTGGAGACCAGTGCAGAGATAGGTGAAAGAGAAGGTTAACTATTAGTTGTGACTATATTGTTGCATATTTGCAACTACCAGTGATTGGAGAAGCCCATGAGGATTGCGCAGTACAAGCCAGGTGTTTTATGTTATTTAATGAGCCATCCTACAACATTGATTACACAATAGAGGCTGGCTATCAGGTGGCAGAGATTGAAGCATGTGTTTTGCTAGATCTAGCTTGATTAGTGTGTAGAAATTGGAGGTTGTGCTGAGAGCTTGTGAGGAGCTTTGCACAATGATTGTTACATGATCTCTATGACATATAATATATAGATAGTTGGAGTTTTCAGCTTTAAGCTTTCCCATGAAATACTGTGTTCATATGTGTGATTGTTTATGGTTTTAATGTGCGCATGCAATTGATTTTATTTCCGCATGTAATGATCAATGGTAGAAGAGATTATGTATTGTGCATGAAGCTAAAATAGTGTGTGATCGGGAGAATCTCGGTGAATAATATATCAGTTATTCAAATTTCTACATGGTATCGGAGCGATATTGATCATTGGAGCAATTGCAAAACATTGCATAAATTGAGTTTTGTGTTAGTGGAATTCGAATTTACGCTTGATGTTTTCTTGGTGTCGGGTGAGATGTATTTCAAAGGATTGCGATTGGAGTATGCCCTTGAGGGTAGCTCGAATTATATTGCATGGAAGGACGGGATGGAGGCGATCTTGGATAATGATAGGTTGAGGTTCATATTTACGAAATTCCAAAACTTTGATTCTAGCGATGTGCCGCACTTGACATATGGAAAAACGACAAAGTGTCGAAGAGTCACATTGGAAGGTTTGAAGGATCACATCTAGCCTTCATGGTAATGCTTCTCCATTCGTGATGTGGAAATCTTTGACAGATTTATTTGAAAGCAAGAGTGACCAGAGGAAGTTGGCGCTCAAGGATAAACTTAGAAACATAAAAATGGAGAAAGGCGACAGTATGCCCAAGTACCTCACGAAGTTCATCCAATGCAGGGATGAGCTGGGAAGTGTGGGGGTGAATGTTGATGATGAGGACTTGGTGAGCTTGGATCTCCTTGGGCTTCCGAAGAGTTGGCATTCCTATCAGGACTCTGTCAATGGTCGGGAGAAATTGCCAGGATGGGAGCGACTTTGGTCGGATCTTGTGCAAGAAGAGATAAGGCGAAGTACCAGGGACGGATCTTCATCAAAGAACTCTGATGAAGAGAATTGCGCTTTGGCTGCCAAAGCAAAGAAGGGGAAGAGCAAGAAAGCTTCTCATTCCGGTGCGAAAGGCAAGAAGTAGGACATGTCCAAGGTGAAGTGCTTTCATTGTCACCAACACGGACATTATGCCACAAATTGTCCGCAGAAGAAGAAAAATAAGCAGGCTGCTGGATCTGCAGCTGGAGAGGCCTTAGCCTCGCAGTTTGAGCTATATTTTTCGTTGATCGCATGCTTGGTCTCAAATGTGGCGGGATCAGTGTGGTTTCTGGACAGTGGTGCGTCTTTTCACATGACAGGAGATCGAGATTTGTTTATTGATCTGGATGAGAAAGATCTTGGAGTGCACATCGAGATGGGCGATGATGGTAGATACAGTGCGACTGGTATCGGTACTATTTCCTTTGAGAGGGAGTTTGGTAAACCCTTCAGATTGAAGGAAGTGATGCATGTTCCAGGATTGAAGAAGAATCTTATCTCTGTGGCGATGTTAGAAGACAAGGGATATGATGTTGTCTTTAGCGAGGGAAAGGCTTTCCTGCGCAGTAAGGCAATTGGTGAGACCCGGAGGATAGGGGTTTGAGTTAAGAACCTTTATCAATTGCAGGTAGATGGCTGCGCAACAATGGCAGGTAAGGCAGAAGGAGTGGTGAGCCGGGATGATGGTGAGTTATGGCACCGGAGATTGTGCCACCTTCACCATGGAGCTTTGAAGATACTGCAGCAGATTTCTATTGGGCTTCCTAAAGGCACTCTTGCGCAGTCAGATCAGTGCAAGGGGTGTACCTTGGGAAAATTTGTGAAAACCACCTTTCACGAGAAGGATAGTCGTGCCACGACGATCCTTGAGAGAATTCACACAGACGTGTGTGGACCTTTCTCAGTAGCTTCGACAGCAAAGCACAGGTATTATGTGATATTTGTTGATGATTTTTCTCGTAAGTGTTGGATCTTCTTCATGAAAAAGAAGAGCGAGACATACTCAAAGTTCTGTGAGTTCAAGGCACTGGTTGAGAAAGAATCGGGGAAGCAGGTGAAGGCTCTTAGGAGCGACAATGGTGGTGAATTCATCTCTGGCGAATTCAAGGACTTTTGCAGTGCAGAAGGAATTCGAAGAGAGCTCATAGCACCTCACCATGCTGACGAGCAGGTTGTGAGCGGAGAGAACAAAACGATCGTGGGTCTTGCCCCACGGGCAATGTTGCATGATCGGGTGCTTCCACCACCAATGGTGGAGGCATGTGCAATACTTTTGCCGGTATGTGCGAACCATTGTCCTCATAGGATATGGCATGTACACTGAGGGCGTTTAAGTAGAACGATATTTCCCATTTGAGGATTTTTGGTTCACCTGTTTACATTCATGTGAAAAAGGATGCCAGGAAGAAGCTGGAGCCGACTGCAGAGGTTGGGATATTTGTGGGGTACACTGATACGCCCCACAACTATCATGTGTATTTTCCAGACAGTCGCAAGACTGTTGTGCGACGGGATATCAAATTTCAGGAGGAGAAAGCCATGAAGTGTTCGCTTGAGAGGGAGCCACACTTACATGCAGATGAGGAGCTATTAGTTCCTAAGGATGAGCTTCAGGATGTGGATCAGCCACAAGATGAGGTTCATGGAGTGGAAGATACCACTCATGCAGCGCCAACCATCAGAGGGCGGAAGCGCACTACAGAAGCTGAGCGACTGGCTCAAGATGCAGAGAAGGTTGTAGGAGCACCTACATCACAGCGCAGACAGAGACAGTCACCTGACCGGTATACTGGATACATGGCTCTTATGAGCAAGTGTATCGTGATGGAGCCATCCTCTTTCGAGGAAGCTGTGGAGGATCCCGCATGGGTAGATGCCATGGTGGAAGAGTATGATTCAATTGTCAGAAACAGTGCATGGGAGATTGTCCCGAGGCTGGAAGGGAAATCAGTGGTGGGTTCAAGATGGATCTACAAAGTGAAGCAGGGAGCTGACGGGAGTGTGGAGAAGTAAAAGGAAAGATTTGTTGCCCGAGGCTTTTCATAGATTGAGGGGATCGATTATGAGGAGACCTTTGCACCTGTCACAAGGTATTCTTCCATACGGACGATTCTTGCTCTCTCAGCATAGATGGGGTGGCACATTCATCAGATGGATGTGAAGACTGCGTTCCTCAATAGGGTGATTGAGGAGGAGGTGTACATAGAGCAGCCCGAAGGTTTCTAGATCTTCAGCAGCGAGTCGCATGTGTGCGGGGCTCCAGAGAGCGATGTATGGGTTGAAATAAGCACCTCGTGCTTGGTACACATGGATAAACGGTTATTTCACCGGACTTGGTTCTCCAAGAGTGAGGGCGCATCCGAACCTATACCCAGGATGACTTGAGAGGGTAAGTTTCGATCATTGTACTTTATGTAGATGATTTGATTTTGACAAGTGATGAGTTGTTGATACACTCATGCAAGGATGATCTTGCAAAGGAGTTTGAGATGAAGGACTTGGGCCTCCTTCATTATTTCCTGGGATTGGAAATTTGGCATCGCAGTGATGGACTATTTGTTTCTCAAGGCAAGTATGCCCAGGATATACTGGAGAAGTTCAACATGCATGGTTGCAAGCCTGTTGATACTCCTCTTCTTGGTGGATGGAGGAAGGAGGATGCTACTTTAGCGGAGGTAGTGGATGCCACTGTTTATCGACAGTTGGTGGGGTCGCTTATGTATCTGGTCAATACACGACCCGACATATGCTATGCTGTTAACCAGCTTTCACAAGCTATGGTTAAGCCTACCAAGCTCTACTGGAAGGCAGGCAAGCATGTATTGAGATATCTCAGAGGCACATATCTCAGAGGCACATCGAGATATGGATCATGGTACAGACAGGAGGATGAGTTGAGGCAGAATGGCTTCACGGATCGGTATCATCATATCAGAGATTGTGTGCAGCGGAAGATCATGTTACTTTCATACATTCCCACGGAGGATTAGGATGTTGATATCTTGATGAAGGCGCTCACCAAGAGAAAATTAGAATACCACAAGGGCAGGATAGGGGTTGCAGATAATCCTTATCTTGTTTAGAGGGAGTGTTGAGATTGCAACAAGATGATGAGCTTAGTGGAAAGAAGTCGCCTTCACTAAGTGGGCCTGCAGGCTATTTTTGGCGCAAAGTCTATTTTTAGACATATGGATCATGTTCTATGAGTTGCAGGATGCTATTTGTGGATGGTTGGTCAAGTCAGAAAAATAGATGGACTTCTATTTTTAGACATATTGGGAGGAATCTATTTTTAGATTGCAGTCTAAAAATAGATATGTCAAATATTATTAGCTCTTAATAATATTTGGACTCTAAACATTATCTTATTCTCTTGGAGCACTTCAGTTAAGTGCACAGATGTGGCACAGGAGCTGACAGAAGGAATTACGCTATCCCTGAAGGTTAAGTGGAGCTATTGCATGGATACTTCGGTTAGAACTCATGTGACAGAGTTTGGTGGAGTTGATTGAAGAAGTTAATGGAGTTGTGTTCAGTTTAACTAATCTAAACATAGTTGAGCTATTTGTATCTAGTTTAACTAATTGATACAATTAGTGAGAGTGGTGTGAATTAATTATTAATTAATTCACTAATTATAAACTTGTTAATCAACTAAATAATGCATCAGTTAATTTCAGTGCATGGACAGTTTCAGTGGAGACCAGTGTAGAAATAGGTGAAAGAGCGGGTTAACTATCAGTTGTGACTATACTGTTGCTATTTTCAACAACCAATGATTGGTGAAGCCCATGATTATTGCGTTGTACAAGCCAAGTGGTTTATGTTATTTAATCATACATCCCATAGCATTTATTATGCAATAGAGCCTCGTATCAAGTGGTAAAATATTGGAGCATGTGTTTTGCTAGATCTAGCTTGATAGTGTGTAGCAATGAGAGGTTGTGCTGAGAGCTTGTGAGGTGCTTTGTAAAATGATTGTTACCTGATCTCCATGACATATAATATACAGATAGTTGGCGTTTTCAGCTTTCGCTTTCCCATGGAAATACGTGTTCATATGTGTGATTGTTTATGGTTTTAATGTGTGCATGCAATTGATTTTATTTCCACATGTGATGATCAATGGTAGAAGAGATTCTGTATTATGCATGAAGCTAAAATAGTGTGTGATCAGGAGAATCTCGGTGGATAACATATCAGTTATTCAAATTTTCTACAATATCAACAACTCAGTTAATTGTTTTGTAACAATATATTTTTAATTATTTATTTATATGGTTATTTTATTTTATTTTATTTTTTGGCCAACATGAGTGAAAATTAATTTTATTATTTTCTTGAAGACGTGACATACTTACACATGTCCCTCATACTGGATTGTAGAATGAGCCTCTCGGCTCAATCAACTTAACTTAGGAATTTAAAAAAAAAAAAAAATCACTTCCTAGTCATCCTTGGAAAATCTAGTGGTGCCACTTGGCGCAATGTCATTGGCTACTTCTAGAGAAGAATTCCTGAATTGCTAACTATACCTGTTCTGCTCATTTTTTGCCTATTTTGGAAAACGAACAAAACGCATTATCTCCCTCATACGACATCGGTTTTTTGAATCGTTCGCAGTGCTGGAATCACAACGACAAGAACTACCCAGTCGCTCAAGTTTGGTATAGTTTCGAGAACTTTAAATTTTGAGAAAAATACATGATCTCTTGATCAAACCCTCAGCACCAACATGGACTGTGTTTCATAAATTTTCACGTTGGATCCACCTACTTTAATACATCACAGCTTGTAGGCTAATTTTCATCAAATAATTCATGTTAAACCCATTAACATCATATAATCTCAATATCAAAACTAAAATTGATAACTGTACCCAAAACATTCACCCAATTACTTAAAACAACCATTGAACCAATCAATCACTGAACTACTCAAATACTGAACTAACCCCTGAAGCAAACTGTCACTTAACCAATCACCAACTCAATTCAAACAGAACATCGATATCAATCTAACCATAATATCAAAATTGAACCCAGAATATTGCATCAACACACTGAATCAATTGCAACCCTGATCATTCATTTAAAAAAAATATACGCAACTTCACTTATGGAAACTTGCGTGTATATGCGCTTTTCTCCAAAGAAACCTATGTACATGTCTCAAAATACTAAGTCCTGGAAACTGTTACTCTAAATCAGTCACAGACTTGGACAGAGATATTCAGAAATATTCTATTAGATTACAGATCTCTGAACCCTCATAAAGTTATCAGCATCAAGTATCCTTTTCAACCAATCAACATGCACCCAATTTCAATTTCATCCTTCAAACATTTCTACTTCTTACATTGTCACTAAACCCAGATCAACGTGAGTGTATCATTGACAAACAACAAAAATACATCGACACTAATCAGATTGATCAATCAGAGTATAAGCATAAACCTTTCCTTTATGTACGCGACTTTGATGAAACGAACCCGTGTGTATATGTGACTTTACTGAGACCAACCTGCGTACAGATCTGCAAATTTTGACCAAAAATTGTGCAGCTCTTCAAAACTTCGAAAAGATTCAGATCTTAAAAAGCATGTGTCAATACTTAGATCTATTCAATCCCATGAGCAGATCATACAATTGAAATTCATTTTAGGTCTCATGATATTGATCCATAATTTTATTCATTGGTGCATTATTATTTCATATCAACTTGTCAACTATAGACCTTGCAATGCAAATATACTTCAGATTGTATTATTCATCAAAAACCCTTACTTCTGTGCCCTTAGCACTTTGATCTCCACCTCCTTATATAGTTTGAGCCTTAGCCAATACCATGAGCCAAAATCACACTAGTGCCGATGGTATTTTTGGACGGGATCAAATAGTCGTTACTACGTTCAATATTGTGGGCTAATACCATGGAAAAGACCCTAGGTATTGATAAAATAGTGCACAAGCATCTACGCGACTTTTCTTCTTCATGTATGTGTGTGTACACAACTTTTCTTCACCAAACCTGTGTATACACTACTTCGCTTCATCGAACCTACATGCATACATGACTTGGTTTCATTGAACCTGCATATACGTGACTTCCCTTCATCAAACTTGTGTATGTACATGACTTGGCTTCACTGAACCTACGTATATTTCCTGAAAATTTACCTTCATCATTCCTCTGTCCCTGAATGGTATTTCTTTCTCTATCACATCTAAAAAAGCTTGTAGATACATCAATTTTACGTCTTCATCAAGTAGGTTTCTGTTAAAAAGGAAACTCATGGAGTAGGTTTCCATGAAGGACAACACATTACATCATAATGCCAACAATTTCCCCCTTTATACTTAATGGGAACCATGTTGGTTTTTTATCACCACAAACTGTAGATACCTGTAAGACATATTAATATAACCATGATTCAAACACCAAGTTACTCTCCCCCTTTGATATCAAGAGCAAAGAGCGGACAAATGTGGGAACAAGGTTTCTCTTTCTTGGTAGATACAAGATTTTTGTAAATCTGATCTGCACTATACTGACTATGCTCCCCTGAGCACATGTTGAATCTTTAGAAATATTTTCAATGAAGTACATGACTCTATAATTAACTGAGTATGACCTTTCCTATCAGCAAGGACTCATACTTACCTAAATTGCCCAATTAAGTGGGGTTACATATTTGACTAAACCACCCAACCAAGTGGGAATACATATTTGACATGACCTCAAAATTCCATACATGAATGAATATAACAAGGATTACATCGTTGGTATTTACATGACCTTTACATCAAATGAAATTTATAACCAAGACCAAAATACCACAATAGTGAGAGATCAATACCATGATCTACAACAATCATATACCAAATAGGATCTGAACCATAAGTATCTATCAACAACAGCATGGGTAAATTTCAATATCATAAACCTGTGACCAAGTATACAATATCAACATCATAATATCTTTTCCTAGAGATCAGCTATCAACTTAATCTCTTGACTTCATCGAAGACAAATTTCCCTTTTCCGTTTGTAGAAACATATGTGGGAACCAGGAATATCATCATGAAATAAGATAGAGCAGTGAAGCATCATACATATAGCATGATTAAACACCATAGACATGCATCAACAATATATATGAGAACCAATCAGTATGATAAGACAATGTAGCCATGTCTCCAAGTATCATCCAACAGTTGTAGCATAAGCATATCAATAACCATGTCTTCATGATCCTTGCAGCAACATCATATTCTTTCCCAAATATGCAAGAAGAATTATCATACCATAACCACTTCATCAATAATCAATATGTATCAACCAATCATCCATGTGATCTCTTGTCACCAAGGTCTTCATGTTTTATATTTATTCCATTTTCATAATCATGATGTAACATGAGTAGGAATCAATAATGATAGTAGTCATTAACAACAATATCTGCATGTTCTTTCCTCATATCCAAATTATTAGTCATGTATCAACTCCACATGTGTAGATAAAGATATTTTTCTATAAAATATGATCAGGGATCATCCATAATCTCATCATAAGCAACCCATGTATCATGACAACAATATAACATCATTTGAACTACTACATGAGCATCACAAGTATTAAACATAATGCCAAAAATGCATCATCAGCAGTAAGGATAATGCTCCCCCTGAACCGTGCTACCTTTTCACTGTCAAGTCTTACCGCATCAAGTCATTCATAAAAGCATCAGATAATCATCAATGTCAAAATCATAACTAAATACCACATCGGCAGACTGTAACCATCAACATCATACCAAGAAAATCAAATCATAATTGTCAACAGTATGTTAGAGACTAATCTTGAGTCTCTCTCGCTATTTTTCTATCAGAGAAAACCCATACGTGACTGTATGTAAAGGAACCTACATATATACACAACTATAGCTCATGCAACCCACATACATAAAGTGAAATACTAAAAATTTCACAACTTCATCTCCCCCTAAGCTTGTACAGTCTGTACCTATCTTATGTTGACACATCATATCCATTGTCAGAAATATAAACAACTAACATTTAACAAACCAATCTTCATATATTGCAGTTACTGATAACAATATTCTTTCAATAATGATGGATTGCAATGGGAACTGTCTTATTTTAATCTGAGTTTGAATCCTTCTTATATCTGCGAGAGGTCAGATCTTTAAACACATATAATTTATCAGCATTTTTGTATCCCCTTACTATGACCTTTCCATTTTCTTCGTCCATGACCTTGCATTTGGTTGATGTGAACACGATTACATTTCCTTTATCTCCCATTTGGCCTACACTCAATATGTTTTGTTTTAGGCCTTGAACTAATAAAGTATCAACTATGTTTCTATTTTTGTTAATTATGGCTCTGCCTTTTCCCAAAACTTTTGTTGGAGCATCATTTGAAAGAATAACCTTACCATATTGATTTTTCTCGAGAGACTCCATCTTACTCTTATCACCAGTCATGTGATGAGAACATGCGTTGTCTATGTGCCATTCATCCTCATTTTCTAATGCACAGAGAGCGAGACCACATCTTATCTCTTCTTCTTTCTGCTTATTAGAGGGAATGATGGTGGATCCATATTTCTTTGGTCTTATGATATCATTTTTTTGTCTTCCATGTTGTATTTGGTGATTCATTTATTTGTTCCTGCATTCTATGTGCCCAAACTTGTTACAAGAATAACATCTTATGTGACTAGAAAAGGCAGTAGACGAATCATAATATGTTTGTCTCATGTTCCTTCTATTGCAATCAACAGCTTTATGACCAAATTTGTTGCATAAAAAATAATATCCTTTAAAGAAACCTAAGTACTTGGGAGCTGATGGTCTTTCTGTGGAGTGGCTATTCTCTGTGAGTGAAACAATCTGCTTCTGCGATTAGCTGCAACATGTTCGTAATTATGACCTATAAAGCATTCAATATTATTGATTAGAGGATATAATCGATTGATACTTCTGTAGATAGGAGCGAATCATTTCCTTTGAGGATTCATAATCCTTGGCTGTTGATAAAGCTGGATTTTGTCTCTTTAAACACTTCAGGTTTTGCATTGGTATCCTTTGGGTCTTTAGCACTAGCTTGTGAACTAGATTCTCCTTTAACATTTTCATTAAAACCAAGGCCAAATTTAATAGATGGAGACCTTTGACTACTAAGAATATTATCCAAAATATTAGTACTATCTTGAAATCTCAAATGTTTATCTTTTTCTTCTAATTTACCTTTTTAAATATTTTCCTCAACCTCCATTCTTTAGTATTTCTTCTTCATACCTTCTTTGACAATTCTACCTTTTTCTACTTGCTCAATTTGAGAATCTCTTCTTTCAGCCCATTTTCTTGTTCTTCAATTGTTTGAAGTAGTTCTTCATTCCACTTATTTGATTTTTCAAGATCTACTTTTAAAGAGACTATCTCGTCTTCAAGACCTTCATAATACTAGTTAGATTCCACAACAACATTTTCTGATATAATATGATCCTTGATATCATATGCCTGCAACTTTTCTTTAAGATTATAAATATTTTTCAAAGCAAGATCAAGGTTCGTTCTAAGATCATGAATTTCCTTTAACCTATCATCTCCTAAATTAGAACCTCCATCCGTCATTGTAAGTGATGTTTTATCATCATATACATTCTTTGACACATTGTTAGGGATAGGATTACCTGATAGATTCTATGATGAACAATATTCCTCTTGGATTTCTTTATGGAATACTTGTAGCTTATCCCATACTTTCTTTTAATCACATATGCTACAAAAAATTTCACTTAATGCCTCATTGTTCTTTTTCACTTCATCTGATGGGGGAATCTTGGTGTAGCCATTGCAAACTAAATACCAAACATCATGATTCACTAGATTAGACTTCATTTTTTCTTTCTAGTGTTGATAATTACCTTTTCTTAGCATTTGTATATCTGCATTGAACATTATTTCTAACTTTCCTTGATCTTCTGCTTCTAGAGCCATGATTTCAGAATCTAGCTTCTCTTTAGAATGCTTACTTTCACTTTTACCCATGAGTGAAAATTTAGTAGTATCATTGTCATCATCACTATCAATATGGCATAGACAAAAAAATGGACTACAATTAGAACAAGAACCCTTACCTGCTAGTTCTTTTTTAATGTCTTATTCATTCCCAATCAATAGAAAAAGAGGTGCTCCCAAATTTGAATATTTTCTAACATCAGTAATTGTTACTAAATTTTCTCTATCAATATCATAACCACCAGTTTTTGAATCCTTTCCTTGAGCTAACTTCTCTATTTCCCGTCATATTGACGGATCTTCTTCAAGAAATCAATCTTATTCTGAAGAACTTGCTCTGATACCAATTGTTGGGAAAAATACTGAGAGGGGAGGTGAATCGGTATTTAAAAACACACTCAAATTATTCTTTTTATTTTCTGAATTTTATACGCAACTTTACTTAATCCAACTAGTGCATGTACGTGACTTTCATAAAAGAAACAAGTGTATTCCCAATAAACTTATAATTTAGATAAATATTCAGTAAATTGACTTAGAGCAATGCATCATGAATTCATCAGAGATTTAGTAAGCAATAAATATGCGCAGTAAGAAAATATTAAACAATCACACATAAGCAACACATATGAACACCAGGATTTAAGGTGGAAACCCAATGTGGGAGAAAACCACCAATGTTTTCGTCTTTGTCTTCAATATTTATTATGAATAAAACTGCTTACAATCTTTTACCAGCACGGACTCATACCAACACACAGTCACCCACCTGCAGAAGGCTACAACCTTCTCTCATTTTCCAACACCTACTAAAAGGGATCTCCAACCCCCTGATCTCATTTACCGGAACCCACTCAAAGGGAGCTACAACCCCTTGATCTCGTTTACCGGCACCCACTGGAAGGGAGCTACGACCCCCTGATCTCGTTTACTAGCACCCACTGGAAGGGAGCTACAAACCCCTCACTGAAGACTCCAACCCTCAGCACCAATGACGACCACGTTTCATAAATTTTCACACTGGATCCACCTTCTTTAATACATAAAAATTTATAGGCCACTTTTCATCAAATAATTCATGTTGAACCCATTAATATCATATAAGCTCAATATCAAAACTGAAACTGATAACTGTACCCAAAAAATTCACCCAATTATTGAAAACAACCATGAACCAATCAATCACTGAAATACTCAAATATTGAACCAACCACTGAAGAAAATTGTCACTTAACTAATCACCAACTCAATTCAATCAGAACAATGAGATCATTATAACTAGAATATCATAACTGAACCCAGAATATTGCATCAACACACTAAATCAACGGAAACCTTGATCATTCATTTTAAAAAATATATACACGCTTCACTTAAGGCAACCCGCATGCATACGCACTTTTCTCGAAAGCAACCTGCGTACATATCTCAAAATAATAATTCCTGGAAATTGTTACTCTGAATCAGTAACAGAATTGGACAGAGATATTTTGAAATATTATGTTAGATTACATATCTTTGAACCCTCATAAATTTAGAAGCATAAAGTATCCTTTTTAACCAATCAACATGCACCCAATTTAAACTTCATCATTCAAATAGTTCTACTTCAGAGATTGTCACTAAACCCATATCAACATGAAGACATCATTGACTGACAACAGAAATACAACAACATTGATCAGATTGATCAATCAGATTATAAGCATAAACCCTTCCTTTATGTACACAACTTTGATGAAATGAACCCACGTATATACGCGAATTTATCGAGACTAACTTGCATATAGATCTGCAAATTTTGACTTAAAATTGTGCATCTCTTCAAAACTTCAAAAATACCTTGATCTTAAAAAACATTCGTCAATACTTAGATCTAGTCAATCCATGAGCATATCATACAATGGAAATTCATTTCAATTCTCATGATCCTGATCCATCATTGTATTCATCGGTGCATTATTATTTCATGTCAACTTGTCAACTATAACCCTTACAATAAAAATATACTTCAGATTGAAGTATTCATCAAAAATCCTTACTTCTACGCCCTTAGCACATTGATCTCCACCTCCTTATATAGTTTGAGCCTTAGCCAAAACCACACTAGTGTTGATGGTATTCTTGGACGGGATCAAATAGTTGTTACTGTGCTCAATATTGTGGGCTAATACCATGTAAAAGACCCTTGGTATTGATAAAATAGTGCACAAGCATGTACGTGACTTTGCTTCTTCATATCCGCATGTGTACGCGAATTTTCTTTACCAAACCTGTGTATACACTACTTTTCTTCATCGAACCTGCGTACATACACGACTTTGCTTCATTAAACCTGCATATACGTGAATTCCCTTCCTCAAACCTGTGTATATACACGACTTGGCTTCATTGAACATCCATATATTTCTTGATACTTCACCTTCATAATTCCTCTGTCACTGACTGGTATTTCTTTCTCTTTCACATCTGAATAGGCCTGTAGATACATCAAGTTTACATCTTCATCAAGTAGGTTGTTATCAAAAGGAAACTCATCGAGTAGGTTTCCATAAAGGATAACACATTACATCATAATTCGAACAACAAGGGTAATTCAGAAGTCCCCAAAATGGGTATGTAGTTCATTCCTATGGAGAATTTCAGTACTACTCCCTACTCCTTCTCATAATTGTTGGTATTTGGGTAATTTGGGACATTTAATTCAAGTAAGGTAGGAAAATTCCCAAATCCCATTTTCAACATTTACTCAGGCATCGTGATTTGTTCTTATTTCTCTCTTCTTCAGATTTTTTTTCAATATATTAAATAAAATGCATATTACATCAAATAAAGTTTGTCAAGATATCTATGTTGGCCATCCTCAACATTGTAAGTCTTAAATACAATTTACAAAACTTGAGGGTTCAAAAAAGGGTGTAATCAAATTTTTATGTAGAGTTGGGTTCGTTGTCCTACAAACAAAAGGGTCTCATACATGAATTAATTGTCTGACTTGGCCATTACCTAAAAATTATAATATACATATACATATATAAAGCAATTGAAAAAAAATATTTCTTATAGTTAAATCATTTTGATCAGTGTTTTGCTTTGCATCAACCTCATACATACATACATACATACATACATACATATATATATATATATATATATAAAGTTGTTGCAAAGCAAAACACTGATCAAAATGATTATATATATATATATATATTGAAACTAAAAATTTCCTTATAGTTAAATCATTTTAATAGTGTGTTCCTTTGTATCAGCCACATGTAGAGAGATATTAACTTTGGATGTATCATATGGCAAGACAGATCAAATCCCTTCAGGTGAAACCCATTTTAGATTGAAAAACACTTGAGGAAATGTTTCCACCTCAAGAGATTTGATCTCTCTCGATGCATATTATATTTGGAGTTAAAACAAAATTAAATTAGTGGTAACTAATTTTTCATGTGTACAGGAATGATTTACCTATATATCTATGTATAAGAAAAAAATATTGTACAAAAAAACATGTACAACATTAATTTTAACTTCGATGATCTTTCAATTGAATAATCCACCTTTAATTCATTATATAAACTTATAATTTAACTAGTCATTGTTAGACTTTCTTGTCTTTAGTAATTGTGTTTGAAATTTTCTTAAAAATGTTTACCTATTCATAGAAATAGATCCATCTAATGATTTACGTTCGATGTTATTTTGCAAAATATAAAATAAAATGAATACTACATAAAATGAAAAAGTTTGTCAAGATATCCATGTTGGTCTTCCTTGATATTATAAGTCTTAATCACAATTTACAAAACTTAGAGGTTTAAAGAGGAGTGTAGTCAAATCACTAAGCGTACGTGGGTCCATTATCCTATAAACAAGGGGTTGTCTTAATGTTTGGCTTGATCATTGCTTTAAAATTAGAATATTTCTTATAGTTAAATCATTTTAACTACCCATGTTGCTTGATATCAACCTTATATATATAACAATTGAAAATTGAAAATTCTTGATAGTTAAATCATTTTAATGGTGTAGAGAGAGAGAGATTTAGTTTGGATATATCATGTGGTAAGACAAATCAAATATTTTTAGGTGAAAACTTATCTTAGATTGAAAATAAGTTGAGGGAATGTTTCCACCTCAAGAGATTTGATCCCTTTCAATGCAGAATATATTTGAAGTTAAAATAAAATTACAATAATGGTAACTAGTTTTTGATGAGTATTGGAATAATTTTCCTATATATTTATACATAACAACAAATTATTATATAGCAAAACATGTACAACCTTAATTTTAAGTTCAATGATATTTCAATTGAGCTATTCACCTTTAATTCATTAGATACACTTATAATACCTAATAATTATTAAACTTTCTTGTCTTTAGTTATTGTGTTTGAAATTTTCCCTAAACATTTTACTTATTTATAACAAGAAATTCATCCATCTATAACATTTTTCTATATTTATGGGAAAAAAATTAATAATGTAAAACAAAGTGAACTTACCAATATTGTTATCACTAAGCCCAAAAAAATAATATCTAAGTTGAAACTAAGGTTTTTACATTTAATTACCAACATCAATTTATTGACATTCATAAGAGTTATTTATTTTTTTTTAAATATTTTTAATTAAGAATTTAACATAAATATTAAATATCAAAAATATGGTAAAAAAAAAATCTTAAATACAGCATGTGTGTTTATTTTTATTGTTTCCAATAAATATTGACATCGATTTAATATCGATAATAAAATTTCAATTTGAAAATAGTTCTTAATTACTTAGAATATTCATATAGTTACTAATTTGATAAAAAATAAATAAATAATATAATGTTCCATTTTTTAGAGTTATTTTTAGTGGTTGTTTTTATTCTTATTTTGAAAAGTGATTTTAGTCCGAACACTTTTTTTGTATGGTTAAAATTACCATTTTTGCAACTATGGTTTAAATAACTTCATAATATTATTAAAAAAAAAAAACTTAATATAAATTTTCAATTTAAAAATAATTTTAATAATATTAATTTTTTTTCTTTGTTTATTAAAGTTAAAATTACAAGTTGTTTGAAAGTATAGACTTAAATTAGTACCATTAAAACTACAACATTAAAATCAATCCTCCAATAAAAACATGTTACTCCTAAAAGCACTTTATTTATAGAGGTGTTAAAGTGATATTACTTTTTAAAAACATAGTGTTGTTAATTAATACTTAAAAAAAATGTTTTATTAATAATTCCTTCACTTTTTTACATCTAAATATTGTAATAATTTTTAAAACAAAACAAACATATATATATATTATTTTTATTTAGAATATAAAATATAATCTTAGATTCCTCATTTTAAGTTTTCTCTTTACATTCCTCGAAAAATAAAACATAATAATCATTAAAAAATTATTATAAATTTAATTTATTTTTTTAAATATGATGTTAATATAATTCTATGAATCACATAATTTCGGACTCTCCACTACTTTTTCCATCTAGTCTATTTACCAAAAGTGCCACTTAATTGTTTTATTATTGCTTTAAAATACACACACACAATTTGTTTTTTTTAATGATTGTGTGAGGGACCGAGGGTTCTAAACCTTCATTTTTAGGGTTTTTAGGTTTGGACCTTGATGCTTTAGTCGCATGGTCCTATGTTTCCTATTTATTCCTTATAACAATATGGATGTCGACATTCTAGATTATTCAACTGATCCTTTTAACGACTATCAAATCTAGGCTTCCCCTTCTATTTTACCATTCATGTCCTCTCTAACACCTCCATATTTTCAGCCCTCTATCTTTAATCCATCACCTCCCAATGTTACCACTTTTTGTCATCCCTCCCCTCCTCCTTCCACCTAACCCACCACCCTTCCCTGGTCGTTCTCTCGTTTTGTGATCCCTCCCATATCCTCTCCTATTCTAACATCCTCTCTACCTAAAACCATCCCACTTTTAGTTGAGACCCCTTCTCTGTAGGGTCCATTTGATGCTTTCGATGGTGTAGCTTCGCTTATCGCAGATTATTCCTATAACTCACCTTCCAAAGTCGGTTTCATATGCAATATTCTAACCGGGGAAATTCTTAGTGGGTCTTCAAACTATCAAGCTCCCTCACGGTTTCATTCATATAAAACCACTTTGAAATCCGACAAAAAATGTGTGAAAAGGAAGGTGGATGAACCTAACTTAGCCTTGGGGGGAGATATCAAACTAAATGATATCTCTGGAATGGAAGATGCCATTGTATTGGTCAGGTTCACCAACAAAAGGGTGGGAATGCATATTATGAAAAGCTAGACATTCAAGAATTTATCCTTGGTTATAGTATACTCACCCAGTTGCATTATTTTGGAAAAAAAGATGGTTAGGCTAGATTACTATATCTTCGAATGTTCATACTCTTTTTCATAGGTGTTGGAAGTGGGGCTCTCAATCCCTTTTTCTCAAAAAATGGTCAGTGGATTTTGATGCTCACTCAGAGCAACTCTCAATGGTCCCAATTTGGGTTTATACTTCTTACCCTTCCTCTATAATACTGGTCTAAAGAGGTTTTCCAGGAGATTGAAAATACCCTTGGTTTCTTTTATGAAGTGAATTTCTCTTTCATGAAATTGGGTTATATGGTGATGACTTGAACATTGGTCAGACTCAACCTAGAGAGGGGCCTTCTTGATTCCATTACTATCAAAGCAGGCTCAAAATTGCATAAACAGGTCCTTGATTATGAAGGAATCTCCTATAAATTTGTGTGATATCATTCATATGGCCATTTGGGAGAGGATATTCCCTAGTGGGTGTTATCACTCTGTAATTTATTAGGTTGAAAAATAAAAATACAAAGGTAACCACAAACCTACTTTTAAAGCTAGGATCTATCCCTTCCATCTTCAGAGAGGGCTCTCTCTATATGATTTTGATTTTAATGTTCGTATTATAGGCTAGGTATGAAAGGACAAAATGGATTTTTTAATTTTTTGGTTGAAAAATGGAAGAGAAGTTCATTGGGCATGGAGTCATAATCTCTTCAGTAATCAATTAAAATAAACAGAGGGGGAGAAAATAGGGTGAGGTAGGAAAACTCATGGATCTCGTAGAGTTGTTGTGGTGTGGATAAGATGAACTAGAATTAGGATCAAGTAAATATAGAGCATACACAAATTAAATCTATACTTAATATCAAAAAGAAAACATTGAAATTGTATAATAAGCCAGAGCAGAGCATCCAAACTAAATTCATCCCTTAATCTTCTTGTAAACAATTTAAGAAGGAAAACATTCATGGGAAACTTGAATGGAAAACAAATTTACAAAAAGGACAACATCACCATTTTCTTGACACAAGAATCCTGAGATCAAAATTCCTATGTATTACTAAATTGATTACTTCAAAATGTATTGTTTACAATCACAAAAATCTTTTCTTCTTTCAAGTTCCAACCCTCTTTAAGTATTATTACAAAATATTTATAGACTTCCTATTCAACTAACTTCAGATTCCAAAAAGGAATTGATTACAAAATAATATCTAAAAAATATGTAGATATTTCAAAAATAGAACTCGAAAATAGGAAAGGTGGACAAAATATGTTTTGTTGTTGAAATTTTGGAGGAAATTTGTTGCTGACTATAGCTATTTTCCTGCTCTTTTTGTTTGTTTGTTGCCAAAATTTTAGATATTTTGTTTGTGCTTAATCGATCAGTTATAGTAACTAGTCCCACCTTTCTTCACTTGGGATTAAATAATTTACCATATTCCTGAATCTTTCATCTACCTCAATGTAGACTTTGAAAGTTGGCTTGTTGGAAAAAATGTGATTGATCTCATGTTGAATATCGAGATCGAATTTCAGGCCTTCCAAAAATTATTCATTGTTGATAGCTCATTTTTCCTTTGAAAATTTGGAGGCATCCACAGCAATATCACATAGTTTATCTTGATAATTTTCTACTGGAATCAATTTTCCAGTAGAATCCATGAGAGTTGGGAGTACTCTCTCTTGCAACAAAGAAAATTTCTTGTTAAATCTTCTGACCTATATCTCCAACTCTTTGCATTTGTTCTCTAACTGCACCATCAAGTTCTTCTTATTCAAAACTCTTTTGACCTCCATCACTATCTATGTCATGTCATGAATGTTCAGTTCCTCTAGTTCATCTCTGGGTTTGGAGTTAATCATTCTTATGATTTTTTGTGCTTCCTCTAGCCTATGTTGAAGATAAACCTTGACAATTTCAACTGCTACTTTAACTTTGCACCAAATATTCTTGTTCAAAAATGATTTTAATGGATGGCCATAAATCTGTAAGATTGGCATTAATAAGTTTCCAAATGTTTATTTTCGCCTCTACTCACATCTAAATTATGAAGGATTTATCCTCATACTTTTGAATTTGCTTAAGGATTTTAAAATTATTTTTCACTTCTGTCAAATAAGTGTTGCCTTGATTTTGTTTTCCTCCAACCTGGTGAGTGCTTCTGTCAATTTATATTTTTATTTATTTGTCAGAGATAATTCCCCTAAAGCTTTGGCTAGATTTTCTAAGGAATCTGAAGTTGTTGCTTCTACTGATGTACCTATTGTTGATGCTCTTGTTGTTGATGTTCCTGTTGTTTTTGTGTCTGCTATTGATTTTTCTGTTGTAGATGTGCCTATTATTTCCCATTGTTCTTTTTCTTTTAGTAAAGCTTCCATGTCTTGCTCCATTTTCTAGATCTGAGCATTCTTCTCCATTAATATTGTGAACATATTTCTTTCTCCATCTCCAAACTAGTGACTTCTTTAGCTTGAGGATGTTCTATAGATGGGGTTTTGAGTTGCTTTCTAAGTGCCTTAATTTTTGCATTCTTACTCTTTATTATTTCTTCGGTTGTCTTGACATCACTAGGATCATGTACTAACTTAATAAATAAACATTCCAAAGACTTAATCCTGGTGTTTTTTGCTAGACAAGACATCCTTTGAATATTTAATTGTGAGTGAACATTGTTTAAAGATATTTGAAATTTAGAGGTAGTCGTGGCTAAGTTAGTGAAGGATGAATAAATCATCTCACCTTCTTATTTGTGCAAATCGATCTCATTAATTAAATGAACCTTTTTAGTGTCAAATGAAAATATTAAAGCCTTATAATCTTCAACAGCCCTGGGGGCTAGCACTCTAGGCTCCAAAAATGCCATTTGAAATTGCCATTTTTAAAATCAAATTCATACATCAATCTATGTTGAGTGGTGGTTGTTTTATTCCATAATTCTAAATATGTTGAGGCTTTGAGAGCTTCATTCTTCAATTTGATCTCTCTATATCTTGCAAAAATACTTTGTTGTAGTGTGGGTCCCTGAGATGAAGAGGACACAAGTGACTCTGTTATGTCTTCAACATTAGTGAAGGGACTCAATGAACCTGTTAAGATCAATGTTTCTTGATCTTGAGTTTCCATTTCCTATGATGATTCTTCTGTAGTATTTTTTTGTGTATCATATTAGATGTTGATGATGATTTTATCATTAGGGTTCATCTTCTTTGTCATTTTAAAACTTGAAAATATTGTGACCTTGAATCGGTGGGAGACATGATTTCTTTGATTCAATTAGTATATTTATCTTTTGGAACTGGAGTCTAAATAATTCTGGATTAAAATTTTTTATTCAGCCTCTTGCACAGTGTTTTCAGCCCACTCTTCTTGGTTAGCATATTTCTCAATATCAGGCATCGGTGTATGTGCATATGGAGTGCTCTTTTTTTCAGCTCTTAGCTTCGAAATTGTGCCTAGAACATCATAGGACCATGTGAAGCTCGGTTTGAATTTCATTTGTTTCAAAATATCCTCCACTTCTTTAGTTGTTTCTCTGGTATTTACAATGTAGGGACCTACATGGGCCTTCAATTTGAATTGTGCCTTCTTCTTATTAGATACAAAGTGTATTTCATCCATGTTCAACATATGTCTGGCATATTCCAGTGCAAAAACCTTGAATGGAGCAAATATTGGTAGTTTGTAGGGAGGAAGCTCTGATCCATAAATTCTAATTTCTATATAGTGCTGGTACAAGTACTAGTCTCCAACCTTTGACTGCTCCGAAAGGTGTAAAAATTTCTTGATTTCTGGTGAAATCCTTGGGATGACATCTTTGCTAAGTAGACACAATGATGTATGAAGAAACTTATCCACAAATTTAGTATATGAATACTCCTCTGAGTTATTTCTAACTAGAGAAGTCCAATGAATTACTGAGAATGGGTTACCCTTATCATCCATTTTCTGCAATGGGAATTTGAATTTGTATGTCTAATGAAACAACATGAGATACACTAAAATTGATTGGAGTTTGAAGACACCTTCAACTTTAAACTTCATAAATTTATCATGCTTAATATCATACAAGAAATTATTGTAATTAAAGAGAATTGAAGGTTTCTCTCCAACTTCAAATACTGAAAATAATCCTAAAAAAACTTCATCGACCCACTAGTATGTATAGTATCCTAGTAAGCGAGTAACAATAGAAATTACCTATCCCGACATTTTTGGGAAGATGGAAGCAGAGTATGGGGGATTTGTTCTAGACAATTCAACATTCTCTGGTAAAAAGCATGCAAAGATGTTGGCTCGTTGGGGGAATGTATGATTCTTATAAATTTCCATCAATGTATCGGTGGAAAAAGGATGCAATGAGGCTTGAGGAGTTATCTGCAAGGCTTTTCAAATTATTTCTGGGGAAGTAGAAAATAGGACTTCATTTTTGTGGGAAATTACTTCCTTTTGGCTCGAGAAGTATCTGAGATGACACCAAGAAGAGAAATCAAGGAAGAAATGAGTTTGGGGAAACATAAACTGAGGAAGGAGGTACTCCCAAATGCTCAAATCGTCACTATGATCCAAGGATTTTTTCTTAGCCCAACTATGGATCTCATATAAATCAAAATCACATAGGGTATCAGCTACTTTGTAATGGGTATCGATCAAGGGATTTTTTTCAAGGTCAAGGATAGGGGGTATCATGGGATCATCCTCAAGCATCTTTCCTTTTCCCTTTCGAGCTGAAATTTTTAATTACAGAGGAAAAATGAAAGATCAAGTTTACCAGACTTGTTGTTGGGTTGAATTTTGGAGAGGAATGATTGATGGATGGTGCTCGGTAATGTCTAAATGGCTTGAGATTTTACCTGCACAAATTGAAAGATTGTAGAAAGGTAAATCACTATAGGTTTCTGAGGGTTTTTTATAATAGAGTCAATTAGGATCGTAACGTAATTATTACTATTTTTGGAGTGGAAGCATTTAATTATAAAATGGGTCGATAGCGAGAGATATTTTAATGCTTAACATTTATTTCTAGTTTGGTGGGTGAATTGAACTATAATGGTCAAATGACATAGATGGCGGGAGGTTATGCGGATGGCTGAGGATGATGTGGAGGTATTTGACTGGCGGGAGGTTACAGACGGGTGCTGGGATGAGGCATGGAAGTGACAGGTGGAAAGAGTAAGGGGGTTATGGTTTACATGGAGGCTAGGAGCGGTAAATAGTTTTGGGAATGGACCCCCCGAAAACCCAGAGGAACCGAAACGTCACATAAGCAGTGTTTTGAAAACCCGCTTTTCGAGACCCCTTCCCCCCTCCGTTAATTCACGACGGGTCGAGGGGTCTGAAATCTACTTCCCGCCATTGATCTGGGCAGGGAAAATCTCTGTCGTCAATAGAAGCATGATGGTCACAATATACGACAAAAAGGTAATTTCATATAATATTTAATATATATAAACATAAATTTTAAATAAAATAAACATTCAAATCAAACTTTTATTGATAATTCATGGCGGACTTTAAGCTTACGCGCCTCATAGGCTTTTCATTATTTTATTTATTTATTTATTTCTCTTCACATGTGTGTGTGTGTGTGTGTGTGCGTCTATATATATATATATATATATATATATATATATATATATATATATATATATATATATATATATATATATATTTCATTTTTATATTTTTATATTTTATTTTTCTTTCAAATACTGAAAATAATTTGCAGAATGGAAATATATTTACAGTATATCATGGGGTAAAAATCTAGATAATCATCAATTGATCATTATAATTTATAGGACCCTAACATTGGCTCCAATGGGGATGGCATCCTCCTTGTGAGGTTCCAAGAACATTGTGGATCAATAGTCTTCCTCCATTGGGCAGTATATTGTTTGTCATTTGTTTGAAACTAAATTGATCAATTGTTCTTTCACAGATATGGTAGAAAACTCATCAAAATCTTAGGGTCTTCTCTGTGGGCTTCAATTCCTAATGGAAACCATCCTCACTTGCAGTAAAAAGACAAAATGATATGTACAATGAGATGTGTAAAAACAAAAACTTTAATGACATCAAGTAAAATAGTGATTGCGCAAACTGCCATTGACAGGTCCTCCTTGTGGTCCTTATCTAGTCAAATATTTTAACCAAAATGCATTGTTACCCTGGAAACCTTCAATTTTGTAAGGTCCTTTCCATAAACTTTCAAACTTTCCATGCTTTCCCTTTTCCTCTTTTCTGGAATCCCAGTTTAAAACAAGGTCATTTAGCTAGAAATCATTTGCTTTAACCCTCATGTCATGGGCTATTTTGATCTTATCATGAATTATCTGTGTGTATTTGTAGACTTCTTCTCGGGTCTGTTGCAATTGTATCTTCTGGTTTATCCTTCTTTGTGCATCATTTGTTTTAACATCTAGTTCTTGCAATAATTTTAACACTAGAATTCCTAGGGAGGCTAGAAAAACTGCATCCACTCCATAAACCAACTAGAAATGTGACATCCCAATTGACTTCTTTGTGCTTATCCTATCACTCTATAGATAATTTATTAGTTTCTTATGCTATGATTTCTTGTTTTCCTGCAGTAACTTCTTTATTATGTTAACCAATATCTCGTTAGATGATGATTATCCTAACCCATTTACTTGAGGATAATAGGTAGTAGAATTTCCTAGCACAATATGATACTTGTTGCAGAAATCTACCACATTTTTTGATTTAAAGGAAACAACATTCTGTGATAATTTTGTGAGGACAACCAAATATGGATAGAATATTACTTTCCATAAACTAAATAATCACTGAGTCTGTATCTTGTCTAGTTGGAACTGCTTCTATCCATTTGGAAAAGTAATCTGTGGTTGTGATCTTAAATGGGTGGATGACTTGTTATGCTTTGCAAGGACCTCCCACTCAGTTAAAACAAATTAAGATCTTGCTTATACTTGACTGTGTAGAATTGAATTCTTGATTCAGGTGTATGTGTTTTAAACTATTTTCATGCTTTAAGTATGAGGAATTAAACATTGGTTTTTGTTGATACAATGCATGTAAAACAACCATAAAGTGAAATAAATAGGCATCAACACATAACAACAAATTTAATAAAGGATTTCCCCTGAATACTGTGGGCTACGTCTCCTTGAGCCTTTGTCAATTGACTTGGCTCTTTGGGATTATGATGGAAAATATATTTTACAGTAAAATACTCAACTCCAATGGTTATTTGGACTGTACCATTGGTTTTAGAATACCATCATACCCCTATAATGGCTATTATCTCGCTGAAAATAGACCTAGGCTTCCTTTGACTTGACCTCTTCTTTTGGTGCCCTTAAGCTTCCCTGAGCTTCTCTGTGGCACTAACTCCCTAAGAAGTCCTTTTCTGTCCCTAAAACCTCACCTATTGTATTCAGCATATATCATACATCTAAAATAGGTTGTTTGTTCAAAATGAGCTCTGGCTCCCCAATCTAGGCCTCCCACACTTGGTGGCCCTACTAGCTCCCTGAAACTTCCATATGGTTTATTCAGATCTAGAAGTATCCAAATGACTCTAAAAATCCTTTCATTGGATTCATAATGTCCATAATATTCATAATATACTATTCACTTGCTGAAAAAGGACTCTGGCTGCTCCGGTTACACCTCCAACACCTGGTGGCACCCCATGGCTCTAGGCTCACTGAAAACTTCCCTGAAGAATATCGGCCTTCAGAAGTCTTCAAAAGCTTCTAAAAATCCTTCCATTAAATTAATAAGTTTCAAAATAGTCAGAATAGACTATTTGTTTGCTAATAATGGTCATTGGCTGCTCTGGATAGGCCTCATTCTCCTGTTGGCCCCTAGTGGCCCTTGGAAGTTCTCTGAAGCATATAAGCCTTCAGAAGTCCTCTACTGGCTCTATAAACCTCACCATTAGATACATCATGTCTAAAACATCCAAAAATGACTATTGGTTTCTTGAGTAAGGCCTCTAGTTGCCCTGGCTAAGCCTCTTTCTATTGCTGGCCCCTAGTGGCCCTGGTGGCCCCTAGAACTTCTCTAAAGCAAAATCACACTCAGAAGTTCTCTGATGGCTCTAAAACCCTCACCAATGGTTTTAGAATGTCCAAGAAAGTAGAAATTGATTATTCACACTCTCATAATGGTCGAATATTGCTCAACATAAGGCATAATCAATTTTGTCCAGTTTCACCTCAAACAACGCCATTAAATGTGGGACAACTCCACTTAACTAGAGTTAATTTGGAAAACTTCCCAAAAATGGCGCGCCTCCAAGATTTCCGCCAGCGTTAACTGGAATATTAAATTTTAGGGTAGGTGGTTGGGCACATGCCCCAAACCCCACGGTTAACAAACCGCAACTGTCGGCAAAAACCACGCGTGACTGTTGTTGGATAAGGGCTGAACCCTATGGTAAACGTCGTGGGTAAGCCTGACTGTGTGGGGATTTGGTTTAACCGTTGCATGTGACAACATCCATCAGAACCGTGGCAGAGACTTTGAATACCACTGTCGGAGTGAAGCTTGATGTTGCGGTTATAATGTGACCATTTCAATGGACCGTCGGCAGGTTGGGACTATCGGCGGTCCCAACCCCCAAATGTATTTCAAATGAAACTTAAATACAACCTTTGCACTATGAATGTTAAGACTCATAGCATAGCATAGGTAGTTGTGGCGGGTGGATTATCTACCGGAGGTCGCAGGGTCAAGCCCTGCAGACCTCCATAAAATTTTATTACACCTTCCTGGGGACACATGGCGGCCTCAGGGTTGTCCACGTGTCATCCTCCAATTGGCCCTTAAAAACATTGTACAACCAACCAACAAATAAAATGATGCTACTTGCCCTCCATTGACTCGCCGGGAAGGAATATTTTGGGGAATATTTTGAGGAATATTCGAGAATATTCCCTATAATATTCTTTTTTTCTAACTATACCCTTGCCCAGTCAACTCTGGTCAAATGTCGAAAATTGTTGTTTGTTGGAATTTTCAAAACGCGATAAATTCTTCATAAAGTGTCAGTTTTTCGAACCATTCGTGGCTCCGGAATCAGGAAGACGAGATATATTCGGTCACTCAGGTTTGACACACTTTCGAACACTTTTAAATTTTAGCTATAACTTAGGTCCTTGATCCAAATCTAATCACTCCTCCCCATTAGGAATCTTTTGGACCCCAAAAGACTGATTACCTGTTCAGTAGATGAGTGTACAACACCCTCACATTTCTAGCCTCCTTACACTTTTCCTTGCTTGGCTTAGTGCCTTTCAGCCTCAACTCGAAGGTAGTCAACACTTTCCCCTCTTGGATGCTCTTGTCCTTTTGTCAAGAATTGTCTTCCTTGCTCATCTAGAAATTTTTGGCGAGAAATCTTCAATAGAAGGTAGTTGAACATCATTTCCTTGATCATCGATCAAAGGTGGCTCAAAAAAACGTAATTTTTCAATAGAAATACATGCATACTTGACTGAAATTTGCATATGTACAAATGAGAGTATGTCTTACTTGGTCAAGAAGTGAAACCACTTCTTACCAAGACACTTCCATGGTGATTTTTCTTACTGAAATTATTCTTCATGTGAAAATTTTGTTCTCACATCAATGATGGAGTCTTTTTATCCTCTTGCTTGAAATGCTTGGGATGATTACATGGATGCAATTTCCAACATTGGGAAATAACATGTCCCTTCTTCTGGAAATGTGTGCAAGTATTTTTCACCTTCTGTGCAAGTTGCCTTCGCTTCAACTGCTTCCTGTACACCTTCATCCTCTTCCATCATTTTGAAACTTCATGGTTACACAGACCAAAATAGGAACAACAACTCTTTCTTCCATTCATGCATGCAGATTTTCCATGCTTAATATAAACATAATGAACTTGAATATGGGAAGAATTATACCTCAAATGTTGCCTTGCATGTCCATATTTTTAACCTTCTTGAGGAGATGAACTTGAAGAGGTTCCAGCTTTCTTTTAAAGACCAACATCAGTGTTCATGTCTTGATAGTTGTCAGAACTCTCTTGCTCACCATAAGTTTCATGTCTACAAACATCTTGCTGCAACATAGGCTTCAAACAATGGAATTAAACTTGACATGTTTGTGGTTTTGAACTTGCAACAAAAGTTATTCTTGGACTTGTCTCAATTTCCTTCATGGTTGTAGAGTTTTCGCCATAAGATTGAACATAGCCTAGACCAAACTTCTTAGGCCTTTCCTCAACCAAAATAGGCTCAATCATGCCTTTTTCATGTTTTCCTAGACACTTGCCTTCATAGCCCATTTTTAACATCAATTTGGACCCTATACCTCTAGTGTTTTTTTCAAATGAACCTACACATATATATGAAGAGGAAATTGAAGACAAATTTGAGTGAATTACCTCTTCTTCAAGCATGTGTTTGGTTAAGGCCTCTTGGGCTTGATGGAGTTGCATCTCCATCTCATGCATTCTTTTAAGAAGTCCTTCTTTCTCTTGCTTCATAGCAACCAATTTCTCACGAAGTCTAGTGATTTCTCTTCCATCTTCATACAGAATTTGCACCATATCCTTCAGGATGTAGAAGTCCCGCTTCATCTCTTCATCGAAGAGTCTTGTAAAGGAGGATTTAGAAACATCACTTGAAGAATTTGTCATCATTATGTAAATGAATTAAATAACTTCAACAATAATTCACAAAGCTTCAAAAACAAATGACAAATATTCTTAACAATATGTTTGTAGATTCAAGCCCTTTTCTGCAGCTTGTATCTCTTCTTCAAGCATCCTTTTGCAAACAATCCCTCTTGTGCTTCAAGGGTTTCCTTGAGATCCTTTGGGTAAGTAAAATTATTTCAGCCTTCTTCCTTCTTGTCATCTTCTGGGCTTAGCTAACAATAACTCCCCTTCACCTCTAACAAACTCAAACTTGTAAGCAACAGTCAATTTGCAAACAGTTAAATTATTTGCATTGTTTAAACACATTTCAAGTCAAACAAGCAACCTAGTGCTCTGATACCACCTGATCTAAAATGGGTGGATGACTTGTTATGCTTTGCAAGTACCTCCCACTCAATTAAAACAAATTAAGATATTGTTTATACTTGACTGTGAAGAATTGAATTCTTGATTCAGGTGTATGTGTTTTAAATTGTTTTCATGCTTTAAGTGTGAGGAATTAAACATTTTTTTCTGATAAAATGTGTGTACAACAACCATAAAGTGCAGCAAATAAGCATCAACACATAACAGAAAATTTAATAAAGGAGTTCACCCGAATATCGTGGGCTATGTCTCCTTGAGCCTTTGTCAATTGACTTGGCTCTTTGGGATTATGATGGAAAATATATTTTACAAGTAAAGTAATCAAATCCAATGGTTATTTGGACTGTACCATTGGGTTTATAATACCATCATACCCCTTGAATGGTTTCTATCTCACTAAAAATAAACCTAGGCTTCCTTTGACTTGACCTCTTTTGTCGGTGCCCTTAAGGTTCCCTGAGATTCTCTATGGCACTAAGTCCCTCATAAGTCCTTTTATGTCCCTGAAACCTCACCTATTGTCTCCATCATATATCATACATCCAAAATAGGTTTTTCATTTGTTCAAAATGAGCTTTGGCTCCCCAATCTAGGCCTCCCACACTTGTTGGCCCTAGTGGCCCTATTGGCTCCCTAAAACTTCCCTATGGCTTCTTCAGCTCTAGAAGTCTCAAAATGACTCTTAAAATCCTTTAATTGGATTCAAAATGTCCATAATAGTTATAATAGACTATTCACTTGCTAAAAAAAGGCCTCTGGCTGCTCCGGTTACGCCTCCAACACCTGGTGGCACCCCATGGTTATGGGCTCACTGAAAACTTCCCTGAAGCATCTCGGCCTTAAAAATTCTTCAAAAGCTTTTGAAAATCCATGCATTGAATTCATGAGGTTAAAAATAGTAATAATAGACTATTTTTTGTTGATAATGGTCATTGGCTACTCTGGATAGGCCTCATTCTCCTGCTGGCCCCTGGTGGCCCTAGTGGCCCTTGTAACATCTCTAAAGCATATAGGCCTTCATAAGTCCTCTAATGGCTCTGAAAACCTCACCATTAGATCTAGAATGTCTGAAACATCCAAAAATGACTATTTTTTTCTTGAGCAAGGCCTCTAGTTGCCCTGGCTAGGCCTCTTTTTGTTGTTGGCCCCTGTGGCCCCTAGAACTTATCTGGAGAAAAATCATGTTCATAAGTTCTTTGATGAGTCTGTAACCATCACCAATGGTTCTGGAATGTCCAATAAAGTCTAAATTGACTATTCACACTCTTAGAATGGTCGAATAATGCTCAAGATAGAGCATAATCAATTTTGTCCAGTTTCACATAAAACAACTCCACTAAACATGGGACAACTCCACTTAACTGGAGTTAATTTGGAAAATTGGCCAAAAATGGCAAGCCTCCAAGATTTCTTCAAGCATTAACTGCAATATTAAATGTTAGGGTAGGTGGTTGGGGACATGCCCCAAACCCCGCAGATAACAAACCACAACTGTCGGTGGAAACTACGCATGGTTGTGGTTGGATAAGGGTTGAACCCCATGGTAAATGTCAGGGGTTAGCCTGACCACGCAGGGAGTTGGCTTAACCATTGCATGTGACAACATCCATCAGAACTGTGGTTGAGACTGCAGATATCACTGTAGGAGTGAAGTTTGATGTTGCGGTTATAATGTGACCAGTTCAATGGACTGCCAGCAGGTTGGGACCATCGGCAGGTTGGGACCGCCGGCAGTCCCAACCCCCAAATATATTTCCAATGAAACTTAAATACAAACTTTTCACTATGAATGTTAAGACTCATAGCATAGCACAGGCAGTTGTGGTGGGTGGATGCTCTGCCGGAGGTCGCAAGGTCGAACCCTACGGACCTCCATAAAAGTTTATTACACCTTCTTGCGGACACGTCACCAGCCCCCTCCAATTGGCCCTTAAAAACCTCATACAATCAACCAAAAAATAAAACGATTCCACTTGTCCTCCATTGACTGGCCAGGAAGGAATATTTTGGGGAATATTTCAAGGAATATTCCTTGGAATATTCTTTTTTGATAGCTGTACCCTTGCCCAGTCAACTCTGTTCAAATGTCGAAAATTGCAATTTAATGGACTTTCAAAACGCGATAAATTCTTCATACGGTGTCGAATTTTTGAACTGTTCATGGCACTAGAATCAAGAAGACAAGATCTATCCAGTTGCTTAGGTTTCACACACTTTAGAACACTTTGAAATTTGAGCTATCACTTAGGTCCTTGATCCAAATCTGATTAGGCTATCAGAATCCATTAATGTTGTGATGAAGAAATTGGATTAATTTATCCTATGAAATATAAACCCCATTGTTGGAAAGCCACCTCTACTGAAATAGGCTTCAAAGGTAAAGGTTAGAGCTTCCTCTTGCCTTCAAATATTTGGCATTGATGACAAGTTGAAACCTTCTTATGAATGTCAGTAAACAAGGTAGGCCAGTAAAAACCAGCTCTCAAGATTTTGTTTGTTGTGGCTTTCCAGTAAATATGTCCTCCACTATCACCTTTATTAAATTCTTCCATTATCCTGTCAGCTTCATATTTCAACAAACAATTTAGTAATATTCCTCCTACATCCTTCCAATATAAAACTTGGTCTAAAATTCATAACTTTAAAGCTTTTAATTTAAGAAAATTTTCCTTGATTTTTGTCAAACCTGGGGGGGGCTTGTAAATTCTGTAATACATAAAAAATATTTGTATACCAAGGGGTAGTAACAAAACCTTATGATACCTTTTGAGTTTCCATTTCCTCTTCTCCATCAAGAGAAGCTACAAACTTTATATCGAGTGCATGAATATTCATTTAGCCATTAATTTGGATAACCCTTGACCTTTGATAAGCTTTGTTGGTAATATTCCAAAATAATTGTTATCCATTTACCTCTTTTCCCATCTCGATCATTTCGAGTAAGGATATCCTTCACTACTTTTTTCCCAAGGAAAAATCATAATTTTCATTAAGTTTGAAAATTACATGTTGTAGATGCATTACATATGCATGTTGTGACTATTGTCACTTACATTTAGTTCCTCAAAAATTCCCCATTGGGGTGTACACCAAAGACTATAATATAGCATAATTACAATAATTACAATATTTAAGCTAGGTCTGTCCATATTGTCTGTCAAAAATGTCAAAATCTATCAAAAATATGTCTATATCAGATCAACTGTGTTGCAATATCAGGTTCTTCAATAAATGGACGATGATAATAGCTGAAAATTTGTGTGTCATTTTTCTCCTCTATGTGTCAGAGCCCCCTGTGTTGGACCGTTGCCTCCTTGGAAAGCTTGTCAGAAATGCAGTTGTGTTCCCTGTATATATGAGAGCAAGAGATAGGTGAGAATTGATCTTTTAATCACCAAATATCTTCCAAAATAGAAATAAGAGTGTGCACATGACATGATTCTTCTTTGTTGAACCAATTAATGATAATTTTGGAATCACCAAAAACTTGAAGGTGTAGAATGTTATGCTCTAATGAAAACTGTAGTAGATGGAGAAGTGTGATAAGCTTAGCAAAATTGTTTGTTCCGGGTCCCAGACCCATCTTGATTCTGTAGAAATGCAGATGAGAGAGATGTAGTAGGGTGCCTCCACCACAACCCAATGGTTGTGCAGATCCATCGAAATAAGCCCAACATGAATTGTAATTTATGACTTCAGGAATGATATTTCGAGGGGGTCTAGGAGGATCATCGTCGGGAATGCATGAGAAGCTGGATAGGATGTTGGACTTAATCAAATGCCAGAGAGGGGGAGAATGATTAAAAATAGATGCATTCCTGGCTAGCCAGATGCCCCAACAAACGAGGAGTGGGAGGCTCCTGGCTTTGCTTTTAGAGGTAGATTTCCACCAGGATTATGATGCCTCACTGATGTTCAGTCCTTGCCAAGATAGATTGATGCCCAGATCGTGTATAATGGATGTCCAGAGTGCAACAGTGGTTCTACAGTGAAGGAGGAGGTGTTCATGGATTCGAAGTCATTTCTGCAGAGTGTACACCAAGTAGGTCCATGTATGGAACGTTTAAGAAGATTATCCATGGAAGGGGCAATGTTGTTGAGTGAACACCACATGAATAATCTGGTGCGAGGAGAGGCTAATAGCTTCCAAATGAGATGCCACCACCATACTCATCTTTGAGGGAGATGATCTAAGTATATTTGCAGATATCCATCTTTTGGTGTATAGATCTCGAATTTTGTAGGGGCCCAAATGATTTCATCATCCCCAGTTCCTATTCGAATATGAAATTTTTCCAGCGCTGTTGTGTAGGTCTGCCAATCATGATGCAGATGCCTTGGAATACCAAGCTGATTGGCAGTTTTCCATCCTTGTGTATAGAGGTCTATGGTATGAGGCTCAGCTATCTGAGCAATGTATTGAATGCCTTGATCAGCCAGATGTTTGATGAGATCCGGAAGTAGAATGTGTGTATTTCCGCAGCCTGACCAGGGGTCCATACCAATATGAGCTTTATTCCCTGATCTGATTCTCCAAGATAGCCCATTCCTGACGTGAGGCAGGGATGTGATGACCACTTTCCAAATGGATGAAATGTTGCGTTGATTCCATGTTGGCAACCGAATCCAATCAAATATATTCATTGGCCGAATATACTTCATATAGACCACATGTGTCCAAATATTCTTAGTTCTCATGATTGCCCATCCCATTTTAGCAGCAAGGGCTTTTGCAAAGGTGTCCATGTTTTTGATGCCCCATCCTCCCCATTTTTTGGGGAGGGTTATGTTATCCCATTTAACCCATGCAAAATTCTGAACCTCTCTACTTCCATTCCAGAGAAATATGTTGCACAATTGTTGAATGTGTTGAATAATGGCCTGAGGTAACCAAGCCAGTGACATCCAATACACGGGGGTGGCTTCCAAGACAAATTTAAGGAGGGTTAGCCGACTAGCCTGAGATAACCACCTGTTGTGCCAAATACCAATGCATTTTTCCAACTTGGCCACTAACCAACTCCAGCTTGCAATACGATAGTCCGAGGGTTTCAATCTAAACCTGAGGTATCTGAGCCCATCCTGAAGGTTCAAGGAAGGAAAATGAAATCTGTTAAGGGCAAGTCCTCTTTCCTGGGGGGAGCATCCGCTGATGGTGATGGTATATTTTAAGGCATTGCATTTCATGCCTGTGGTTGTACTAAAATATGAAAGTAAAACAGCAAAAGAGAGTATATCTCCAATAGCTCCATTGAGTAGAATGAGGACATCATCTACAAATAGCAGATGAGTGAGAGTGCATCCTTCTGCTAATATGATACCCTGAAGTCGTCCCAATTGTTTCTCATGCTTGATCAGTCGACTCAGTGCTTCCATAATGAGTAGAAAGAGGAGAGGTGAGAGGGGGCATCCTTGACGAAGACCTCTTTCTGAGTGGAAGAAAGGAGATGTAGAACCATTGATGAGAAGGCTAAAAGAAACATTAGTGATGCAAAACATGATCCATTTGATGAAATTGTAGGGGAAGCCCAAGTGTGTAAGTATCATTCGGATGTAGATCCAATTTTCTTGGTCGAAAGCCTTGGAAAGATCCAGTTTGAGGATGATAATTTTGAGTTTTTTGTGTTTGATGGAGTGAAAAACCTCTTCTGAAGTGCCTATAGCTTCATGAATTTGGCGATGGTGTAGGAAGGCAAATTTTTCAGGTGAGATGTGCTTAGAGAGAATGGGCTTGATGTGGTTTGCAACGATTTTGGATATGATCTTGTATATCCAATTACATAGGGAAATAGGTCGATAATCAGAGAAATGTTGTGGATAATCAGATCTTGGGATAAGGGCAATAAATGTAGCATTGAATGCATCATATAGTCTTCCAGTAGTTATGCATTCTTCAACCAAGTTGAGGATTTCATGTCCCATGACATCGAAGAAATCTAAGTAAAATTCAATTGGCCATCCGTCCGGTCCTGGGCTTTTGTCTTTCTGAAACCATTTTAAGGTGTCCTCAAGTTCCTGTAGAGAGACTGGTTTCATTAACAGTTCTTCAGCTTCCTAATCCACAAACCGAGGGAATAGCCTAGCCACTCTGATAATCTCTACCAGATTTGTATTAGCAGGGGCTTTATATAGTTCATGAAAGTGGTCAATACCCATTTGAGCCAACTAATGAAATTTGTGGGCTAGATTATCATGTTGGTCCTTTAGTGACCAAATGGTGTTGATAGCTTTACGTCCATTAGAAAAATTATGAAAGAATTTAGAGTTCTCATCCCTGGATTTTAGCCAGATGGCTCTACTTCAAAGGCGCTAGCTCTCTTCTTGCTCTCTGAGAATCGGGGTTTGATCAACTATCAACTGTGATAGGTGGGATCTGGTTTGAACAGAGCATATCCCAAACCTCAGGGACAGTTCAATCTCTACAATAGCCTTCTGTTTTGTTCAGAGTGTCCTCATCCTTTTTTCTTTTGTCTCTAGCCCATGTTTTAGTTAATTTCTTGATGGCATTCATCTTTGCAGCAAAAGTGGCAAAGGGGGGAATTGAGTGTGCTATAGGATGAGTATTCCAGTAATTGTAGACCAGATCGATATAATCTGGACAGGCTAACCAAGTAGCATTGAATTTGAAAGGACTACAGGGCTTCCTGTGATGATGTGAAAGTTATAAGTATATTGGAGAGTGATCAGAGATCCCACCGATGCCAACCCATTGTTGATAAGAAATGCCCAAGCTAGTGAGATCTTCATGAATCAAGAATCGATCAAGTCTCCTGGCCACTAAGGCCTCCCCAGTTTTGTGGTTGTTCCAAGTGGGGTGAAGTCGGGCCATAGGGATTTCAATCAGATGATGGGATTCTAAGATTTTTTCCATGTCATTAGCCATGGGATCAACATTTGTGTGCGGACCCCATGATTTAGCCAAGCCCAGAGAGAAATTTAGATCCCCACCTATGACGAGATTGTGTTCATATAAGAGAGAGGAGCTGAGAATATTTTGCCATAAGGTTAAGCAGGAGGTACAAGGTGCATAAATGTTGACAAGGTGGTAAGTAGCTCCAAGATCAGATGAGAAAATGTCAAGCTGTTATGAATCCAGCTCCAAAAATAGAAGAAAAGAGATATCAACGCCTTAGAAATAAGCCACTTTGAGGGGGAAACCTCCAATACATTACATGAATGAACAATTCTTGGATGATACAAATGAAAAAACCTCCTTTCTATATATAGGAGTCCATGGGGCCACAATGTAATCCTAGCCGACCTAACAATAACAATGTAAGGGCACAATAGTAACAATATTGGGGTTACAGGGGTACAATAATAACAATAAGGGGGCTACACTAATAACAATAAGGGGCTAAACTAGTAATATAGGGACCTAACATGCCCCTCTCCTTCAAAAAAGTTTTGTCCTCAATGCTTGAGTGGTTATGGGTGCTTCTGTATAAAATTCTCATCCTCCCATGTAGAATCTTTAGTGGGTAAGTTCTTCCACTTGATGAGATACTCTGAAATTGATTGATTTCGTAGCTGTTGAGTTCTTGTTTTCGTGACCGCTTTATGTTCCAATATGATTTTTCCTTCCTCATCAAGTTCTGGCAATATTGTTTGAACTGGAAGATTTTCACCTATAACCTTCTTTAAGCATGAAACATGGAAAATTGGATGCACTTGCGAAAAAGCAGGAAGCTCCAATTTGTATGCCATAATACCAATCTTTTGCAACACCTTGTAAGGACCATAGTACTTTGGTGATAATTTATTATCCTTCTTAGCTTGCTTGAGGCACATTTGTTTCTATGGTTTTAGCTATAAAAATACCCAGTCTCCTACATCAAAACTTCTCTCACTGCGATGTTGATCTGCCTGTTGTTTCATTCAATTTTGTGCCAAATTTAGGTTATATTTTAAGAGTTGGAGAACTTCTTGTTGATGCTCGATGTGATTTTCCCCTGCTTGAACCTTAGAATTTTCTCTTAAATATGATGTGATGGACGGTGGATGATATTCATAAAGTGCCATAAATGGGGTCATTTTTGCTGCAGTATGGAAGGAAGTGCTATACCACCATTCAACGAGAGATAACCACTTGACCCATTGTGTTTTTTTATCATATACAAAACAACGAAGATATCCTTCCAAACATTTATTAACTATCTCAGTTTGACCATCAGATTGAGGATGATAAGATGAGGTATGAGCTAATTGAGTACCCAAACAAGAAAATAACTCCGTCCAAAAACTTCCAGTAAAAATGGGATCTTTGTCGCTCAAAATAACCTTTGGGTTTAGCTTTTGAATTGTTTCCATAAATGTAGTAGCAACTGTACTTGCTTTAAATGGATGAGATAATGCACAAAAGTGTGCATACTTGGTAAGTCTATCAACTACCACCATGATGACACTCTTTCCTTCGGACTTAGGTAAACCTGTGATAAAATCCATTGAAATCTCCTCCCAACGTTGACTTTGAATGGATAAAGGTTGTAGAAGTCCTGGGGTCTTAATTGTTTCCACTTTATTCTGCTGGCAAACCAAACATTCCGCCACAAACTTTCGAATATCAGATTTAAGGCCATCCCAAAAAAATTCTTTCTTCACCCTGTGGTAAGTTTTTAAAAATCCTGAGTGTCCTCCTAAAGGAGAAGTGTGCAACTCCAAAAGAATCTTTTGTTTTAGTTGGGAATTCTTACAAAGATATAAGCGATCTTTGTACCATAAGGAATCATTTTTCCAAATAAATGTATCAGATGTACTAGGATCTTGCTGCAACTTTTGAATGAGTGTCCACACTTCTTCGTCCCTCTTCCATTCATCCCTTTCTTTGGTTATCCAATCTGGTTGGATAATAGAAATGGCACAAAGCAATGCTTCCACCTCTTCATTTTTTCTTGAGAGTGCATATGCAACAACATTTAGCTTCCCTTTTTTGTAGATTATTTCAAAGTCATAACCCAACATCTTTGTGACCCATTTTTGTTGCTCTTATGAAGATAGTATTTGTTCCAAAAAGTGTTTAAGACTATCATGATCAGTTTTTACCTTGAAGTGTCTCCCCATTAGGTAAGGTCGCCATTTCTTTAGTGCATGTAGTATTGCTAACATTTCCTTCTCATAAATAGCTTTCTGTAAATAATTTCCTTCGATTGGACGACTTTCAAAAGCAATGGGTCTTCCTTCTTGCATTAAAACAACACCAATTCCATTTCCTAAGGCATCACATTCCATAATAAAGTTTTTTGTGAAGTCTGGCATAGCTAAGACCGGTGCTAGGCACATTTCCTCTTTAAGATGTTCAAAGGCCTTAGTTGCTTTAAGAGTACATGAAAATGCATCTTTCTCCAATAATGTCGTTAGAGGTGCTACTATTCTCCCATAATTCTTAACAAACTTGTGATAATACCCTGTTAAATCGAGAAATCCCCGCAAATGCTTTATAGTTGTGGGGACTTTCCATTCCTTAATGGCTTTAATTTTGTTAGGGTCTACCTTAACACCCTCGTGAGATACAATATGACCTAGATATTCCACCTCTTGTACTCCAAAGAAACATTTGGATGATTTTTCATATAATTGTTTCTCCTGCAATAGTTTGAGCACCCTGTCAACATGTTGAACATGATCCTTCCAAGACCTACTATAGATTAGTATATCATCAAAAAATACTAGCACAAATTTTCTAAGGAAGGGTTTGAAAATGGAACTCATCAACCCTTGAAATGTAGAAGGTGCATTGGTAAGGCCAAAAGGCATGACCAAAAATTCATAATGACCCTCATGAGTTCGAAATGCTGTTTTTGGACTATCTTCAATCTTCATTCTAATTTGATGATATCCTGAACGAAGATCCAACTTGGTAAAATAAATTGCTCCATGTAATTCATCCAATAATTCATCAATCACAGGAATGGGAGATTTATCTTTAATGGTGAGCTTATTGAGCTCCCTATAATCCGGACACATTCGCCATGATCCATCCTTCTTGTGTACCAATACTACAGGAGCAGAGAAAGAACTCTGACTAGGTTGAATTATACCCGCCTCTAACATTTCTGCAATCATACGTTCAATTTCGCTCTTTTGGAAGTAAGGATATCTATAAGGCCTGATGTTTGGAGGAACACTTCCTGGAATCAAATGAATAGCATGATCATGATCACGAATATGTGGGAGTCCTTTGGGAGTTTCAAACACATTGGAATGATTGTCCAAGACTTTTTGGAGATCTACAAAAATAGATTATTTTGATATTGGAACTTCTAGTGAGCATAATTGTGAAATTATGCCTTGGTGTTCTTTCTTCAGAAGCTTTGTCATGAAATTAGAGCTTATTATCTTTCCCGGCTTCCCTACGATACCCCGTAATTCAACTTCCTTTCCTTCTGAAAAAAAAAAACTCAATAAAAGTTCTTGAAAATTAAAAGCTATCGTCCCCAGAGATTGTAACCATTGTACTCCTAGTACAACATTAGCACCTCCCATAGGAATGGAAAGCATTGGACTATTCAACACGTATTCCCTCATGGTTAGCTTGATATTATGGCATTTTCCAAAGCAATTTATAGTTCCTCCATTTGCAACCATCACTTGACATTCTGGTGCTGGGTATAGGAAAAAATTCAATTCCTTGGCTACCTTACAATAAATAGAATTATGGGTACTACCCGAATCAATCAACATTATTACCTTTTTCTTCTTGATATGTCCTTCTATCTTGAGAGTTTGAGGAGTGGTAATTCCTGCCAATGCATTACATGATATGGTCGGACTCATTTCTTCCTCTTCTAGAGTTGGTTCCTGGTGTATATCCTCTTCTTTTGAAGATTCTTGTTCATTTTCTTCTTCCTCTATACAATATATGTAAAATAATTTCTTCTCAGCGCACTTGTGACCTTTAGTGTATTTGCTATCACAACTATAGCAAAGCCCTTTTGCTCTTTTTTCTTCCAATTGTTGTGGTGTCAACCTTGTAGGTTGTGGAAGTCTAGGACTAGCAACACTTCCATCTTTATATATGTGAGTGGTAGGCTTCCTTGTTGCCATAATTTTACATTCAATTTTTCTTGCCAACCTCAATGCCTTCTCCAATGAATCAAGTTCCCAAAGCAAAACCTCATATTGGATTCTATCCTTTAAAGTCCCTATGAAGACATCAATCCTGTTTTCCTTTGGAATATCAGCTACCCTTATATTCAATTTTTGAAATGCCTCAATGTGCTCCACCATTGATCCATTTTGTTTGAGATTTATCAATTGGCTAAAGAAGGTGTTTCTCTTTGTATCCTCATAATGTGCTATCATGTCCTCCGTAAAAATTGACCAAGTGACAATTTTTTTACGGGAGCAAAGCCATCGATACCATAAAAATGTATTTTGTTCTAACTGTAAAGTTTCAATGCGTACCTTTTGTGTGTTTTGCACATTATTGATATCAAAATATTGCTCCATCTATAGTATCCATGTTACGGGATCCTTGCCATCAAACTTCCTCATATCCATCTTTTGAATATGTTGGTTCTTCCATCCAACATTAGAGTTTATGAAATCACGATTAACATTTATTTTGTTCTCATCATGAGTTTCCTCTAATATATTTTTGCCATTAGGAAAAATTTCTTGTATCAACTTTGTCCAACCTTCGATGTCTACTTTTAGAGCATTCTTCATGTTTTCCATGTTGTCTTTCATTTTTTCATTGATCTTAGCTTTCATGTCATCCATCTTAGCTTCCATGCCATCCATCTTAGCTTCCATGCCCGCTTTCATGCCCACTTCCATGCCATCCATCTTAGCTTCCAAACCATTCATCTTAGCTTCCATGCCTTTCTTCAAACCATCCATCTTAGTTTCCACACCTTTCTTCAAAACTTCCATTTCATTTTTTGTTGCTCCTTGCAATAGCGAAATTTGGTGCACTTGCTCTTGTAATTTTGATATCTCATGTTGTGTTTCTTCGTCTTCATGAGTCATAGTAGAGCCTTTTGAAGGCTTAATGGGTGTTGAATTATTTTTAGGGGACATTTTAGAACCCAATAATGATATCTATTCTTCAATATGCCCTTGTAATAAATTCAAACTAATTTTGTTTTAAACGGAACTTATGTAATTTGAAAAAAGTACACACATTTTTCTTGCTTTTGAGGAGCTCGATATTGAAACTGAATTATCTCTGTGATTTTGGATCTTCAATATCTAAAAATTTTCCTTGAAGTAGCCCTCTGAATCTTCTTTCGAATGCCACAGGTCTGACCTAATTTGGATTCTTCAAGACAAAGTTATGCCCAATCTCCCACGATGACCTAATTATGGACTGGTTCAGTAGAGCGAACTTGTACGACTTGCCATGTGTCACTGTTTCCCCCTTCAGCTCTGAAATTGATATATCGAAAATTATAGTCCGTTTATTTGTGGCCACTTTTTACAGAATCCCAATCCGATGCTCAGAGAGAGATTTATGATGTTTTTCCCACAGTCACCTCTTTGAGATGAAATTCGGGAGCCTGAAACAATCTTAACTTCCACAGATCATATCTCCAAAAATATTGTGAACCAAGATCTGAAAATTTTACAGGAGGTTCCCCAAGATTTTGGCTTTGTTCTGTACAAATTTCAACTTCTGAACCTTCGTAGAAAAAAAATTATTGTGAAAATACCACAATGACCTGTTTGGAGTAGTGAAACCCTAGAATCCAAAGCTCTGATACCAAATGTTATGAAACCAACTCCAAAAATAGAAGAAAAGAGAGATAAACGCCTTATAAATCAACCACTTTGAGAATGAAACCTCCAATACATTACATAAATGAATAATTCTTGGATGATACAAATGACCAAAACCTCTTCTATATATAGGAGTCCATGGGCCCACAATATAATCCTAGCCGACCTAACAATAACAATGTAAGGGCACAATAATAAAAATATTGGGGTTACAGGGGTACAACAATAACAATAAGGGGGCTACACTAATAACAATAAGGGAATAAACTAGTAATATAGGGACCTAACACTTTGAGAGCTTCATTCTTCAGTTTGATCTATCTATATCTTGCAAAAATACTTTGTTGTTTTGTGGGTACCTGAGATGAAGAGGACACATGTGACTATGTTATGTCTTCAAAATTAGTGAAGGGAGTCAATGAACCTATTAAGATCATGGTTTCTTGATATTGAGTTTCCCTTTCCTATGATGATTCCTGTGTAGTATTGTTCAGTGTATCATCTTGGATGTCGATGATGATTTTATCATTAGGGTTCGTCTCCTTTCTCCTTTTAAAAACTCGAAAATCCTGTGACCCTGAATCAGTGGGAGACATGCTTTCTCTAATTATTTTAGTATCTTTATCTTTTGGAACTGGAGTTTGTAAATAATCATGGCTGACAAGTTTTTATTCAGCCTCCTGCAAGGTGTCTTCATGCCACTCTTCTTGGTTATCATATTGCTCAATATCATGCCTCGGTGTATGTTCATATGGAGTGCTCTTTTTTTCAACTCTTAGCTTTGAAATTATTCCTAGAGGATCATAGGACCATGTAAATCTCGGTTTGAATTTAATTTGTTTCAAAATATCCTCCACTTCTTTAGTTTATGCTCTGGTATTTACAATGTAGGGACCTACATGGGCTTTCAACTTGAATTGTGCCTTCTTCTTGTTAGATACAAAGTGTAATTCCTATTTGGCATATTCCATTGAAAACCCCTAATTGGCACAAATACAGGCAGTCTGTAGGGAGGAAGCTCTGATCCATAAATTCTAATTCCTATATAGTTCTGGTACAAGTACCAGTCTCCAACCTTTGACTACACCAAAATGTGAAAAACTTTCTTTATTTCTGGTGAAATCCTTGGGATGACATCACTACTAAGTAGACACAATGATGTATGAAGAAACTTATCCACAAAATCAGTATATGAATACTCCTCTGAGTTATTTATAACTAAAGAATTCCAATTAACTACTAATAATGGATACCCTTATCATCCATCTTCTGCAATGGGAAATTGAATATGTCTTCCTGATGAAACAATATGAGATACACTAAAAATTATTTGTGTTTGAAGACACCTTCAACTTTAAACTTCATAAATTGATCATAAATAACATCATACAAGAACTAACTGTAATTAAAGAGGGCTGAAGGTTTCTCTCCAATTACAAATACTGACAAGAATTCTAAAACAACTTCATCGACCCACTGATCTGTATAGTATCGTAGTAAGCGAGTAACCATAGAAATTACTTGTTTCGATATTTTTGGGAAGATGGAAGCAGGGTATTTGGGATTTTTTCTCAACAATTCAGCATTCTCTTGTAAAAAACATGCAAAGATGCTGGCTCACTAGGGGAAGGTAAGCTTCTTGTAAATTTCCATCAATGTATCGATGGAAAAAGGATGTTATGAGGCATGAGGAGTTATCTATGAGACTTGGGAAATTATTTCTAGGGAGATAGAAAATAGGACTTCATTGTTGTGGGAAATTACTTCCTTTTGGCTCGGGAGGTATCCGATATGACACCAAGAAGAGAACTAAGGGAAGAAATGAGTATGGGAAAGATAAAATAAGGAAGGAGGGACTCCCAGATACTCAAATCGTCACTATGATCCAAGTATTTTTTCTTAGCCCAATTGTGGAGCTCATATAAATCAAAATCACAGAGGGTCTTGGTTACTTTGTACTGGGTATTGATCAGGGGAGTTTTTGTTAGAGTAATTAAACACAGCGGAAACTAAATAATCATCAAATACACACAGCATTCAACAATCATGAAGACACAGAAGATTTTAACGTGGTTCACCCAACCAATCTGGGCTACATCCACCAAACAGGGCATCGGCAATCTCATTCATCAACTGGAGAATTACAACAGCAGAGTTTCTCATCTGCTCTTCCACTCACCTCACATCCCTCATGCACATTTGCCTCTACGGGCTTAAATTTTATAGCTAGGAGTAGAAACAGAATCATAAATTCACTCACAACAAATATAGGATGCAATAACTCCACATCAGAATTATATGGAGTCAATTTAGCAACAAATCCTATTGTTGTCACATTCATGAGATTTTCTCCAAATTTAATTAAAATAAAATCTCAAAAATCTCCACCTTGACAACAATTAGCCTGATACCCTGTTCCATTATTATTTTTATCTTTTCTGCAAGCCAAGAGAAGCCAAACACCATCATAGCTTCTCTAACAAAACTGGTTTCGTGAACATGTCTGCACAATTTTCCTTTGTATGCACTTTTTCAAGAGAGACTCCCCGTTCAGTGATAACCTATCTTACAAAATGGTACTTGATAGGTATGTGATTTGATTTACTATGATAGGCCGGATTTTTAGCCAAGTGAATTGCACTTTGACTATCACAAAATAACTTGATGTTGTCCTGCAACCTACCAAACTCACCAAACGAACCTTTCAACCAAACTGCTTCTTTGCAAGCATGTGAAGCAGCTATGTATTGTGTTTCTGTAGTAGATAAAGCAACAATGTTCTGTAGCTTTTACATCCAGCTAATAGCTCCACCTGCAAGAGTAAATACATGCCCTGAAGTTGACCTTCTCTTATCAAAATCACTTGCAAAATCAGAATCAACATATCCGCAAACAAATTCACTACTTTTGTTATAAGTGATATAGTAATCACTTGTGCCTCTCAGATACCGAAGCACCCATTTCACTACTGACTAGTTTTCTTTTCCTAGATTTTCCATATACCTGCTGACAACCCCAACTACATGTGAAATATCTGGTCGAGTACAAACCATCACATACATCAAACAACCTACTACATTGGCATATGGAATTAGAGACATATATTCCTTTTCTTCATTTTTGTTAGGACATAAACTTGAAGAAAGCTTAAAATGGGAAGCTAAGGGGACTAAAACAGGCTTCACATTGTTCATACCAAACCTCAAGAGTATTTTCTCAATATACTTCTTTTGTGATAGCCACAGCTTACCATTTCTCTTGTCTCTGAAAATATCCATGCCCAAAATCTGTCTTGCTGCTCCTAGATCTTTCATATCAAATGTCCTAGCCATTTGAGCCTTTAACCTGTTGATCTCACTTATGCTTTTGCTTGCTAAAATCATATTGTCAACATACAACACTAAGATAATGAACATGCCATTACTTAATTTCTTAAAATAAACACAATGATCATATTCACTTCTTATATAATTTTGACTCATCATGAAAGAATCAAATTTCTTGTACCATTGTCGAGGAGACTGCTTCAGACCATACAATGATTTCTTGAACCTGCAGACAAATTTCTTGTTGCAATTTTGAACAAACCCTTCCGGTTGTTCCATGTAAATCTCTTCATCTAAATCTCCATGTAAAAATTCAGTTTTAACATCTAGTTGTTGTAATTATAAATCAAGTAAAGCAACTAATGCTAACACAATCCGAATTGAAACAATTTTTACAGCTAGTGAAAATATCTCATGAAAGTCAATGCCTGCTTTCTGAGAAAAACCTTTCGCGACCAGCCTCGCTTTGTACCTGTCCTCTGTATCATCAACACCCCTTTTCAATTTGTAAACCCATTTACATCCCACAGTTTTCCTGTCTCTAGGAAGTTCCACCAGATCCCATGTGGCATTCATGGCTAATGCCTTCATCTCGTCCTTCATAACCTCTTTCCACTTACCATTGTTAGAACCTTCTATAGCATCCTGATAAAACAAAGGTTCATCATCATTAGCGGTTAAAGCAACTGAAGTAACATAATCATCATACCTTTTAGGAGGACGTCTGATTCTCGTAGACCTCCTTAAAGAAGTTTCTGGTACTTCCACAATTTGCTGATTGTTATCTGTAGGAACTTCTTCATGATCTACATTTGAAACACGTTCATGGTTTGCATCTGAAACTTGTTCATGATCTGCATCTAAAACTTGCTCATCTGGACTATCATCAGTATTTGAACTGGTTTCAAACTGAATGTGTTGAAGCTTAGGTACATTATCCTGTTTCAATTTATCATCTACATCTGTATTTTCAAGTGAAGATTCATTAAATTTAACATCTATGTTAATGATGATCTTGTGAGTAGTAGGATCCCACAACCTATATCCCTTAGTCCCATCACCATATCCAAAAAAGATATATCTTTTTGATTTAGGATCTAATTTAGAACGCTAATGTTTCGGAACTAGAGCATATGCATCACAACCAAAAACTTTCAGTTTTGAATAATCACAAGGATAGCCTTTCCATACCTCTTGAGGAATTTTGCATCCTATTGCAGTTGATGGTGATCGATTTATCAAATAGCAAGTCGTAGATACAGCTTTTGTCCAAAGTTCCTTCTGCAAATTGGCGTTACTAAGCATACTTCTTGCTCTCTCTAAAAGAGTCTTGTTCATGCGTTCAGCAACTCCATTTTGCTGAGGAGTATATACAGTAGTTTTATGTCTTTTGATCCCAGCGTCCTTGCAATAATTATCAAATTCCTTTGAAGTAAACTCACCACCATTGTCAGTTCTTAAACATTTAATGGTTCTTCCAGTGATGTTTTCAACTAATGCTCTAAACTATTTGAAAACTGTGAATACATCAGACTTCTTATTTAACATATAGACCCGCACTTTTCTAGAGAAATCATCAATAAAAGATACAAAATATGACGATCTTCCATATGAGGTCGTAGGAGATGGACCCCAAACATCAAAATGGATATAATCAAGGATTCCCTTACTAGTATGTTTTCCAGTTTTAAACTTCTGCTTGCTTTGTTTCCCGAATATACAATGTTTGAAGAAATCTAACTTAGAAGATTTTGAACTAGGAAGTAACTTACGATCAGATAAAATTTTTAATCCTCTTTCGCTCATATGGCCCAACCGTTGATGCCATAGATGAATAGAATTACTGTCATTTTCAGATACTGTAGAAGCATGATCTGACTCTGTTCTTCCTTCTAACTGAAAAAGATTTTCAAATTTATTTGCTTTCATTACTAGTAAAATTCCTTTATAAACTTTCATTACTCCACCTTGAATAAAGGTTTTATATCCATTTGTGTCTAGCACTCCTAGTGAAATGAGGTTTTTTCTTAGTTCAGGCATGTGTCTTACATCAGTTAAAATTTTATTTGTCCCATCAAACATTTTAATCTGAATGCTTCCAATTCCCACAATATTACATGAGACATCATTTCCCATGTAAACAACTCCATCATTGATTGATTTATAAGTTTTAAAGCATTCTCTATGAACGCACATGTGATTTGACACACCAGAATCTAACAGCCAATGTTGATCATGATTAGACAAACCAACTGATAACACTTCATCACTCATACCTGAAACAGATGTCGAACCTGTATCTGTCGTGTTTTCTTCTTTCTTTTCTGTCGAAGAGTCTCCTTTGGATGTTTGTTGTCTCTTCAACCAGTCCTTCTTCAAATGTCCCGATTTTCCACAAAACCAGCACTTTACCTTACTCTTCTTCCCTTTCAATTTTGACCGCGACTTGTTGTGCTTACTGAAGCGTCTTTCTTTAGAACAACCTCTGACCATCATTTCTTCTGATGTAGAGGCTTCTGAATTTGACCTTTTCCTTCTTTCTTCAGACAACAAAGCTCCAACAACATCATCAAACTCAAGGGTTTCTGATGAACTAAGACTTATAGAAGTAACAAAATGATCCCATGATTCGGGCAACGAACATAATAAACTTATAGCTTTATCTTCTGATTCAAATTTTACTTCTATACTTTCTAACTGCACCAAGAGAGTATTAAAGGTATTCAGATAATCAGTTATCATCGTACCTTCCTTCATGCACAAACTGTACAATGTCGCTTCAGAATAATCCTATTGGTTAAGGATTTTGTCATGTACATATTTTCAAGCTTTGTCCAAAAACCAACAGCAGTTTTCTCTGACACAATGTTAAACAAAACATCATCCGCCAAACAAAATCGAATGCCGCTCAGTGCTCTTTCATCCATGTCACTCCATTCGTTATCCGTCATGGTGTAAGGTTGTTTGGATTTTCCCAACAGTGCCTTCGCCACACCTTGTTGCACGAGTAGATCATACATTTTAACTTTCCAGATCTTGAAGTTGTTCTTCCCATTAAACTTCTCGATCTCAAACTGAGCACTTTGTGTTTTTGCCATGTTTATTAGCTCGTGTCACAAAATCTCCAATTCCAACTCTTAATAAATGAAGATTTTATTTTAAAAATGCCCTTGAAGTTAAAAAAATGCCCTTCACCTATAAAATGCCCTTCCCTTATTACCATATGCAAATGGCATTTTAAATTACAAATCGATTTTTAAAAATTGCATTAAAACTCTTAAATGCAAATCGTTTATTTTGTTTTTAAAAAAATTGCAATAAAATCGATTTAAATAGCATTTGAATACCATTACATTTCAATATATTAAACAAAAAAAAAAAAAAATCGATTTTAAAAAAAAGTGCATTAAAACAAATCGATTTCAAATAGTTCTTTAAAACATGCAAATCGATTTTTGTTTTTAAAAAAAAATGGCATATCTTCGTTAACCAGTTCACCGTTCACAAGTCATGTTAGCAATTTCACTGTTCAAAATCCCACTCACCGTTCAACGCTGCTTCACCGATACGCTCTGCACTCAGCAATTTGTTTACAGTGGTCCGCTCTGCACTCAACAATTCGTTTACAGTGGTCCGCTCAACAGAATTTCTCTGTCACGGTTCTACTGCATCCACAGGCTCTGATTTATTTCAAGGTTCGTATGCAGCTCGTTTTTTGAGGATTTATTTCACTTAACGCTGGCTGGATGATATGCATTCTTGTCTCCTTAATGTGAATGTAAACTCCAGCTCTCGACATCATTTGCGAAAAAATCCATACAACAGCATTTCAAAAGTCCACGGTTCTTATGGCTTCTGTCTCTCAGACGCAGGTCCACGGCTTCTCCACCATGCATCAAACTCACATACAAAACATCAGACTCATCTGCACTTGGCATCCATCAAGTCAGCGCACGCAGCAAACTTCATTCACCGCAGCCACGCAAATCATCAATATTCCACGGCTCTGTATTAACGCTAACACAGTTCCGATACCAATTGTTAGAGTAATTAAACACATCGGAAACTAAATAATCATCAAATACACACAACATTCAACAATCATGAAGACACAGAAGATTTTAACGTGGTTCACCCAACCAATCTGGGTACATCCACCAAACAGGGCATCTGCAATCTCATTCATCAACTGGAGAATTACAACAACAGAGTTTCTCATCTGCTCTTCCACTCACCTCACATCCCTCATGCACATTTGCCTCTACGGGCTTACATTTTATAGCTGGGAGTAGAAACAGAATCATAAATTCACTCACAACAAATATAGGATGCAATAACTCCACATCAAAATTAGATGGATTCAATTTAGCAACAAATCCTATTGTTGTCACATTCATGAGATTTTCTCCAAATTTAATTAAAAGAAAATATTAACAGTTTTATCAAGGTCAAGGACAGGGTGTATCATGGGATTGTCCTCGGGCATATTTCCTTTTCCCTTTTGAGCTGAAATTTTCAATTGCAGAGGAAAATGAAAGATCAGGGTTACAAAACTTGTTGTTGGGTTGAATTTTGGAGAGGAACGATTAACAGATGGCGCTCAGTAATGTCGGAATGGCTCGAGCTTTTACCTGCATAAATTGAAAGAGCGTCGAAAGGGAAACCATTGTAGGCTTCAAGGGATTCTTATAACAGAGTCGATTAGGATAGTAATAGAATTGTTACCGTTTAGGGAGTGGAAGCATTTAATTATAAAATGGGTCAATGGTGGGAGAGATTTTAATGCTTAACATTTATTTTCAGTTTGGCTGGTGATTTAAATGGTAACAGTCAAATGACATAGATGGCAGGAGCTGAAGGTGATGGCGGGAGATGATGTGGATGGTTGAGGACGATGTGGAGGTATTTGACTAGCAGGAGGTTACAGACGGGCGCGAGGACGAGGCATGGAAGTGATAGACGGAATGAGTGAGGGGATGGTGGTTTTCGAGGGGGTAGGAGCAGTAAGTAGTTTTGGGAAGGGACCCCGCGAAAACCCTAAGGAAAGTACACATCACATAAGCGGTGTTTGTAAATCCCACTTTCTAGGACTCCCCCCCCCCAAAACCCCCGTTAAGTCGCAATGGGTCGAGGGGTCTGAAATCATATTCCCGCCGTTGATCTGGGTGGGGAAAATCTCCGTCATTGATTGAAGCACAATGGTTACAATATACGAAAAAAGGGTCGTTTCATATGTATTTAATATATATAAACATAAATTTTAAATAAAACAAACATTCAAATCAAACTTTTATTGATAATTCATGGAGGAATTTAAGCTTGCGCGCCTCATGGGGTTTTCATTATTTTATTTATTTATTTTTTTCTCTTCACACACACACACACACACACACACACACATATATATATATATATTATGCCCCTCTTTTTTTTCATTTTTCTATCTTTTTTTATATTTTTATTTCAAAAACTGAAAATAATTTGTAGAATGGAAATATTATTTACAATATCCCATGGGATAAAAAACCTGATAATTATCAAGTGATCACTGTAATTTATATAATCCTAATAGTGGAAGAAAAAGAAAAATTGGGTTTATAAATCAAATAAATATTTGGAGTTTGGAAGTGCTCCCTCAAATAGTTCAATATTTGCAAGGCATTCTCTGGAAGACAATGCTTCAATACCTATTATTTATCTGATGGATGAAGGTCATATCCTTGTGGAAATTGTTCTTGGTGCTCTGTTTGTAGTTGCAGAGGCTCGAAAAGATGATGGTATTGTCACCACTAAATAACCCTTGGAAGTTGGGCATCATGTTATAACTGTGATATTTTCCTCCTCTTCGGGAATATTATCTTCATGCAACCCCTCATCAGTTTCTTTTTTAGATGCTTTTTCTCTTGATAATGTTTCCAATTCAAATATAACTATTATTCTCCAATCCCTTCACCCTCTTGTCCCCTTCCATCTCCTCCCTCCACCTATATCCCACCTTCTACTAAAAAGCCTCCTTCCCTTCTCTCAAAGGTATATTTTCCCCCTCTCCCTTTTGCCTCTCATAAGCACCATTACAATCTTCGGTCCCTCTTCTTTTACTTAGTCTAAGGGGACCTTTAGATAAAAATTTTCATTCCCAAACTAGGGGAGATATAGGTTTCGTTGCTGGATTTTTACCTCCATTCCTAGGCAGGGGTCAAAAATTGCATTTATCTGGCCAAGGAATAAGCCTCCTCGAAGGTGAAACTCAAGAAGAAACAATCTATCTTTTAGGCTCTTAGAGAAGCAGGCCCCAGATGAATTTCAGAATGAGAATCCCTTCTCTAAATATTTAGGGATTGGCCAAGCCCTCAAAATATCTAGCTCTAAATAGGCTTGGTGTATCCCTTTCGCCTCATGTTATCATTCTACGTGAATCTATGATTGACGGTTTTAATGTTGAATCTCTTCTAACCACTCCCATTCCAAATCACTCCTTCCATCATATTAACGCTTAGTATAAATTTGATGGATTGATCATAGGGTGGAACACAACGTTTTTACATTTCACTATGGCTTGGGCCTCAAATTCATGTCTTGCTACATCCTTCATTGTTAGGGATGATAGTTTTGGTTTCATTGTTTTGAACATATATGGTCTTTATGAAGAGCGGAAAATTTTTTGGGACAATATCTTTAGTCACCCATATTTCAGTTCAGATTTCATGTGTATTGTTGGTTATTTGAATTTCTCATTAGTAAATTCTAAAGCCTACGGTCCCTATGCACACCCGGATCCAATGGCTAATTATTTTTTTGTGAAGCTTGAAAACTTGGAGTTGGTGGATGTCCTTTCGGTGAAACCCCTCCATACCTAGACAAATAATAGGACCGGTCCATCTTATATTTCCAAATGACTTGAAATTTTTCTCATCTTGAAAAATTTATGGACTATCCCTTCCATATTCATCAACGGGAGGAGAATTGGAGTTGATTTTATCATCGAAATGTTGTCTTGGATATGAACCCTAGCTCTCAGAAGCCTTTGGGGCCTTTCAAATTAAATTCTAATTGGCTCAATCATCCATATATTATATATAAAAAATTATGGCCTCCTCAGGAACCCCTATGATCAGTCTCGGGGATCATCCCCTATGATTCAATTTCAAGAGAAATTAAAAGAGGAAAAAAAATTATGTCCAAAATGCTCAAGAATAAGAAATGTTAGGATGGGAGGTATGTTATTGAGATTGAGGCAAAACTAAAATACCCGCTTTCAATAGGGATGATTCCTCTCTCACCGAAGATATTTTATTACAACAAAAATCTCTTGAAGTAAAAAAAATATCCCTCCTTTTTGAAAAAGAGAAGGAATGGTTTATGAAGAGTAGACCCCTTTGGTTGCAAGTCGAGGAATCCCTCGGAATACCATATTTTTTCATATTATATCAAACCATAGGATGGCTATAAATACAATCTAGGGAAATAATAGAGAGGATGGTTCGACCTACTTCAATGATATCTTAGAGGAAGGAGTCTCATATTTCAAGGACATGTTCAAATCGCCGAGTAGATAAAACATTGACAAAATATTACAAATAGTGGCATATTTTCCTCGATTCATTGATGAGAATGATAATGAAGAAATTATGAAAGAGGTTACAAAAGAGGAATTGGAAGTTGTTCTTCGTAGTTTCCAAAAAGACAAAATCCTTAGGCCAGATGGTCTCTCTATTGAATTTTACCTTGCTTGTAATGGAATTTTAGGGAATGGTCTACTCTAGGTTGTCGAATACTCCTTATGACATGGGAATATTCTTGCTCCTTCAACTCCACCTTTCTCTCCCTTATTCCCAAATCTGATAAGCTTGTTTCCTTCGATTATTTCCATCCCATCTCTTTATGCAAAACTACCTACAATATCATATCAAAGATTATGTCTCTATGTATAAATCCTTTTCTTTCATATCAATTATCAATGAAATAATTTATCTTTCAATCCATGAGAAAGCCAATCTATTTATAATCTAGAATGTTCTCCTATAATCTAGATCTTTCTCTTACTTATCTTTCTCACATGTCTTTCTCATGGACAAGTAAGGAACTTACAGGCTAAAAATTACACCCTCCTTCCTTTATATGAACATGTTCTCCTATAATCTAGATCTTTCTCTTACTTGTCGATTAACTCTCAAAAAGGTTTGGCATTGGATAAAAGACATAAGGAAATTTTTGAAAACCATGAGGGCATTAGTGGGACCCACCAGTTATGCCCATGGGAATAATTAGTTCAGAAATTTTCATATAGATCTCAAAACACTATTAGTTTTACTTTTTATTATGAGCATATAACAATTGGGCCTCTTGAGTTTTTCTCCTCGACGGTCACTCTCAAATGGTATTTTCAATGTACTCAAAATCTCAACATGTTGAGCTTCTATGTTTTTTAACTCAATCGACATGATATAGCTTCTAGGTTTTTGACTCAATCGACTTGCTTCATGTTGATATTTCCTTGGACTTCAACAATTTTTCTCCTAAAACCCGATTTTTAGTAAAACAAGCCTCGGGTTTATCAGAAGAACTATTTTATCTATTGGGTTGTATACACATCTGATCAAGTTAGTTATATGCACATTATCAATGGATCTGTTTTGTTCTTTTTGATTTTATTGAGAGAGTAAATTGTTCTTTTTGGTTAATCGTTGAGAATGATTACAACAAACTATAAAACTCCCCGAGGCTAAGAGGCTTTTTTGAATGTTGTGGCATATACTACAAATGTGTGTAATAAAATTTCCTCGTTGAATTTAAGATTTTGGTTATAATACTATTGTGTCTCGAAGCTATATTTTCAAAGAGGTTGTAATCATTTATTTTCCAAATAAAATGGAGTGTTATTAGGAAGGAGCATCATTTTTTTTGTTGTGGAATTTATTTTAAGATTTTGGTTATTATTAAATCTATAATTTGTTAGGTCCCTATATTACTAGTATAGTCCCTTATTGTTTTTAGTGTAACCCCCTTATTGTTATTATTGTGCCCTTACATTATTATTGTTAGGTCGACTAGGATTATATTGTGACCCCATGGACTCCTATATATAGAAGGAGGTTTTGTCATTTGTATCATCCAAGAATTGTTCATTTATGTAATGTATTGGAGGTTTCCCCCTCGAAGTGGTTGATTTCTAAGGTGTTGATCTTTATTTTCTTCTATTTTTGGAGCTAGTTTCATAACATGATTTCAAAGAAGTAATAGCTTTAACCTAAAAAATGTATTGTTTTTAGCACCATTTTCTGATTATGTGTTTGATTTTAAGACTTTTGTTGGTAATCTTGTGAACTTGTTAAAGCCATGGCTGCAAAAGATATAATTTTAACCCTTGTAAAAAAAGATAATGTTGCCAATAACATTAATTTTTAACTTGATTTTGGTATTTGTAATCCCAAAATATAAAATTTTAGGATTCAAAGTATTCATTTTAAAGTCAATTGGGTTTATCTTGGATTTTTGGGAGAAATTATTGGGATCCTCTCCACCCGGATTCAATTCATGCAAGCTACATGATGAGTTTTGATGTAATAACTTCGAGCCTTGTTGTTGAGAATGAATAGTCACTTGAGGACCAGAACATCTATATTTTTTATATGGATAATAAAGATACTCTAAAAAAAATCTCATAATAAAATCACAATTCTCATTAAATCAATAATTATATTTATTTATCTTTTCAACTAAATGGTTATGCGGCTACATAGTAGAACTCATTTATACGGTTTTTTTCACAATTTTCGCCAAGTAGAGCATGTCCCCAGAAATTTGAACCCGCCACTACCAAAAACACAATATGTGCCTCTATCGCTTCAGCTCTCAACTTCTTCGACTAATAATTATATTTATTAGAAAGAGATAATTGCTATATTTTTATATGTTTAACAATAGAACAATAATAATATATCATTTTACATTTTTTTTAAAATAAATGTCATAAAAGGAATATATTTCTTTCACCAAAATCATCTAGTAGTTATTCTTTATCTTACTCATTACCATTGCAATTTAATTTCTCATTTAATTTTTTTAATTTAATTTTTTTAGCGCCAACAGGGACTTGGCTCGATGGTGAAGAGTGTGTTGTTAAGACACTCATGATGAAAATGTCACTGGTTCAAATCCCCCCAAAGGCAAAAAAGAAATCCGGGCATGATAAGGGTTGGTGTGGTCGAAGCCGGATGAAATCCCCGAGTGATTTTGACGGCTTAGATGCCCTTGGTTGCGGTTTCTCAAACCATAGGTTTGATGTGAAGTCATGTAAAGACCCACATTACCAAACAAACAAAAACAAAAAACTTATATATATATATATATATATATATATTTAGCATTTTTACCACCACCTTTAATGAAAAATTGTTAAATAAGTTTTCAATTTTTAAATCATATTTAAAATGTCTAAATCACATTTAAATAATAAATTGCAAAATATTAATAGTTCATGATTGATTGGTTTCTTGCTTAAAAAAAGGAAAAAAGATACAAACTCACATAAAACATTTACGAAGCAACTTACCCTCTCATCCTTGGGCAATGGTAATATATTCCTAAGGATTTCAGGTTATTTAACAACAAAGCTCAAAACCATTAAAACAATATACTCAATATAAATTAATTATCTCACTTGAATCTCAGCAAAAAAAAAAAATAACAATCATTCCTCTTAATTATTTAAAATAATTAACAAATCCACAAACAACATCATTTATATATAGATAATTCTAATTTAACATACCTATATATATTAAAAATATATATATATAAAATAACACTTTCAATTCCATACAAGTGACATCACTTTTTAATACCAATTAAGACAATATAATAAAATAAACCATATCCAATAGAATTAACATCACAAGCATGAAAATGACAAGCACATATACATCAATACAAAGTAATAATAAGAATCTCGAATTCAATTTTCAAAATTAATATTAACCTTTTCAATATTGATGATAATAATATGTAAAAAATCAATTTTAAAAATTCTTTAAGGGGAAAGATTATAAGGAAAAATTTTAAGATTTAAGATTATATAAAAAAAAATGCAATTTCAAAGGGTTTTTAATTAATAGTTAATATTACTTTTTTCTTCATAAAGGAAATTTTAACTTCTTAATATTCATATTGTATTAAAGAAAAGTATTGACATATACCCTCTTTTTATAGATGTAAGACTATATATATTATATACGAATATATGGACGGTTTATATATAAATATGGACGGTTTATATATAAATATGTAGTTATATATGGATGGTTTTTATATAAATATGTACTTTTAAAATTATTAGACATAATATTAAAATTATATATTATAATATTATTTTTATTAATAATATAAATTTTTAAAAAATTATAACAAGGTTTTATTTTTTTTCGTAAATTAATAATTTTTATTAGTTTAAATTTATGATACATTGTGAGGAAGTACATATCACAAAATTATGAGCTTCATTTTTATTAGACTTGTTGACCCAAAATCTTATTACAAACAAATCAAGAGACCCAGATAACTATAAGCAGATAATCTAGAAAGACCAAAATATCCCCAAAATATGAAAACATCCGATTTTCATCACCAATCAAGAGGGAGGGTCAGGGTTGGGCCACCTTGCCCATTGCTAGGAGACAGAGGTGGACAGAAAGCATCGCGGACATGAGCTTCTATATGCTCCATTTTTCCTTCCAGCCACGCTAGACTATCATGAATCATTTTTTTCCCACTACACAACAAAGACATCATATCCATAATGTGCCATTGGTTATGTTGGAGGTCATTCATAAAACCGATTATATTGTTCCTATTTCCATGCCTAGCCTAAGCCATTTGATCCCAAAGCACTGAAATCCATTGAAGATTATCATCCATAATATCTACGGGAGGACATACCTAAATTTTTCTAGGAGAGAGCACAACAAGTTAATTAACCTCCTCTCCCAAGTCACGATTCGCTTTAGGATGAACAACCCCATGGACTCATGGACCCAAACCCTGACAAGATCGGTCACGCTACCAGACCATGGAGCCAGGGAATTCCCAATTACTCTAGCTACCCAGAAAATGTTACACCCAGTGCATCCCCCACACAATCACAACAACCCCATCCCCATAACTCCCCAAGCCATGTGAACATAGGAAATGTCGAGTCCTTCACATCACTATCTATCGTTAGAGGGAAAGAAACACTCGAGTAGAAGCTTTCAGCTCTCCATGCCATAAGTGGTGCCACAAGGACAACCACCTTCCACACCAAAATCCAACTTTGACACTCAAATTCTTCCCTAGAGATCTAAACCCCCGAGACCCTCTTCACTTCTCAACGTCAAGCTCCCTAGTGAAAACCTAGCGAAATTTGACTGACCAACCAAACAAATAGATATTCAAACGTAAAAAACAAGCAAACCCTCTCTTGAATGCATGGTGGCTATAACTTACCAAACTATAGGAAGTCGCAAAAACCCCCAATTGCTCGACCTTTCGACTTCAGCCAGTTTTTGACAGTCCACCCAAGTGAATAAATTACCACCAGTCTCAAGAGTTCGCCACCTTGAGCCCAAATCCCACATCTTCACCCATTGTGCTTCTCAGTTGACATTACTAGTTACGCCAATACTGACTAAAATCCATCCACCATTTTTCGTAGCTTGGTAGGAAAGGGATGGAACAATTGGAATGCAACGTTGTGGTAACCAATGCTCAAGAACTGCCACCAACATCAGTCCCATAACCCTCAACGAACAACATAACTCAAAGCCAAACAATCACACTGATATATACCTCCAAATTTCTAGAAACACTGGCGTATCTTTGACAAGGGAGGCGCGCTTGCCACACTGCATTAAACTAAGCACCGTGTGGGTGAGGGTGACAAGGCCCCTACCGAGCCCATCCTACAACCATTTTTCACCCCCATTGGGGGAAAAAATATGATAAGATTGATCTTCTCCAAAAAAAAAAACATATCACTACCCGATTCTTAAAAAAAACAAACCAAAGATTATCTTTAGTAAAGATAAATACCCCTTTTGTTCTTCTTTATATGTGTAGGAAACCAATATCTATGATGTTTTGTTCCCTTAATTCTTCAAAAAAATAGAAAACCTTCATCCTTTATAAACACTTTCTTTGATAATTTAATTGTGCCTTCACTACATTGCTAAAAAAAATTGAAAATGAAATATTCTAAAATTCAAATTCTAAATTCTAAACCTTGAAAATCCAATAATATAATGTAGATACTTGAAGTAAATTTTTTACACTTTATCAATCAATAATAAAATTGGAATCTCCAAACACCTACTACAAAAACATAATATTGTGTTATTTTAACAACAAAACCATATGGACAAGATTAATCATAATTAATAAAAACATATGATAACCAAAAAAAGTTTTTAAACATATGAAATATGTTTCATACTCATGAAAACATTCATTTACACTTGAACTTCATTTTACGAAATAACGACAACCCAATACAACAAGATAACTTTGAAATGACTTTGAAATTACAAGTATAATAAAAAAATTAATTGTAAATGAACATTAACAACTCACTATTTAACACAATAATGTTGAAAAATGTAGCAATAAATTCTCAAATTTGATTTTGCCTTGATTAAATTGAGAAATTCGAATTTCTACATCAACAGACAACTTGGATGTAGTTAACGTGTGTGACATGGCTTGTGTCACCCTGTGTTGAATGTCAACAAGAAATTGCAGCACACACACTAGTGTGGGGCCACAAGTCCTAGCGATACATTAGTGTGAAAGCCAATTTAATTTAATAAATTGGGGCAGTGTCTAATTTAATTTTCTCTTCATTAAATTGGACAATAAAATGTAATCTTATCTCATAATCACTTGTAATAGTTAACTGAGTGTGATAAACTCATGTAGCTCATGAATTTCGAGTTGAGGGTGGTTGGTGAGGCATGCAGAGTGATTATATTAGTTATGAGTTTGAATTGCATTTAGTGTGTGATTTTAATGCACGAGTAATCAATTAACTCAATTAGGTGTGTTAAAGTCAATTGAACAATTTTTAACTGTTTGTTGCACTAGTGAGAGATCAAGTGAATTAAAACATATTTAATTCACAATCAGTGATATGCCATGTAACTGATGATTTACTATTAATAGTGGCATGCATGTCAGTTCCAGTGGAGACCCAGTTGAGACAAAGGTTACAGGGATTTTAACTATAAGTTGTATCATTAGTAGGTTGCCCGCATGTAACCAGACATCCATTGGATTGCCCATGATCCTTGCAAAGTTTTGGAAGGCTGAAATTCCTGAAGAATAGGGATTGCATTCCACATGAATTGCGCAAGCAAGGCAGGCTGATCAGAGGCAGGAAATTGGCTAAGTGTTGGTTGATTTTGTATGGGTCAGTGTGAGACAGTTGTCAGAGTGCAGGAGACTCTTGTGAGAAGAGTGCATTGTAATTGTTTCATGATTCCATGGTGTATATACAATAGAATATAGAGGGGTTTTGAGCAGTAATCTTTCCTCGGGAAAATATATGTGTTCTGGTTTGATTTGATTATTTCTTTACTTATTGTAATTGGCGATCGTGTTTATCTTCCGCAATTGATTTGTAGAAGGATTCAGTATCTAGCTTTAGTACATTGCTTGAACGGATTGAATCCATTGATATACATATGTTTATATAATTTCTACATGGTATCAGAGTACAGGAAATCACTATAGTGGAGGAGAAGTTGAGTTTGTAACTGAATAGAATTCAAATTTGCAAAAGTATTCTTGGTGCGATAGGCGAATCAAGATCGAAATGGCTTTCAATGGCTTGAGATTGGAGTATGCACTCTAGGGAAATTCCAATTATATTGCGTGGAAAGACATGATGGAGGCAGTACTGGAGGACAATGGCTTGAAAGAATTCATTGATAATGAAATTCCCAAACCCATTGCAGCAGATGCCGCAAATATTGATGCTTGGCAAAAGAAGGTTGCAAAGGCGAGGAGGATCTTACTGAAGGGAGTACGAGACCGCATTGTCTCAAGTCTCCATGGAAAAGCGACACCATATGCAATGTGGAAAGCTTTGACAGATCTTTTTCAGAGTAGCAGTGATCATAGTAAATTGGCACTAAAGTACAAACTCAGGAAATCAAAATGGAGAAAGGCGACACCATTCTAAAATATTTAAAAAAGTTTGTCTAATGTCGAGATGAGCACGGAAGCGTCGGAATTACTGTCGTGGATAATGACTTGGTGAGCCTAGCTCTTCTAGGACTTCCCAAGAGTTGGCATAGCTATAAGGACTCTGTCAATGGAAGGGAGAATCTGCGAGATTGGGAACAACTTTGGTCAGATTTGGTGCAAGAAGAATTCAGGCGGAATACCAGGGATGGATCTTCATCTAAGACAGATGATGAAGAAAATTTTTCTTTGGCTACTAAGGCGAAGAAGGGGAAGGGAAAGAAATCCTATTCCAAATCTGAGTTTGGCAAAAATGACAAGAAGCACGACATGTCCAGAGTGAAGTGTTTTCATTGTCACGAGCATGGACATTATGCCACTAATTGTCCACAAAAGAAGAAGAACAAGAAGGCTTCAGGATTTGCAGCTGGTGAGGCTTTGACCTTGCAATTTGAGCTTGACTTCTCACTCATTGCATGCATGGTGTCAAGTGCAATGGGATCGGTGTGGTACTTGGATAGTGGTGCATCTTTCCACATGACGGGAGACAAGGAACTTTTCAGTAGCTTGGAGGAGAAGGAGCTCCAAATGCATATCGAAATGGGTGATGACAGGCGGTACAGTGTTACCGGGATTGGTACAGTTACCTTCCAGAGACAGTCAGGTAAACCCTTCTTATTAAAAGATGTAATGCATGTACCAGGCTTGAAAAAGAATTTAGTTTCAGTCGCAATGTTGGAGGATAGATGTTATGATGTGGTTTTCAGTGAAGGGAAAACTTTCATTAGGGGAATTTTGAGGTCTAAAATGGGTCTCCTAAGGAAATTATAAAATAATAGTGGAAAAAATCAAATAAGATTTGATGACATCATCAAATTTTAGAGGGAAAAATGAAAAAACTACTTTTTCAATTCATATTTTCAACTTATCTCCCAAAGCTTTTACTCAAATTTCGGAAGAGTACTGCTAAGTTTTAAACTTAATTCTCATCCAAGGAATAACCCATGTTGCATACTGATGGGTATTACTACACGAAAAATGAGAAATACATAAAAAACATGATTACAATCACGTTTTTTATGTATTTCTCATTTTTCATGTAGTAGAGTTCATCGAAAGTATGCAACATGGGTACTCCTTGGATGAGGAATTAAATTTTGCATCCAACGATTACTCCCACTCGAAATTTGAGTGAAAATTTTGGGAGATAAGTTGAAAATACAAGTTGAAAAAGTAGTTTTATTATTTTATTATTTTTTAATATTTTTACCCTTTTATTTAAAAAATGGTAAATCATCCCCCATGGTTGACATCATCATCTTGAATCCTATTGGTTGTTATAAAGTTTATTTTTGTTGTACATTTTTCTTAGGAGGCCCATTTTAGACCTCAAAATTCCCCTAATGCCTTCGACACAAAGCCACAGGACAAGCCAAGAAGATTTTGATTTGTGTGAAGAACCTCTATAAACTTGATGTAGATGGTTGCACAACATTGCTAGGTAAAGTAGACAAAGTGGTGAGCCAGGATGAGGGTGAGTTATGGCACAGGAGATTGGGCCATCTACACGGAGCCTTGAAGGACATGCAGCAGATTTCTACAGGTCTTCCCAAGGGTACCCTTGCGCAGTTAGACACATGCAAAGGATGTACTATGGGGAAGTATGCAAAGGCCACTTTTCACGAGGAGAATCGAGCTTCGAAAATCCTTGAGAGAGTTCACTTAGACGTGTGTGGACCATTTTCTACTGCTTCAACAACAAAGCACAAGTACTATGTGATCTTTGTTGATGATTTTTCTAGAAAGTGTTGGATCTACTTCATGCAGAAGAAAGATCAAACGTTCTCAAAATTTCTTGAGTTCAAAGCACTGGTGGAGAAAGACACGGGGAAGAATTTGAAAGCTCTTAGGAGCAACAATGGTGGTGAGTACATCTCCAATGAATTCAAGAACTTCTGTAGCAAAGAAGGAATTCAGAGAGAGCTGATTGTGCCTCATAACCCACAACAAAATTGGGTTGCAAAAAGAAAGAATAGAACAATTGTGAGTGCAGCACGAGCGATGTTGCATGATCAGAGCCTACCATTGCATCTGTGGGCGGAGGAATGAAACACAACGGTATTTGTGAAAAACTATAGTCCTCATCGGATACTTGGCATGAGTACACTTGAGGAGGCTTTTTCTGGTAAGAAACCTGATGTTTCATATTTTAAAATTTTTGGTTCATCTGTTTATGTGCATGTGACCAAAGACGCTAGAAAGAAGCTCGAACCAACAGCTGAGATTGGGATATTTGGGGGGTACACTGATACTCCCCACAACTATCGGGTGTATTTTCCAAACAGCATAATGAATGTTGTGAGATGAGATATAAAATTTGATGAGGAGAAATCCATGTGATTGTCCCTTGAGAGGGAGTTGGATTTGCATGCAGATGATGAACTCTTGGTTCTAAAGAATGAACCTCAAGATGTGGAGCAGCCACATGTGGAGGATCATGGAGGTGCAGAAAACACTCATGCAAATCCATCCACCAGAAATGGTAGAAGGCGCACCATGGAAGCTGATAGATTGAGACTTGATGCGGCAGAGCATGTAGGAGCACCTACTTCACTGCGCAGACAGAGACAGTCTCTAGACATGTTTACTAGATACATGGATATTATGAGCAAGTGTATTGTGACAGAACCATCTTCCTTTGAGGAAGTAGTGCATCAACCAATTTGGGTTGACGTTATGGCTGAGGAGTATGACTCCATCATCAAGAACAGTGCATGGGAAGTTGTCCCAAGACCGGTCGAAAAATCAGTGGTTGGATCTAGATGGATCTATAAGGTGAAGCAAGTGGAAGATGGGAGTGTGGAGAAGTACAAGGCCAGATTTGTGGCTTGGGGATTCTCACAAGTTGAGGGGATTGACTATGAGAAGGCTTTCGCACCTGTTGCGAGGTACTCATCGATTAGATCTATCCTTTCACTCTCAACGCAGATGGGGTAGCACATTCATCAAATGGATGTGAAAACTGTGTTTCTCAAAGGAGATATTGAGGAAGAAGTGTACATAGAGCAGCCAAAAGGTTTCGAGATCTTTGACAGTGAGTCGCATGTGTGTCAACTCAAGAGAGCAATGTATGGACTGAAGCAAGCACCTTGTGCTTGGTACACTCAGATTGACAGTTATTTCACCGGGTTTGGCTTCACCAAAAGTGAAGTGAATGCGAACCTGTACCAGATTATGGTTGATGGTAAGCTCTTGATTATCGTACTTTATGTTGATGATCTAATTTTGACAGGTGATAAGCAGCTGATAACTTATTGTACGAAGGATCTTGCAAGGGAGTTCGAAATGAAGGACATGGGACTCCTTCACTATTTCCAAAGAGATTCTGGGTAAGTTTCACATGGAGAGTTGTAAACCCATGGATACTCCTTTTCCAAGAAATTGGAGGAAAGACGATGTTGCTTCAGGAGAAGTAGTGGACACTACTATTTACAGGCAGCTAGTGGGTTCATTGATGTACTTAGTGAACACTAGACTAGACATTTGCTACGCAGTTAACCAGTTGAGTCAACCTATGGTTAAGACGATCAAGCTCTTCTGGAAGGAGGGGAAGCATGTCTTGAGATATCTCAGAGGCACTACAGAGTATGGATTATGGTACAGACGGACAAAGAGAGTGAAGCTTCAAGGCTTCACAGATGCAGATTGGGCAGGCAGTCCATTAGACAGAAAGAGCACATCAGAAGGGATCTTCAACATAGGATCGATAGCAGTTTCTTGGTACAGCAGGAAGCAGAGATCTGTGGCACTCAGTTCAACCGAGGCGAAGTACATGGCAACAAGTCAAGCTGCATGTGAGGCCATATGGATGACAAAGATCCTGGTTGGTTTGTTTGGTTCTCAGATGGATCCGACGATGATACATTGTGATAACCAAAGTTGCCTTAAACTCTCGATTAATCTGGTATTCCATGATAGGTCCAAGCACATAGATATCAGGTACCACCATCTCAGAGATTGTGTTCAGAGGCACATTATGTTACTTCAGTACATTCCCACGGAAGATCAGGATGCAGATATTATGACGAAGGTGCTCGCCGGGAGCAAGACTAATGGGAATAAGAAAACACTGCAGAATTAGTGAAAACAGAACATATACTGAAAACTTAGCTTTATTTATATAATATATGCTAGTACAACAGAAATAGCTGAGATAGGAAAAGAAACAAAGCACCAGTTGAGGATGTGAATGATCCTCGCTCCAATATCACTGAAGCTATGTGAAACTTCTAGATGAAGTCTCCTCAGGGAGTGTTGGGGTTTCGTCAAACACACATGCAATGGAAACCCAAGAGTTTTCATCCTAGAGCTTTACAAAGATGGGAACTCCATTCTCCAAACCTCACTATAACAAATGGCAACCAAAACCAAGATGTCTCAATGATCTCCTCCTCCTTTTAAAGGCTCGATATATAGATCTCCAATCTTCTCGAAGTATTTTATTTTGATTATTTTAATATTATTCTAGAAGCTCCCCCTTGACTTCATCTAATGATTTTCCCTCAATTAGTCACTTTTGGCCTTTTTCCTTCAATTAATCATTTTCCGCCTCTTTTATTTAATTAAGTGACTAATTAAAGTCACTTTTAATTCGAGAAAATGGTAAATTGCCCACCATACTTTCTCTAGCCACTGGAAGTTATTTCTCATCATCCCATCATGTACATCTTCTCGTTCTGGTTCCAAAGAGCTATTACACTAAGGTATTCCATTAATTATTCCTCCAAGAATGCCACCTTGAGCATAACTAATTATGTTAGGCTCAATAATAACCATGTTTTACTAAAATTATCGGAATGCAACGAATCCAAAAGAAAGTCGTGTGAAACTAGCCCTAATGATGGAAAACGCCAAATGAACACCATCGGATCCCATAAAACTTCTCAAAACTCCTTTGGGTCCCCTGATGACGTAATCATGCTCTTGTGACCTAGCTATCACGTACCCTAGAAATACATCCTGGCTGTACTATAGAGAAAATTGAAAATGGGGACAACATAATAAGTCCATTGTAGAATTTCCTTGAAATTTTGCAACTGCTATGATGAAAAAATTGAAACTGATTTCGGTTCACCAAAACACAAAATTTCTCTACTCTTAGATAAGCAACAAAATAGAAACAAATATAAAACATAATCACACAATAACACAATATTTTTCTAGGGAACCCAACTGGGAAGATCGTCTCCTTGTTGTGGTATTTTATTTATAGAGTATGAGCAATTAGATCTCTTTCCAAGACAATCTATTTCACTAGAAAACTCATTGTTCTCACTACTTACAATAGCTTGAAACAACTTGTAACAACTTTGACACAACTCCTCCTTGCTAGCGACCTGCCTGGCCCACTTTCCTTGTGCACAGGTTTGCACTACTAGCCGGAATTCACTGCGCATAGGCCTCCTTTGCTTGGCCTGAATTCTCTATGCATAGGCCTTCTTTGGCTGGCTTGAATTCTCTGCACACAACCTCCTATTCTCTAACACTAAGGGTCTCCTATACTTTAGAACACATCCTCTCACACCTAGTGTCATCTGGCAGCAAGGAATTCTCTATATGCTTTGCGTATTGGCTCCTCCAAAGTACGCATACACAACAAGAATCTCTCTGACACACAAACTGGTGCACCCTCTCACAAAATTGTGAGCTATTGTCTTGTCTCACAACCTTTAACACAACAATTGTTGAATTATGTGCCTTTGTCATCCTTTTAATAATTCGATCCATGCTATAATTAGATAATTACAAATTTGGAACTGCAGTTGTGATTGACTTGGTTAATTGAGTTTGAACTAAACTCTCTCTAATCATAACTTGGAGTTTATAATTTGTCCTTACCTCAATCTAAACTGAAGCTCCCAACTCGTTTTATCCCTAATTCGAACTGCCACTTGGAGACCCAGTTAACTGACCCTCCAACTCCATGCATGAATCTACTAACTCATTCATCTCCACAAACTCGTACCTGACAAAAAGAAGACACCTTGTGGTCTTTGTTGACTAAAGCACAAGTCAAGAAAACCTTCTTCACTACCATTTTCAGCATCCATCTCATGATCCAAGGAACAAGACTCCTTATAAAATGTGGTATGGTCGCATTCTTTTGGTGAGGCATCTCAAGATCCTTGGTTCCATCTATTATGCGTTAATTTGTAACACGCCCAATAACCCAAGTCAAAAGTTATAACTTTTCACTTTTCTTTACTCAAACCAAACCCCAATTTTGCATATCAAATACTTCAAAGTGATGTCAATTTCACCTCAATTGGAGCTCGAGGTGAAATGTTATGTCCTTTAGAAAATTTTGTATCATCACCACATTAGTATGACCATACATCTGATGTGGCAGCCCAAGTCCATGCCCCCATTGAGGGGCCTCATGGGCACCACGGCCACCGAACCCTACCATGTCATTTCTGGTCTTCTTCATAAATTACTTTTGTAATCTCCAATTACTCATGATTATAATTATTTAAAATATTATAATCATAATGATACAAATTAGTGATGGATTGAATTAATTATCCATTAATATCACTTTATTAACATAAATTACCCTAACACATGGAAACCAATTTCTTTTCATTTTCCCAAAATAATTTTCAAACTTTTTCTGTAAAACTTTTACCATGTACCTTTTCTTGTTCACATTAAAATCTTGGCACAACTTCCAAAACAAATAATCCACCTTTTCTATGACAGTGCATTTTCCGATGTGGGTTGCAGAGACCTCTCATGCAAAACTTTACCCCAGCATGAATTCTCCCACATTACTTACCCCAACAACCCTTTTTACTTGGTCCATTTTCTATGTTACGAAGCTCTTGTTTGCAAGAATGGAACTTTCGAAGGAGCTTCATGTATCACGCATCTGCATTTCCGCGACAACCAATTTGAACCCGCTATTCCACAGCCTCCATTTTCCTTTCTGCAACATCCAAAACATACCATTATCTGCTTCCATACTTGGTCTATTTTTCATCATTTGCATTGAACTTTTATTTTGCCCAATGCAAATTCTCTCATCCATTACAAAATAATTATGTATACAAACTGCAATCAAGGCAATATTCGAATATTACTTGTCATCTATTTATAAGTTTTTTCAGTTAATTTTACAATGGTTAAAATTCCAAATCTGTGAGGATTCCATGCTCCCAAGTTCTCATACGCAAGCTTTCATTCTTATAATGACAAGATTTTCCATTTTAAACCTATGCTCCAATAAATGAATCTTTACACCACTTAACTGAGGTAGAAACACTAAAATTTTACGTTTGGGCATGGAAATTTCTCTTCGTAAAAGGAGATTTCCTAGCCCCTCCGAAAATTTAGGGAGGAGAAGTAAGATTTTCACTATTTTAAGGGAATTACTAACTTTTCCAGGGAAAGGGAAAACTTGCTCCCAAAATTAAACGCAAACCCAGGTTTTAAAAGGAAAAAAATCCTCAGTTCCCATGAAAGACGTTAGGAAATTCGAATACTCTCTTGTCATTAATCCATTCGCATCTTGGAGCATAGGTTTGCATAGAATTATTTGTTTATGTATAAAGCCTCATTTAGATATAAAAGTTCATCAAATAGAGTATTATGAAACCTTCAGAGGCATGTCAAAACTTCGTTTATTTCTATTCGAATATAACAAAATAAACATTCATAATTAATGAATATAACTAACAACCATAAAGGTCGGCTTGCTTTATGGCCAGCAAGTCTTGAATAGGTTCTCTCTCCTCTTGATTTGTCATCTTCAGGGTTGCACAACCCATGATATTTCGGGGGAGAAAAGGTCACAACCGAAATCTCTTCAAGAAGAACATAATCCTGCAAAGATCTTATCAGTTGTAAGTACAACACCCACATACAGTTCCAAAATGACAATAATTCTAGAGTGTTTTTGTACCTTCGCAAAATGGCCTAGCACCATGCTGCATAGCATACCCAAGATTATTACATCCATAGTCAGTTTCACACATTTGTATGTTCATTAGTGATTTAATTCAACAATTATTTTCGGATGTTCTGTGAGGACTTTCCACATTTATATCCATTACAAATAATAGATTTTTCTTTTGTAATTAGGTATGTGATGCCAATGGAACATGGCAGCCTAAGGCTTCTTTTGCCTAGTTAGTGCAAAACCCAGTCATCATAATTGAGATCCACTAGGGTCTTTTATTGTCAGCCAATCATCATGGCTGTCCAAAAAACACTAAGAGGTAAAAATCCTCTGCTCTTTCAGCGATAAAATACCCTTACAATAGCCTTATTAGAGCCATGACATTACAAGCATTACTCGCTTTAAAAGTTAAATTTGGATGGTTAAATTAATCCCCTTCATGAGGCAAGATTCAACCATGAGATCAAAGTTCAGCTCAGCAAGCAATAAAACTCGAATTCACAAATTTTAGCAATATTCGCATGACTCCAAGTAGATAACAAATTACAGATTTGAAATATAAACACACTTATCTAAGTTGATTTAAGATGCCAGGGTGAGCGACTCTCCACCCAACCATAGGCTCAACTATATTCCTTTGTATTTGGCCACCCCTGAGCCAGATCATGATGCCACAAAGGGAGAATTCAATTAGTCGACATAGGTAGAAATATAAAGGAAAATCTCATTCACGTTTAGAAATCAACAAGCTATCTTTCAACCCACCGAATAACGGAGCATGCTCAAAGTCACAATGGTCACCACAACTAGTTTGCACAACAGAAGGGAGGTCTTTCTCTACCTAGCAGTCCCTCAACACACTCCCTTCTCGGCACCCTCATGCTCACTCAGCTAGACACCCATAAATGCATAGCCCTGTTTTCTAGCTTGGGGTAAAGACTCTTATGCTTGATTTCTTCAACCGGGAAAATGGATTTAGTTTCTTCACCATTCTGCTATTATACAGAAGGGTTTTTGGCACAAATTCTCACCCAGATTTGGTCCCTAGACCCATCCGTGTGCACCCCCTCTTCTCTGCACATGAGAACACTCCATTCTTTGCCTTTTGGGCCAAGATTTAGTGGGCCAAATTTTTAAAATCATAATTTCGTGGGACAATTCCAAATTCTTCAAAAGGGTAATTTGCCCATGCTTTCAAAATACTCCCGTACCACACCCGTTTATTCTCATAACAGTGAGAAGCTGGTAGTTCAAGTACCAATTCACTCTTAGCTAATGAAAATTGGGCAATTAATTATGGGCAAGATATTTCTTCTTGTAATAGATTGTTCAATTCCCCCTCACAGATTCCGCTCATGGCATCAAATCTGTGCAGGCATTCCCCCTTTACTCAGCTGTAGCAATATTTTAAAATAAAACACATTTATATAATTCAAAAGGTATCAAAATATCCAAGTTGACATCTCTAGCAATAAAAGTCATCTTTTCAATTATAAAATGGGGTGTTATATAATTTCTAAGGAGCAAAGAAACAAACTTGGTGCAAGGATTTAATATTGTCTTTACAATGAGGTAACAAGTTCATTCTTTCTAGTGATGTGATTTTATTTGGCTCAACCAAGAATAACAAGACTGTTGAGCAATAGCTTGATCATCTAGATAGATTCACCCGCATAAAGATATATCATAAGTTTGATGATGGGATTCTACATCTTGAAAAGGATGTCCCTATCTTGGATCAATCTTTGAAATCTCTTTTTGCAGTGCATCTCTCCCTCCTGAAAAAGATCCAGCCACTTCATTAGAACAAGAAGTACAGTTGGATGCTGTGATTGAGAAGGTTCAATCTTGATGGGAATACAACACCATTTCAATCAATGGAGCAATCTAGACCATCACAAAAATTTCCAAAGTGGCTCATAAAGACACTTGAAAGTGTTCATCTTGATGAGGTTGGAAAGACAAGAACTAGAAGCTCAACAAGGCAAGATGGAGGTATTGTAGATAATTCAAACACACATAATGTAAATAACATGCATGTCAACTTCCTTTGAAGAAGTTGTTTTTCATGATGAGTGGAAAGAACCCATCTAGTAATATGATGTTCTCATCAAGAATGGAACATGGAAGTTGGTGGATCCTCCATTTAAAACCAAACCAATTCGCTGTAGGTGGGTCTACAAAAACAAGTACAAATTAGATGGCTCGCTTGACAAGAATAAGGCAAGACTTGTGGCCAAAGAACATGCATAAAAAAAAGGCATAGACTACAAGGACACTTTTTCCCCACAATAAAATACTAGCTTTGGCAACATAGAATAGGTGGATGATACATCACATCGATGTGAAGGCAACCACCTTCTTGAATGGAGGACTTGAAAGAGAATGTCTAAATGTCTTGATCAGAGGGATTTGTTGTGAAGGGTAGAGAACAGAAGGTATGCAAGGTCATCAAATCTTTTATGGCCTAAAGCAAGCACCTCACATATGGTATGAGAAGCTAGCTAAGCATCATTTGAAGATCAATTTCAAACATTTTAATCTTGATGATGCAACTTTGTTAGCCAAGAAAGTTGGTAGAATTGTTGTATATATTGTGGTGTATGAAAATAATCTTTGATAACATGGAACAACGAAACCTATATTGCATCCATAAAGAAAGAATTGAAAATTGGTTTTGAGATGAGAAACATAGGATTTCTTCACTACTACTTGGGTATTGAAGTAATTCAGGGTCTAAAGTATGTATTCATCTCCCAATGAAGTACATTGGAGAGTTGTTGAAAGTGATTGTAATCTTGAATAAAATCTTTCGGTAAAAATCAGATAAGAATAAATTAGGTCGATGCGTTTCGAACTAGCCAGTGTGGTTCATCATTAGGACAAGATGAGAAATCTAATGAGGGAACCCATTTAAATAGATAAGGAAAACTCCAACTAGCCGTTTGAAAATTAACGGCTAGTTTGACTAAAATAAAAATCAGATCAATTAATTATTTATTGTTAATTTTTTAGAGAATAAATAAATATTTAATATATATATATTATAAATTTTATATATTTATTTATTTTTTTTATTCTAAAAATAATTAATTTATTTATTTTTAATAAAATAATAGTTATATTTTATTTATTTATTTTGGAATAATTATTTAATTTAATTTTTAATAATAATTATATTTTATTTATTTATTTATAATAATAAAATAAATTTTTGTTTAATATTTATATTTGAATTTTATATATTATATTATTAGGAAATTTTCTTAATTAAATTAAGAGAAAAAAAAAAAAAAACCAATGCAGAGGAAAAGACAAGGGGGAGAAAAAGAGAAGAGAAATAACAACTAAGAGTGAAGGGCAAGAATCCAACATCTGCTAACACTCCACCCATCATCTCTGTTAAGGTTAACCGACCTCTTTTCAATTTTCAGGGCTTCCCTCAACTTACGATGGTGGAAATGGTCAATCTTCGCAATAACTTGAGCATCTTCAATGCAAATGTGATGTTTTGTCTTCTCAGCGTGCTCTGCCAGGGCAGAGGAGCGTGATCTACAATGTTTAAGGTCAGCGACATGTTCATGAATTCTTTGATTAATTGATCGACCAGTTTCACCTATGTAAGGTGTCCCACAAGAACACAAAATCAAGTAAATACCTTTACCATCCTTAGGGCAAATCGGGTCTTTAACCGATCTAAGCGAACTCCAAATGGTGCGGAAGGGCTTGAAGGTTGAGGAAACATTATGTCTCTTTAGGATCCTAGCGATTTTGTCAGTACTACCTTGGATAAATGGAAGGTGAACTCCAGGTAACCGATCACAAGGAACTTTCTTAACACTAGGACCTTTTTCAGCTTTTTGAAAAGCTTTAAGACATTGACTCATGCTATAACCGTTCTTATTAAAAACTTTAAGGAGATGAGCTTTTTCACCTTCAAAGTGGTGTTCATCAGAGATTTTAAAGGCTCTGGTGGCTAGGGTACTGAGAACCCCAAGCTTCTGAGAAGGGAAGTGGTGAGAACTAGCATGTAAATACTACTCAGTGTGTGTCTTCTTTCTAAAGACTCGATGAGAGAAAGAACCATCTTCATTCCTAGAAATAAGGACATCCAGAAAGGGCAGACTACCATCATCTTCGAATTCCATGGTGAACTTAATGTAGTTAGATTGATCATTAAGATGCTGGAAGAAAAGGTCCAATTTCTCCTTATCATGAGGCCAAACTACACATGTGTCATCAACAAACCTTTTCCAAAGCCTAGGCTGAAAAAGAAAGGAGGAAAGAGCTCTGGATTCGAAGTCTTCCATGAATAGATTAGCCACCAAAGGGGATAGGGGGGAACCCATGGCCACACCACAAGTCTGTTCAAAGAATCCTCTCTCTACTCCAATAGAGAAAAACTTGAAACTAACATCAAAAGAAGGGAATGGATTTGAGAATGCAACTAGTCACTATATATAGGCACCTTGCGGGGAGTCTTATCTACCTTACTACTATCAAGCCTGATATTTCATTTGCAATTGCAATCCATTCTACATTCATGTAAAAACCTTGTGAAAGTACATTGGTGTGCTGCAAAGAGAGTTCTAAGGTACATGAAGGGACTCAAGACTTTGCGCTCAGCGGAGGACTTTAAACTAGTTGGACACAGATTCAAACTTTAATGGGATAAGGAGAATGGAGTGTCTACTTCATGATTCCTAATGAGTCTTGGATCAACGGCTATCTCTTAGAAATCATGCAAACAGTTTGTTCTAGCACATTCCACTACAGAAAAAGAATATGTGACTGCTATAGAAGCAACAACGGAGATTGTGTCACTCAGAAAGATACTAGACGATTTGCAAGAGAAACAAGTAAAGGCTACTCCACTTTTGATTGATAACAATTCTGCAATCAAATTGGCCAAGAATCATAGATTCCATGATCAAACAAAACAAATTAACACGAAGTACCATCTGATTCCACATCATGTACAGGCCAAGACCATTCAGCTGATACATAGTTCCATAAGTGAACAAATTGTAGACATCTTCACTAAAGCACTTGTCAGAGAAAATTTGAAAATTTCTCTGTGGATTAAGGGGGGAAATGTTAGATTCCTAATCCTTTGGATTATATAGTATATTAGAAATCACGCAAACAGTTTGTTCTAGCACATTCCACTACAGAAAAAGAATATGTGGCTGCTATAGAAGCAACAAAGGAGATTGTGTCGCTCAGGAAGATACTAGACGATTTGCAAGAGAAACAAGTAAAGGCTACTCCACTTTTGATTGATAACAATTCTGCAATCAAATTGGCCAAGAATCATAGATTCCATGATCAAACAAAACAAATTAACACGAAGTACCATCTGATTCCACATCATGTACAGGCCAAGACCATTCAGCTGATACATAGTTCCATAAGTGAACAAATTGTAGACATCTTCACTAAAGCACTTGTCAGAGAAAAGTTTGAAACTTTCTCTGTGGATTAAGGGGGGAAATGTTAGATTCTTAATCCTTTGGATTATATGATATATTGTAAATATTAATTTAGGAGCAATATGAAGAGTCATAAGTGAATAGGAAGAGTTATTTGAACCTCTTGGCAGATGACACTGAAGGTCACTTCTCAATGTATTTAGGTATGCCTCACATTAATAAAGTTTCTTAATTCATGGAGTTACTCATCTCTGGCCTGTCAAGTGAGATAGATATTTACATGCAAAAATAAATATTTTTAGCAACAACAAAACAATGAATAGAATTCAGCAAAATATTTCAATCATTCCATATACATTGTGTTGAGCACCCAAGGCATATCCATTATTTTTGTTCTCCATTTTACAAATGCCTTCTAAGTTCTTTTTGGTTTTTACAAGAGTGTATCTTGTTCTACTATATTGGCATCCACAAGCACTGGATTGCACCTGATAAAGCATTTTACTTCTGAATATAATAACCATGGATACATTCAACTGATACATGAGTCCGAATTCCATTCATAACCTGTTTTTCCATTTCAACGATTCTTTCAGTTTCTCCACATTGTGAGCTCGCAAATGCTCTTTAGCCCTGCACAGTCCACCAATTCAAACATGATTAAACCCTGAATTGGTATTGGTAATACTCCTTTCATTATCAGCAAGCAAGTTTTCTTGTGAATTCATAACCTGTTTCTCATTTCAACGATTCTTCTTCCACAACGTGAGTTCACAGATGCTCTTTAGCCCTGCACAGTCCACCAATTCAAACATGATTAAACCCTGTTTGGTAGGTAATACTTTCATATCAGTAAGCAAGCTCAATTGTGAACTAGAGAGAGCGAAAAGCATACCTCTTCCAGCAACTTGAATGATTGATCCCGCCGAAGAAACAGCACTAGTCATGCGAATACTCCTCTCTTCATCCCCTCCACTCTTTGTATTTTGCTCATTTTGTTTGCAATCCAATCTTATGCTATCCCTTGAGTCTTCTGTACAAACGGCATTACTTTCTACCTTGCTTTGCATTGGAGCATGAGGACTGATACAACCCACTTGTGGTTCTGAGCTGGGAGAGCCATACGGTGGAGGAATCCAGTCTGGAAGCACTGTGCAAGAAGGAATACTGGGCTCTCGATAAAAACTTGTATTTTCTATCATCTGCCTCCTGTTTTCCATGTCTTCTGCTATCAGGCGTTTGGCAATGACTGGTTCCTCAATGGGGATATTGTCATCCCTTTGCAGTGCCAAAACAAGATTTATACAATCAGATTGTTCACCATGAAAAAAAGTTGTCTGGCTGATTGTCGTGGAAGACTGACCCTCCCATTCACCAATTTGAAATACTCCAGGAGTGCTTGCCAAATCTGACTTGATGTCACACTCTCGAAAAGCAGGACTATTTGCTTGTCTAGGGCTAAAATTCGCTGGCGGCTGTGATCCAGTAGTCATGTCTGGAAGCCATTCATTTTCAGAGTTCAAGTAAGGGAACTGTTGGATATAGATATTTTCATCGCAAGCTCTGTTTTCTAACAATTCCTTGCCACTTACACCTCTTGAAGGGCATTCCTCTTCTACTTTTGCCTTCAGTTTAATTGGATCGCAGTTGGCGTTCATGAAGGTTACTTCGCTTGTTGTATTGGAATTATGATTACTGGGCACTGCTTCACCGACAAAGCCTGCCGGAAATATTCGACTGAATCCAGTGCCAGCATTGTCCACTGATAGAAGGTAACTATATGACGCAACAAGTTGAGACAGCTTTTTGTGTCCAAGATGCTTGACATCGAGAACCTTTCCTGTCTTCTCTTCAAATTTATGACGTAGACGGCCCAACACAAAACCCTGTGAGAATTCACCAGCCAGCAGCATCTGGTTGATAAATTCCTTGAAGTCCTCAGCAGAAGCTTTTTGTTTTAGTTTTGGGTCTGTTTCCACTATGGGTTTAGATTCTGAGCTTGGATTTAGATTCACTCCACCCAGTGAAGACACCGGGCTCTCCTGTGTATTTAGCTCATTTTGTATGCTAACCAAGCTTATCCCATATCTCAAGTCTTCTGCACAAAAAGCACTACTTTCTGCCCTGCTCCTACTCTTAAGTGGATCAACAAGAGGGCTGTTACAACCTGTGTGTGGTTCTGAGTTGGGAGACTCAGAGAGTGGAGGATTCCAATTTGGAAGCCCTAGTGTGCATGCATGAATACTGGGTTCTCCCCCAAAAATTGCATTTTCCTTCCTTTGGTTCATGTTTTGCATAGCTTCTACCACTGGGCATTCGGCATTGCCCAAGTTCTCAATGGGGTTATTATTCTCCAGATGAAGAGTGGAGAGTGAGACATATTGCTTGATAAAATCAGATCCTTCTAGTTCTCCATGGAAGGACATCATGTCACTGATTGTATTAGAAGATTGGCCCTCCCTTTCATTAACTTGAGATCCTCCAGGAGTGCTTAAGGAATCTGACTTGATGTTATTATACTCTTGTAAGGCAGGACCATTTGCTTTTCCATAAGGGCTAAAGCTCACTGATGCCCATGGGCCAGTAGTCATAGATGTTAAACATTCACTTGCGGAGTTTATGTAAGGCAATTGTTTGTTAAATATATTTTCCTCCCAAGCCATGTTTTCTAACAATTCCTTGCCACTCACACCACTTGAAGGGCAGTCTGCTTCTACTTTTGCTTTCAGTTCAGTGGGATCATGGCTGATGTTCATGGAGATTGCTTTGCTTGTTGTATTGGAATTAGGATTGTTGGGCACAGCTTCACTGACAAAGCCCCTGGGAAATATTCGACTGGCTCTAGAGTCAGTGTCCACTGATAGAAGGTGACTGTATGATGCAACAAGTTTAGACAGCTTTTTGTATCCAAGATGCTTGACATCAAGAACCTTTCCTGTCTGATCTTCAAATTTACGACGTAGATGGCCCAACAGGAAACCCTGTGAGAATTCACCAGCCAACAGCATTTGGTTGATAAATTCACTGAAGTCCTCCGCAGAAGCTTTTTGTTTTAGTTTTGGGTCTGCTTCTGATTTCGGTTTGAATTCTGAACTTGTATTTCGATTCACTCCACCTGGTGAAGACACAGGGTTCTCCTGTGAATTTAGCTCATTTTGTTTGCAATCCAATTTTATCCCATATCTCAAGTCTTCTGCAAAAAAAGCACTACTTTCTGCTCTGCTCCTTCTTTGAAGTGGATCAGCAGGAGGGCTGTTACAACCTGCATGTGGTTCTGAGCTGGGAAACTCAGGCAGTGGAGGATTCCAGTCTGAAAGCTCTAGAGTGCATGCATGAATGCTGCGTTCTCCACAAAAAATTGCATTTCCCTTCTTTAGACTCATGTTTTGCATGGCTTCTACCACTGGGCATTCGACATTGACCAAGTCCTCAACGGGGTCATTATTCTCCAACTGAACAGTGGAGACGTGTTGCTTGACAAAATCAGATCCTTCTAGTTCTCTGTGTAAGGATATCATGTCACTGATTGTATTAGAAGATTGTCCCTCCCTTTCACTAACTTGAGATCCTCCGGGAGTGTTTGAGGAATTTGACTTGATGCCAATACACTTTTGGCAGGCAGGACCATTTGCTTCTCTGTAAGGGCTAAAGCTCACTGATGCCCGTGGGCCAGTAGGCATAGATGGTAAACATTGACTTTCAGAGCTCATGGAAGGAAATTGTTTGTTAAATATATGTTCCTCCCAAGCCCTGTTTTGTAACAATTCCTTACCACTTACACCACTCGAAGGGAAGTCTGCTTCTACTTTTGCTTTCAGTTTAGTGGGATCATGGTTGGTGTTCATGGAGGTTACTTTGCTTGCTGTATTATTAGGATTGCTGAGCACAGCTTCGCTGACAAAGCCTGTGGGAAATATTCGACTGAATGCAGTGCCAGCATTTTCCACTGATAGAAGGTGACTGTATGATGCGACAAGTTTAGACAACTTTTTGTATCCAAGATGCTTGACATCAAGAACCTTTCCTGTCTGCTCTTCAAATTTACGATGTAGATGGCCCAAGAGGAAACCCTGTGAGAATTCACCAGCCAGCAGCATTTGGTTGATAAATTCCCTGAAGTCCTCTGCAGAAGCTTTTTGTTTTAGTTTTGGGTATGTTTCTGCTTTGAGTTTAATTTCTGGACTCAGATTACAATTCACTCCACCTGTTGAAGACAAGGGGTTAGTATTCTGTGTAGTTGCCTCATTTTGTTTGCAATCGAATCTTATCCCATACCTCAAGTCTTCTACACAAAAAGCGCTACTTTCTCCCCTGCTCCTGCTCTGAAGTGGATCAGCAAGACGACTGTTATGACTTGCTTGTGTTTCTGAGCTGGAAGACTCAGACCGTGGAGAATTCCAATCTGGAAGACCTAGTGTGCATGCATAAATACTGGGTTCTCCACAAAAAATTGCATTTTCCTTCATTAGCGTCATGTTTTGCATGGTTTCTGCCATTAGGCATTTGGCATTGACTGAGTCCTCAATGGGATCGTTGCTCTGCCACTGAAGAGTGGACACATGTTGCTTGATAAAATCAGATCCTTTTAATTCCCCATGGAACGACACTGTGTCACTGATTGTATTAGAAGAATGGCCCTCCCTTTCACTAACTTGAGATCCTCCAGTAGTGGTTGAGGAATCTGACTTGATGCTATTATACTCTTGGAAAGCAGGACTATTTGCTTCTCTATAAGGACTAAAGCTCACTGATGCCTGTAAGCCAGTAGTCACAGATGGTAGCCATTCACTTTGAGAGTTAATGTAAGGCAATTGTTTGTTAAATAAAGCTTCCTCCCAAGCCCTGTTTTTTAACAGTTCCTTGCCACTTCCACCACTTGAAGGGCAGTCTGTTTCTACTTTCGCTTCCCTGACAAAGCCTGAGGGAAATATTTGACTGACTTCCCCATTGTCCACCGATAGAAGGTGACTGTATGATGCAACAAGTTTAGACAGGTTTCTGTGTCCAAGATGCTTGACATCAAGAACCTTTCCTGTCTGCTCTTCAAATTTATGACGCAGACTGCCCAACACAAACCCCTGTGAGAATTCGCCAGCCAGCAGCATTTGGTAAATGAATTCCCTGAAGTCCTCTGCAGAAGCTTTTTGTTTTAGTTTCGGGTTTGTTTTCACTTTGGGTTTAAATTCTGGACTTGGATTTCGATTCAATCCACCGGGTGAAGACACTAGGTTTCTCTGTGTACTCAGTCCAGGAGGGAAAGCAAAATGGCATCCTTGCCTAACTTCCTTGAGCGCTGCAATATCCTTGCATTCCTCTACAAGATTTCTGATATTTGAAAATCCCAGCAACTCCTTATCCAGAATCTTTCTGGTTGCTTTCTCGAAATCCATGTGAATGTGAGAAATATTGTATCCGTTTTCTGCATGTTCGATGCCGTTGACAACCCCAGCCAGCCATGCCTTGAATTCCTCCAATGAACCCGATCCCTTATTTTCTATAGATGACGCTGAAGACACAGGGCTCCTAGGTTTCTCTGTACTAACACAATACCCATGGAAACCAGGCTCTGTCAGCACTGGGCTACTGCCGGCCGTTTCATCTAATGGGAGAATGCATGTACTATCCCATCCACCACTGAGGGAGATTTGCCGGCTGAATGAATTATCCTGACTGTAATTGAAATAGGATGCATGATTTGAATCTTCCATCGCTCTATTGCCAATAGAGTTTGAAGCAGCAGGAAAGGCAGTGTGATCATAGACACTAATTCCTCCCGGAACGTGTGGTTGGTGATGTTCATTCTGTAATGACGTGAGAAAAGATAACCATCCCAAACAATTATTAACCCCACCCAACATGCCTTGAGGCATTTTACTCATAGATTGGCAGACCAAGAAAACATTATAAGATCTCTGCCGGAGCTTCTGAATCACGTAACAGAAATCCACGCTCCCAACGATGATGATAATATTAGCCGGTGGTGGCGTATCCATCGCCCACAGAAGAACATCTGCCATCATCACTTTCTCCATTTCACTGCTAGTCTTGCCTGTTATTCATAACCTAAAATCAATCTCAGCACCAATTTAACAGAAAATCCCAATTCACAAAGACGGCCAACAATTGAAGAAAAACTTCAAATCTATGTAATGCCACCCCTAAAATGGCCTGAAAATAAAAAGAGATGTAGAGATACAAGTTATGCAACAGCAGAAATGAAAGGGAAACTTAATTCGAACATGATTTAATTCCAGCAAGCTAATGCCATTTGCTGAACAAGTACCTACAAGTACCGACGAGTCAGAAGATAGCCAACAAGGGAAAGCCATCTGAATTGCCAAGACAAAGCAACTAATGGGTACATGGGTGGATGAACTTGGGCCATAACTCGTGATTAGAATTTGCATTCATCCTTCTATTGCATGGAGGCACCCGGATTAGTTAAGCGGGAATCACAAAATCAAACGGGTTTACAGATGAATTAAACCCTAGGGAAAAAAAATCAATAATTTGATGAGAGTTTAATGAAAGAAAGAGTAATAAAAGCTGGCGCAATGAATGTGCTGACCAGGAGGGATTTGGTGCAGGCGGATTCCAGAGTTGATAAGCGTCTGATGAAGCTCCGTCTCTGTCTCTTTGAAGAATGCATAGGCAGAGAAGTGATGGTGATCAAGAGAGCTGCAGCCTCTTCCGGCATTAACCATGGAAGTGTTGATGTTAAAATTGCGGAGTAAAGCCGACGCCATGGAAACCACGACGTAAGGGTTGACGTAAGAAGGTAAGGAGCAGCTCTCCGTATCCCACCACAATGACGTTGTTCCTTCTGCTGCTGCCGCCATTCTCTCCAGATTCTTCCCACCCCGAGCACCTTCACGTCCCCCTGCCTTCTTATTGTCAGTGACGTTAATGAGCAATAACAGAGCACAGAAGAGAATGGTGTAGCAACCCCTGAACCTGAACTGGGTACTCCATAAAGAAGGCAAATGACTGACCTCTGTACATCCGAGGTATCAGATCCAAAGCTTTTACGGTTGAATTCAATTTCCCGTTTGGTCGTGCGTCTAAGGAGAATGGTGTAGCAACCCCTGAACCTGAACTGGGTACTTCATAAAGAAGGCAAATGACTGACCTCTGTACATCTGAGGTATCAAATCCAAAGCTTTTACGGTTGGACTCAATTTCCCGTTTGGTCGTGCGTCAAAGGTTTGAACTTTTGTGTTATGAAAGATTTCTATTCCTCGGATCGGGGGATTCTAAACTTTGCAGCTCGTTGGATAATGGCATTGAAAAATGATTTTGTCTGACATATTTAAAGCTTTGTGGAGTTTTAGTAGGGAAGTTTTTGTTTAACAAATATTTTTATTTGCATAAGTTTAGTTATTGAACAACTTTGGGGGAGAGAAATTCGATTATTCAAACCATATCATTTTTACATTTTCAATTCAATTAAAATATTTAAAAATAATCAATTTAATTCCAAATTCATTTCATATTTACATTTTAAATAATAAAATTTTAAATTTATATAAAAATAAATGCAAGATGTAGTTTAGTGGTTTATTAATTGCACTTTTAAAAATAATAATAATAAAATAATTATAATATAATATAATATAAAATTACTATATTAAAAAAGCATGGAACATTAAAATGTTCACTTAATTACAATTCTATATACCACAACATAAAATTAAATGACAAATATATATTGTCTATATTAAAAAAGAAATTTCCATTTCCTACATTCTTAAATACAAAATATTCATTTGTGTATCTTTAAAATATATAAGTTGTTTATCCTAATTAGAAATATAGATTATTAAAGACATTTATCTATAAATAGAGATTGTTTGATTGTATAAAATATATTTTCACAATTGAATAATTTAAAGACCATTAAAAAAAAAAAAAAAACATCATAATTGTATATTAAAAAAACATCATAATTATATATATAAAAAAATTATATATAACAGAAGAAAAAATATATGTACACTAAATTTATAATGTAGATGAATGTCTTTCGATTAATTATATCATTAGGATTTGGTATCTTAATGATGTGATTTGGTATCACATTATTAGGATTGATTTGGTTCAAACCAACTAATGTGTTCATCCTGAAGACAAAGTTATTAGGATTTGGTATCACATCATTAAGATTGATTTGGTTCGAACCAACTAATGTGTTCATCCTTAGGACAAAGTGGAGAAACTAATTGATCTTGATGAATAAATAATGGAGATAGTAGAGATGCATCATTGTCTAAAATAAACAATAAGAACTATTAGTTGTTATGAATTCATGTTTAAGAACTAGTCATGAGAAATATAGTTAAAAAAATTATAGTTAAGAATTAAGAATTAACATTAAATAATAGCCTACAAGGACATGGTCTAGTGGCCAGCGGACGCATTGTTAAGGCGTTCGTATCAAGTAAGGTGTCTACTTTACCCAGCCTTGTTTAAATTGGGGACCGGCCTCGCGTGTAAAAGCTATATAATATTATTGATTCCTCTGACTTACAAAAAAAAAAAATTATAAAATTAAATAAAAAAAATTAAATATTTTATTAAAAATGTGGTTAAGAAAATTTTATATAAATTATTATTAAATAAACTAAAGAAATAATGATCACTATTTATTTATCAAGTTAAATCTGAATTTATAATATCAAATAATTATATTTACATGTTATTGATTAAGTGTTGTTTTTATTTTCATTTTTAATCTTGTTATTTTAAAAATATTTATAATTAATGTTAAAGAATGAAGAGCTTCATACCTTTAATTAAAATTAAAATTTATACATTTTGTTTTTAATAAAAAAATTAAAATGATATTAATTATATTTACATGTTATATTTTTTTTTTCATTTTTAATCTTGTTATTTTAAAAATATTTATAATTAATGATAATGAATGAAGAGCTTCATACCTTTAATTAAAATTAAAATTATACATTTTATTTTTCATCAAAAAATTAAAATTATTCTTATTTGTAGCATTTTAAAAGAACAATGTGACATTTAAAAATAAATATTAAATTTATAATACTAAGAAATCATATATATATATCAAGCACATCATATTTTTTTCTAAAACTTTATCATATTTTTAATATTCTAACAAAATAATAATAATAACAAAATAAATCTAAAAATATTTAAATGTAATTTATACAACTATTTTAATGGTTTTATCACACTAATATTTTAAAATATCAATTAAAATATTTTAAAATTAAAAATTAAACTTACAAATCTTTTTACACAGATTTCCAAACCCACCTCATATTCTCCTTTAAAGTTAAACTTAACATTATAATGAATGCAAAATAAGCCAATGAGAGTAGCCACAATGAGAGTAGCCACAACCCATATGGAAAGGTCATAAAAATAACATAGATGATATTGGGACAATAGAGTAAATCCCTTTTATGTCTAATATAATATATGCTTTAAAAATGGAGTAGTTTTTAAGCAAGATTTTTTGGAGTTTCTAACAGATTTTTTATTTTTTTACTGTATATACGGATTTAGCTCCCTCAAATTTACTTGGATTGTGAAGAGTTTATGTGTTAAAATTGTGAATATAATGAATTTGTGCCTTATTCTAAGCAAATTAGATCGAAAAATAAACCTGAAACATGGCACTAAAAAACTACTCTTTAAAAAAGAAATGATGGGAGTGAGATAGGTGCACTTAGATTTGAATTAAACTCAGGACAAGGACAATTAATAACACAGTTACATATAAATCAAATTTTCATAAATATTGAAAATTGATGTACCATATATTTTTTTTATTTTTATTTTTAAATAAATTTTATTTCTTAATAAAATTAGTCATAATCATTTCATGAATTATGTATAAATCAAATTTTCATAAATATTGAAATTTGATGTAACATATAATTTTTTTTTTTTTAAATAAATTTTATTTCTTACAAATTCTATATATAACCCAATAAAATTAGTCATAATCATTTCATCAATATGAAATGATAAGAAAATATAAATTCAATTTTTTTAAAAAAATCAAAATTTAATTTTAATTTTCAAAATATTTAGTTTAATATTTATTTTTTTCAAAACCTTCACGAGAACTTTATAAAATATTTAAAACTATCAAGAATAAAAATTGAAAAATGAAAGTTGATTACTTAAAGAAAAAAATGTAATGATACCAAAAATAGGAGTTTTGTGTTTTTATTTTTATTTTTGGGATATATATATATGAATCATAATTAGTAAATTATAAGCATAATATATATGGTATGTTATTAAGGAAACCAAACCAACCGTGAAATGTGAAATTTGAGGATTTTAGTTAAACAATGAGATGAAGTTTAAACAACTATATATCTAGTTTTCATACTTCTTCAAATACTAAGCATTTATAGTTTATAAGAAAATTTACAAAAATAGCTAAAATGTTGCATATAAAACAAAAAAACACTAACACAATTCAAAGTGTTGGTTGCACTATAGAGAGTGAGATAGCCATGTATCTAAAAACTGTTAAACAACAGGAACATGCTATGAAGAAGGGGACACTTCAATTGGATCCGCTAGGGTGTATGGTGATGCTAAGCCTTTATCGTGAGTGAGGATGGCTTTGTGCGAGCCAAACTGAGTGTCATGTCCCAATGTTCTGCGTGGAGATCATCTAATTGCAGAAGTATCTCTCATTTTTTCTCATTCCTCTCAAGGAGGGCTTTACCCATAAGAGCTTTCATATGCCAATACAACTCGATGGTGTATAAGTATGGATTCTATTAACCATTGGTGTAGCTGGTATCTGGCACTAAGTAGGCTATAAAACCCAAAAATTCAACATCAATGAATTCGTCTCTATGAGCAAAGACTTCAGTTTTTGCTTGTTGGATTTCCTCCTAGAACTCAAGGGGGGTATGCAAGTGAAAATGACGAGCAACAGAGAAAGCGCAAAGGCGAGCTCTAGAGCTGCCCTCCACCCCGCTCAAGGAGCCTCTACGACTTCGAGCTCGTTGTTTAGGCATTGCGGAGGGAACAAAGAGCCACACATCAAAGAAAGAAAACAGAAAAGGGACAGAGAATACCCTCAAGGAAGAGCTAGGTAGTGCAGAGATTTATCGATGAGGGGAAAGAAAGGCCTAGAGGAGGAAGCAGTTCTTTAAGACGGCTAGAAAAACCTGAACCATAGATCCCAAGCATGTAGACCATATAAAAAGTTGAGGCGAAGCAAACTTGAAACAAACATAGCAATTATAAACCAACAACTTGGTAATACAAACTCAAAAGGAGATGTTATTTTTGTTATCAAAGGTTGATGATATCTGAAACCCAATGATAATTGAAGATGTCAGACTAAAAGACCCAATGAGCTCGTTAACATGTCCCTAGCAAATAGCCACATCAACTCTCGACCCAAAGTCTCACTTGAAACTAACAACGATTAAGGAGGTCAGGTCAAGAGGACCTAGTCCTTCCCCCCTTAAAGAAAGACAAACAACATTACACCTAAGGAATCCTACCTCTCAACAATCAGATGTGATAGAAAATCCTGTCCCTATCAAGTTTCAATTGTAGATACTTAGCTCTATCCCACTCTTAGGTTCCACTATGTAATTAACACCTTCGAGATCGTTCTTTTGATTACCACCTCAAAACATTAATGCAAACAAAATGACATTAGATATGTGAGCGGTCATCAACACCATGTGATAGACAAATGTGGGAGAGAGGTGGCCATGCCTCCCCACTCTATTGAGTTGGGTGACAATGGTGGTACTGCCCCCTCCCATTTTTTATCTATGTTCCCCACCCCATACAAAATAAGATATTTTAATTATCAAATATAATTTTAAAATAATGTTTTCCCTTTTGAAATTCAATCATCGAAGTTATAAATTAATAACCATATATCCATGGAAAGAACATGTTTATGTGAATTTGTGTAAAGAGTGATAATGAAAATTTTATTAATATTTAGAATTGCATTATAAAAATATATGATAATGCTAACATTTCCATAAATTGACCTAACATAAAAAGCACAAAAAATTATCACTATTCTCAAAACCCATGAGGTATAGACCAATTGGTTTATGTGGGGTTTAGTCCTCTCCAGGTCAAAGGTTCAACCCTCATGGGGAGGGGTTGAGGATGGAAATCACTTTGGGGGAATTAAACTCCTCAAGGGGTGTTTAGGCTCGACTAAGCCTCACACAACCTCGGTGATAATCATCCCATTGTGGGTAATCGATACTTCTTCCATCCAATATAGCTACAGGCCCTGGCCTAGGCTCAGCATAGATGCAAAAAAAATGTTAAACTCTAAGATTACATGTATTCATTATTAAAATTCCAAAAATGAACCTTTATAATATTTTATAACTTAACATGATTAAGGATTATTTTAAATAAAACTAATTAATGTTGGTATGGGTCCCTTCACATAAGGGGCCCTATGTTGTGGTCTAGTTTGCACAAGTATTGACACAAAGTAGAGTTTGGTGAGAGGAAAATTTGCAAAAATAACAAGTCCACAATAATCGAAGTATGTGGTGTTGTAGAAACTTGAGTGTGTAGTGGCCAAGGAGTCATTTTAGTACATCATCTATGCCTAATGTCTCTAACCCTTTGTGTATGTATTTGAAGGCATGGGTCCTTTTGTATGAGTGGGTTGAAATTGATAAATTTTCTCATTATATTTGAGAATATTCTCTCTCTCTCTCTCTCTCTCTCTCTCTCTAAAGGATCGTAATGTCGTAAAGAAGGATGATTGTTTTTTCTATGTGTTTCATGGACCCTAGAGATCAGTGATTGCTAAGTCCACAAAATATTTGTACCATGCAGATCCACCCAAAGGGATCACTTCCTACTAGCTCAACCACAAAGACTAACCATGAAGGTGTCAAAAGAATTGAGCGCATGACCTCTCAATAGAAAATGTGCTTTAACGATGTGGACTCTACCAATTGAGCTAACCCTTAGAGCTAAAGAAGGATGATAGTTGTGAGAGGAGACAAAAGAGTTCTCAGTTAGTTGTTTTGTTGTTAAGTTGGGAGTTAGATAGTTATGATACATTGTAAGTTTTATTCATGACTTATGTTGGAGACAAAAGAGTTCTCAGTTAGTTGTTTTGTTGTTAAGTTGGGAGTTAGATAGTTATTATACATTGTAAGTTTTATTCATGACTTATGTTGTATTAAATCATCTGCTATTACAATGGGTACATGTTTTTCTCAAATTATACATGTATGTGGTGTATCTTGATGATTTATGTCTCATTATATTTATTATGTACGTTGTTAGTTCAATTAGCTTAAATGAATGTGATTGAAGAGTAATTAATGGGTTGCACATGCCCACTAAATATTTAATACTCTACATATTATTAACATTGGAACCATTATATGTGCCCCTGTTAAAACATCCTTCCTTATGAAAGATTGAATATGTTTATGCACCATACTACATCAAGCCTACGTTGGACACCTTCTATAGACCTTGAGCCTATTATAGAGCTAACGACATGTTTTTTTTTTGTAGGACCTTATCCAATGAAAAGTAATAGAAGTGTAGTGGAGTTAGGTGAAGGTCAAAATTCAAGATTGGATAGAAGTGTAGTGGAGTTAGGTGAAGGTCAAAATTCAAGATTGGAGAGAAGAAAGAAACTGTGGGTTCACCTATCAAGAAAGGGCACATGTAGGAGAGGATGTTGTAATATTAAGAGATAAATACTTGTGTTAATGTCCAACCCCTGCATGAGATATTTTAGTAGAATTTGTGGTAAACATGTAAGAACAGACAAAACGACATTAGATTCCACGGTTAATAGTTGAGTGGATCGTCATGAACTTGATAAAGATATAGTAGTATGACCATAAGTTAATCCAAGTAGTTGCTTTATAGTACAAGTGTGCAATGGAAATATATGCTTTGGATTTCATGGTATAATGTCATTCAATATTTGACCAAAGTGCTATAATTCTTTAAGAAAGGGTAGTGCAAGAGATTGATTGAAGAGATACTTGTGTTTATTAAGATGTTCATGGTGGCACATGGTATCTTGTCATGAGGCCTTGTTGAGATGGAAATTTAAGCCTTGCATGGGGGCTTAAAATGGTAGGACTTGATGGTAGAGTCGATGCCATATATTTTTTGAAGGAGGATGATGGTAAATGTAGTGGATGCTTAAAGGTAATAGTAGAAGCAATAACAAAAATATAAAGAGATGTCATAGAACTAGTGGCAGGAAAAATGGAAAATATACATTCCATGAAGAAGTCATTGATATTAGGAGATGAAGCTAAGTTGCATCCTAAGTGTGAGACAATGGAGAGGTTGAGAGAAGTGCAGGAAGGAACTTTATCTATCCCTAAAAGAAACAAGCAAGAAAGTATCTTTATGTGGATAAATAGGAGTTTGCAAAGGTGGAAGGAAATTTTGAAGAACCTTTAGATGGAAACAATGTGATGACATGGGGGTTGTAGATACTCAAACTAGTGGTGCAAAGACATTAGCCAAGCCTACCAACTTGGTCATCACTATGGAAGTCATGGAAAAGAAAAAAGAAGAAGAGGTGTTTGAAGATACTTTCAAGTTTTTATTATTTTGGTACTTTAACCCTACAAGAAGTCATGTCACCAGGGAAGAGAATCTGAATGTCAATGAAGTTTGTCCTTCCTGCATCCTTAATCCTATGTTTTTTTCATTTTTTTCAAGACACCATGACTATTGTTGCATAAAGCACATGTGCATGTTCAATTAGTAGTTTGAGTAATTATTCTATAGTGGTGTTGGATAATGTGAGTGTGACTGTTAAAGGGAAACATAAATTGGCTTGGAGTTCTCTAGTTTTACAAGTGCTGCTATAGGAGCAATGTAGGTTGTATAGTAGCTAGGACCAAAGGGATTTGTGTTATTATAGAGTCATCAAATGATGCCAACAACTCAACTAAATAGCTTATCTTTGTGAATGCCTCTATTTCACAACAACTATGGAAAAGACACAAAACAACACTAGTTCCTTTATGACACCATCTAGAACACACAAAGAATCACAACCACGATGTGCTTGGAAAAATTCCAAATGACACTAGAAGGAATAATTTTGTAATGATATATAAGTGTAAGAAGAAAAATACTTCCTTGCATGATGTGACTATAGTGCAATTAAAGGTGGAACTTACGAAGGAGTTCTATAAGCCTGTGTTAATACAAACGATAATTATAAAGGTTAAACAAAACATTGACAAAACCATCTAGGAGTACGAATAATGATTTAGAGACTTGTTAAGTCAATTGAACTGCACTATTTTGGGGGTGTAACATAAGGAATAGTTTATTGGTAGGTTGTTATCTCACCCATGGATGTTTTTGTTACAACAATGGTTATTGACACATCAAGAATATTTGGAATATGTTATGCAACTAGAATATATTAGTGGATTGGTGGAAGCTTTGATTATAATATTATTGTAATTCTAGTACTAGTTGACCTCTTTGTTTGAGTAAATTCAAGTTCTAGCAAAGGCCATTTTGAGCATAAGAGAGGAAATGTGGTGCATGATGTGCACAACATAAGGACACCTACAAAAAAATTGTCCCATGGCCTAGAGATATGCCATGGTAGTGGCTAATCCATTTGTTAGAAATATGTCAGGAAAGCGAGATGCAAGACTCTATGAAATATGGTGGAATCAAGGACATGATCCCCATCGTTTCTCGTGACTCTTAAAAAAGAATAATAGCCACCAAATAAATGTGATAAATTAATGTAATTATGTGTCCATGTTGAGGATTATCATGCTGACATTTTGTGTGATGTGATGCCAATGAGCACATGTCATATCATGTTTGGGAAACCAGTGTAGTAAGATTGAAAGATGACGAATGATGGAAGGAAGAAAACTCGCGAATTTGGATAGGATGGTAAGGAATTTACATTGTGGTAAATGAAGGAAGAAGAATAGAATCATTGTAGAAATAGGGTTATGTTGGTTTTGGTTAAAGAGTTCTTGAAAAAATGAAGAAAACAAGTTAATATTATGCAATTCTTTTGCGAGAGAAAAATTGAATTCAAGTAAGAAGTGTCCACTAAAGTGAAGACATTGCTACATGAAAATGAGAAAATCATTTCAAATTATTTTTTCAATTGGTTTTCCATCAATAAGGAGTATATCTCATCTAGTAGAGTTCATAGTTCAATGTTGTCAAATAAATCACTCCATAGATTAATTACCACCAAAAAGCGAAGTTGATGAGCAAAATCTTAAGTCCAAACATCATGCCCATTGTACTTGAACCAAAGAAAGGAGAGGAATGGATGATGTGCGAGAATTTGAGATTCATTAACAAAATAAACATTAAGTATATGTTCATGTTTCCAAGAATGGACAATTTAAGGCATTGCTTGAGTGGCAAAAGGTATTTTTTGAAACTTTGGCTTGAAGAGTGGTTTTTAATTAATTAAAGTCAAAGAAGTTGATGAGTAAAAAGTTGCTTGCTAGACAAAAGAGATCCTTATTCATGCAATTTGGATTGACCAATTCGGCAACACATTCATAATGTTACTAAATGAGATATTGAATTCATTCTTGTGTAGATCATGTTTGTGTATTTTTATAATACACTCATCTTCAACAAGTTGAGGGAAGAACATTTGAAGCATGTGCAACAAGTGCTTGGAGCCATTGATTAATTTGTAAAAGTGTTGCCATTGTTCATCCATGTGGGAATAAATGGTGTACTTGGGATTTTTCATATCTCTAAGAGAGTTAAAGTTGGACCTAGAAAAAATTCCAAGCAATTATTGAATTGCTAACACTAAAGAATAAATTTGAGGTTAGAAGCTTTCACACTTTAGTGATTTTTTGTTAAAAATTCATTACAATTTTTAGTGTGATTTTCATACCACTTAAAACAAATTCAGTGAGGAAGGGAAGTTTTTAGTAGACAACGACGACTCAAAGGAATTTTGAGCTCTTGAAAAGAAAAGTGACCAAGAATCTTGTATTGACTTTACGCAATTTTGATAAAGTGTTCCAAATGGATTCTGATGCAAGTGGGAGAAATATGGGTTCAATGTTGAATCAAGAAGGAAATATAGTAGCTTATTTTAGTGAGAAGTTTAAAGACACCCAATGGAAGTAGAACCTTCAGTACACAAAAGCTAAGGAGTCATATATGTATATTGCATATTCCCAATATATCTAACCTTCTATGCATGTCTCTAAAGGTGGAGGTCCTTTTGTATGAGCGGGTTGCAACTGAAAAATTATCTCATTATATTTGAGAGTATTCTTTAACCACTCATGTTACTTTCTTTTTCTTCCAGGAAAAAAACACATATTTTATTCATAGAAATAAAATACATATATAATATAAGTCGCAACATTCAAAAGGGCCCCTTGGCCTCAAAAAATTTATAAATTGCTACATTCAACAGTTTTAACATTATATCAAAAAGAACAAGTTTTATCCTCTGAATAAGATCCAAAAAGATAACAGATCCATTGGAAGATGTGCAAATAACTAGTTTTTATCTGTTGTGTATATGGCCCAATATAAAAGAACATATTTTCTATTGATTTTTAGGGATATTCTTATCTGACAATTACTTCTTATGATTTCTTACATTAATATTTATTTCATTTTCAGTCATCATAAAGTAGCTACACAAAAGATCTCAATAGTAGAAACATAAATGACAGTAGAGACAACCAAACACAAGAGACGAGAATTACCCTAGGAAAACCCACATGGGGGAAAAACCCAAAAACATTTTCCTTAGAGAAATCGTCAAATCCAATAGAGATACATAAGTGAAATACAAGGTTAGACGAACCAACAATATAGCTAGGTCACACCTGGTCATGCTTCCCTCTAGTAAAACCATCAATTTGCTCACAAATTTATCCTTGATCTGCCCAACTCATAATTTTGGTCTATCACAAAGAGAAGATTTTCGGTCTGCTTTAGAATGGTTTGATTCAGCTCGATCTACCTGTTGTAGCCTAATTCGACTCAGCTAAAAGTCAAGAGAGGTTCTGAGAAATTCAAGGTTATTAAGGAACAATTGCTAAAATTTCAAGAAGACATGTAATATGCTCAAAAGGATAACCACAAGCTCAACGAGGATTCGTCATCACATGTGCACCAAAACCAAAATCAAGGAAGCAACAGCATTTTAGGTGTAATCTAAGCCAGAGGAGCAACAAAGAAAAAGGCGTGCAGAAGGGGTCAAGTTGGGCTCATTCACATGCAAAACAGTCAAAGAGTTGAACCGATGGGCACGTTCAGAACATTACACACCGAACAGGGTCGAGTCGAGCTCATTCGCAAGCTCAGGAGGGACTAGAACGGCAGAACACCGGATAGGCTCATGAGGGTTACACCGTGGAGCAAACAAACTAATTTCCTAAAGGCGGAGAAATGACGCATTTCCCTTAAAAAATTAAGAGTTTTGTAGGAGGCGCAAAGGGGAAAATAGACGGTTAGGATCAGAGCACAGAATTGAAGCGGAGAGATGGACGACGAAGATTAAATCGCAAATCGCAAGTTTCAAAGGATAGGCACGGGAGGTAAATGTTAAAATCGCCAAAGTGCGATATGCGATGCAGTGGGGCCCGATCACAAATCGCAAATCACAAGTCTTAAAGAATAAATGCATAGGTAAATGTTAAATTCGCCAAAGTGCGATATTCGATGACATGGCAAGGTGACTTGGAAAGCTAACATGGCATATGACATGGCCCCGACCCCATAGATCACAGTTGATTTATGATGACGTGGCAAGGTGACGTGGCCAGCTAACATGGCAGATGATGTGGCAAGGTGACATGGCAAATGACGTGGCCCTGGCCAACATATCGCACATCGCAAGTTTTAAAAGTCAAGTGCAAAGGGTAAGTGTTATAATTTCCGAAGTGTGATGTGTGATGCAGTGGGGCCCGATCGCAAATCGCAAGTTTTAAAGAATAACCACAGGAGGTAAGTGATAAAGTCGTCGAAGTGTGATGTGCGATGCCAGGTGGGACCCAATTTCATAGCGCACATTGCATGTTTTAAAAGATAAGTGCTAGGGAAAATTTAAAGACAACAAAATGCGAAGTGCAATGTCGGCACGAACGCGATGTGGTTCCAGGATGAAATCTAAAGGATTTCAGGTCCAGGCTTATGAGGTTTGTGCACCATTTTATGAAGAAATAAGCAAAACACGACAGAGAGACTCGGGTAAGTGACCCGACATAGAGCAAAGGAGAAGAGAAGACTAAACACAACAGGGACGCGCAGAAGAGGCAGAATCGGGTAGTAGGTAACATGATGACAACGTTCGAAACACAAAAGCATGGGAAAAGTCAGGTGGAGATGCATTTATGTAGATTGTTAGGACATCACAGCCAAAACGGAAGGAGACACATCAACAACAAATCAGACTGAGCAAAAGGATTATATTCCAAGTGTAGTTTGTTTTATTTTTTAAGATCGAAGCTACAATGGTGTCCTCAATTGCAATGTAATAAGTAGTTTAACAGTTTAGGCAGTTTAGGAGTTTCAAGAAGCTTAAGTAGTTACAAAATACTTTTGTTTTTATTTAAGGAAGAGAGAAAGAGTGAAGCAGGGTTCTGAGTTATGGACCTCTTGAGGATTACATTTTGTACTTCTTTTTCTGATAGGTAAATGAAAGAAGTAGTAATTTTCCTGCAACTGTTGATGGTGATTCGTGTTTCTTGTGTCATTTTGTGTCCCTTCTTCTTTGAATGAAGTGAAGTAATGTAGCAGTCGGTCTCTTAATCACATATGTGAGTAAGAGTTAAATAACCTTAATTTGTGCTCCTTCATTTCATTTATTCTCCCTTCACAAATTCTCTCTGAAACTTAAAATTAATAGATCTGTGATTACAACATATTATTTTGGGTTTCCCCTCTCTTCACAAACTCTTGATGAAGCTTTAAAGTAATAGATTATGTGTTTACAACATACTATTTTGAGTTTCATCTCTCTCCATGAATTTCTTCTTAAACTTAAATGTGGTGGATTCTTTGTTTTCAGCATATTACTTTGAGTTTCCCCTACAGTTTTTCTTTTCATTCAGATATCAACAGTGAATGGAATTATGAAATCTTTTATTATTCCAGATCATTAAGGGTTTTAGAAAACTAGTCTACAGAGGGATAAAACAAAGACCTCATGATAAAATCATTTCTGTGACACACTTTTAAAATGTCTATACCTGTCTTTCATAATTGAAGGATTGTCTTTAACATACAATAGTTTTTAAGCAACATGCTGCAGGATGAAGGCACAAAGTTGTTTTTCTTTCCCTTGTATTGAACTAATTTTTTATGGTAAACAAGATTTAGATACAGTTGTTGTTTATTATTCAATAGGTATTCTATCATGAAGGTTTCATTAGATGAGGACTACAATAAAGAGAGCACCGTGGAAAATACATCTCGAGACACCAGAGATTGAACATATTGTATAAGTTGATTTTTCAATACTGGGCTGTGGCTCTATTTTCTCATATATCAAGAAGATTGTTTCCTGCTTTATTTTCTCAGAAGATTATAAGGCCCAAAATGTACATTCTTTATCGAAAAAAGAAGAATTTTCTTCCGATTGTATTATAGATCTTGACACAACTTTATCTCCAAAATATGAAAGGAGAGATGATTGTTGCATTACTATTCCTGAAAGTAATATGTCATAGTCTGGGCATAAATGTGATGATTCATCATCTTTGGGTGATAACATTCTACCTCATAATCAATCTGCTTCTTTCCAGCTTGGAACCAAGGTGATTTTCAAACCCTCGGTGTTGCCTACAATCCTCCATTAATATCCTTCAAAAGGATTCAAAATTTTTCCAAGTTTTTCTGGAGAGGAGGAAGATATTTCAATTGAACAACATATCTTGGAATTTAAGTACTTTCTGGACAAATTTCAATTTTTTTATGAAGACGTGGCTTTAAGGATGTTTTGTCATTCATTAAAGGAGGTTGCTCAGCAATGGTTCTAGTGTTTTGAAGCAAGTTCAATTAGTTCCTGGCAAGGTTTTCAAGATATATTTCTTAGATATTGGGGCAAGTGTAAGTCATATGAAAAACACCTTTTGGAATTATATTCTATCCAGAGGCAGAGCAATGAATCAATCGCGTAGTTTAATAGGAGGTTTTAAAAAATTTATTTCAGCATGCTAAAAGAGATTCGGCCTCCTAAAGCTGCGGCTATGGTTTACTATTTGAGGGCTCTTTCTGTTGTCTTGGCCTTTTATCTCAAGGAGAGAAATCCTTGCACTGTAGAGCTGATGTTTCTTTATGCACAGGAAATCGAAGATAATGTGTGGGCTTGTAGAAATTTCTCCTGTCATGTTGAAAGAACAAGTTCTGTTGAAGACAAGAGGGCCTGTCAAGAAAACATTGGAATTTCTTTACAAGAGAATGCAAATTTAGAGATGAACAAGGATTTTCAAAAGGGATCAACAGATTCCTGTATTGCTGAAACAAAAGAATTCAAGCATTCTGAAGATTCTGGTCGAAAATTCGTTGCAACAACTGAACTACACGCTGAAAGCCTAGAAAATCATTACAATTTTCACAATTTTAATGATTTCGTGAATAGAGAAAAAACTAGTGAAGCTTATCAGGTGTGTTTGCAGGAGGAGGAATATTTTTGTCAAGAGTTGGCATTATATGAAGAACACCAACATGATGAGGAACAAACCTTAGATTTCTCTTTCCAGCCTAAATGGTTATCAGCAGAAAACAACAATCAATCTTCTCGTATACAACCTCAAGTCAAGGAGTCAAACATTGAAGGAAGTTGCCCCGTTCAAAGAAGTCTACATCAGCAAAATGCTCAAGAAAAGGAGGCAACATAAAATTGGTCTCATCGGTTCTATGATCAAGTAGCAGACTATATGGAAACTTTCTTTTGTCAGCACCAAACATTTATGCAAAGGTACGTGCAAAGCTTGGTATTTGGAAAACTTTCATGGTATCTCCCTATTATGATCTTCAAATTTCAATAGTATGGAGGCATTAGGCCTAACATGCAAATGTTGGATTAGTGCCAATGGAAGGTTGACTTCACCTGATTGAGTTCATACATGAATACATATGTAGGAGTTACGCATAAATAGGCTCAGAAGTTGAGCATTTTAGTTGTAGTATTTTCATTTCGGTGTTTTTAGTTTAAGCATAAAGGAAGGATTCCAAAGTGTAGCAGGTTTCTGTATGTTTTCATACTGGATCATCTCCCATTTGGGGTTGACTCTGTGCCCAATAAAGTCTGTTGATCTACAAGTGCTCTTTGACTCCATGTCCAATAAAGGCTACTGATCTACAAGTGCTCCTTGACTCCATGCCCAATAAAGGCTACTGATCTACGAGTTCTTAGCACTTTGCTACCAAAATGTTGTCCCCAGTTGGAGCCAGATGTTGTAGCCTAATTCGACTCAGCTAAAAGTCAAGAGAGGTTCTGAGCAATTCAAGGTAATTGAGGAACAATTGTTAAAATTTCAAGAAGACCTATAATATGCTTGAAAGGATAACCACAAGCTCAACGAGGATTCATCATCACATGTGCACCAGAACCAAAATCAAGGAAGCAACAACATTTCAGGTGTAATCTAAGCCAGAGGAGCAGCAAAGAGAAAATCATGCAGAATGGGTCAAGTCAGGCTCATTCACGTGCAGAACAGTCCAAGAGCCAGACCAATGGGCACGTTCAGAACATTGCACACCGGATAAGTTCAAGTCGAGCTCATTCGCAAGCTCATGAGGGACTAGCGCGATAGAACACCGAATAAGCTCATGACAGTTACACCATGGAGAAAACAAACTAATTTCCCGAAGGCTAAGAAATGGCGCATTTCCCTTAAAAACTTAAGATTTTTGCAGGAGGCGCAAAGAGGAAAATAGACGGTTAAGATCAGAGCACAGAATTGAAGCGGAGAGATGGACGGCAGAGATTACATTGCAAATCGCAAATCGCAAGTTCCAAAGGACAGGCGTGGGAGGTAAATGTTAAAATCACCGAAGTGCGATATGCGATGCGGTCGAGCTCGATCGCAAATCGCATGTTTTAAAGAATAAGTGCGGAGGTAAATGTTAAATTTTCCTAAGTGCGATATGCAATGACGTGGTAAGGTGACGTGGCAGATGACGTGGCCCCAAACCCCACAGATCGCAGTTGATTTATGATGACATGGAAAGGTGACATGGCAGATGATGTGGCCTTGGCCTGCATACCGCACATTGCATGTTTTAAAAGTCAAGTGCAAAGGGTAAGTGTTATAATTGTCAAAGTGCGATATGCGATGCGGTGGGGCCCAATCTCAAATCGCAAATCGCAAGTTTTAAAGGATAACTGCGGGAGGTAAGTGATAAAGTCGCCAAAGTGCGATGTGCGATGCCAGGTGGAATCCGATCACATAGCGCACATCGCAAGTTTTAAAAGATAAGTGCTAAGGAAAAGTTAAAGACAACAAAATGCGCAGTGCGATGTCGACATGGACGCGATGTGGTTCCAGGATGAAATCTAAAGGATTTCAAGTCTGAGCTTATGAGGTTTGTGCGCCATTTTATGAAGAAATAGCATAAACATGGCAAAGAGACTCGGGTAAGTGACTCGACGCAGAGAAAAGGAGAAGAGAAGACTAAACACAACAGGCACGCGTAGAAGAGGCAAATTCGGGTAGCAGGTGACATGATGACAACGTTCGAAACACAAAAGCATGGGCGGAGTCGGGTGGAGATGCGTTTATGCAGACTGTTAGGACATCACAGCCGAAACAGAAGGAGACACATCAGCAACAAATCAAACACAACAAAATGATTATATTCCAAGTGTAGTTTGTTTTCTTTGTTAAGATCGAAGCTACAATGGTGTCCTCGACTGCAATGTAATAAGTATTTTAACAATTTAGGTAGTTTAGGAGTTTCAAGAAGCTCAAGCAGTTACAAACTAATTTTTTTTGTATTTAAGGAAGAGAGAAAGAGTGAAGCAGGGTTCGAAGTTCTGGACCTCTTGAGGATTACATTTTGTACTTCTTTTTCTGATGGGTAAATGAAAGAAGTAGTAAGTTTCCTGCAATTGTTGATGGTGATTCGCGTTTCTTGTGCCATTTTGTGTCCCTTCTTCTTTGAATGAAGTGAAGTAATGTAGCAGCCGATCTCTTAATTACATCTGTGAGTAAGAGTTAAATAACCTTAATTTGCGCTCCTTCACTTCATCTATTCTCCCTTCACAAATTCTCTCTGAAACTTAAAAGTAATAGATTCTGTGTTTACAACATATTATTTTGAGTTTCCCCTCTCTTCACAAACTCCTGATGAAGCTTTAAAGTAATAGATTCTGTGTTTACAACATATTATTTCGAGTTTCATCTATCTCCATGAATTTCCTCTGAAACTTAAAAGTGGTAGATTTTGTGTTTTCAACATATTACTTTGAGTTTCCCCTGCAGTTCTTCTTTTCATTTAGATATCAGCAGTGAATGAAATTATGAAATATTTTATTATTCCAGATCATTAAGGGTTTTAGAAAACTAGTATACAGAGGGATAGAACAAAGACCTCATGATAAAATCATTTCTGTGATACACTTTTAAAATGTCTTAAGCACTGATTCCTTTCACAACCGAGGGATTATCTCTTAGGATACAACACTACCTCAGAATGGTACAATTCACTTGCCTCAAATTTAGCCCTAGATATTCCTTCTTCTTGTCTCTAATTTGACCTCAGAATCATCCTTAATATACTCGGAACTCTGCCTTAGAAGTAAACTGATTTTCTTGCTTTGGAGGAAGGTAAAAGGAATCATATATATAGTCTTTCACTGGGCTGAATGGGTTCCTCTTATGTTGGGGCCAACTTGACTAGAGGGGAGCCGACTTGACTTCTTTTGGATCCAAAAATTCAATTCTTTTCTCTTTTCAAAAACTGACATGAAGAAAATGTCATATATTTTTCTTATTTTGAAAATAGCATGAAGACCATTCTTTATATATTAAATACAACAAGAGTAAAAATTTAATTATGAATATTGGCCATAACTACAAAATTCAACACTCCCTTTTAGTTAGGGAGGTATTCATAATGATTGTCCAGATGTTCTCATGTTGAAAATTTCTCTAATAAAAGGTTAAACAAATCCAATTACAATAATTTGGTCAACAATTGTGACACCTAGTAAAACAGGTTACCACAATCGGGTCAACTACTGTAACAAATGGTAAATCAATAGCATCAACCAAATACCAGAGTTTGGGTCAGTACTTCAGAACTATGGTATATCCTCACCATAATTTAGGCTAGTAATTCAGACCTATGGTATATCATCACCATAACTTAGGTCAGTACTTCAGACACATGGTACATCATTTAGCATCAACTAGTCACCATTATTAAGGTCGGTACCCAACACATGGCATCTAGACTAGTCTTGGTCCATCGTCATTCAAGTCAATGACACAAGGTGAATCTCCAAAGACCACACTCTAACTTCATAATCCAGGGCCTGATGCAAAATTAATTTGATGCTCTATGACCATTCTTCCTAATTCGGGTCAACATACTAGACACAAGAAGAATAATTGTACTCTATCAAACCATTGTCTCTAATTCATGTCAGTGTACTTGACACACAAATAATTTTAGTCCTTTACCAGATCATTCTCCCTAATTCATGTCAATATACTTGACACAGAGATAATGTTAGTCCATGATGTATCATCAACATTCCCTCTCAATGAGAGAATCATTCTCAATAAGTCCAAGATTGTTCATGAAATATATATATATATATTAACCAGAGAACATAAGCTTTTCCAACAAACTACTACACTATAGAATAATATTGAAGCCACTCTACTTCTTTTAGTACTTGATCTCATTGTGATTTGACCTATCATCATGGTCATCATCTGCACTTGATCAAGGCAATCGTGAAAGTTTCCTCTTAAATTCATATTGCTTCTCATCTTGCAAATCCGGTTGCAATATTCTTGATGTTGATGGTGCTGGATCTACCAACATTCAAGGGTTCTCCCTGATAAGAATTCCCAATTAGACCTCACACCGTTTGGAGTAGGAGCCCCATCCGGAATATGGCTCGGTTGCCGAAATGGTGGGTTTTAGTGTTATTCCTTGGCTACGATAACACATATAATTATGTATTCATGACTTTGGTGAAACAAGTGTATAAATATGTGAAGATTCAAGTGCAATGCATGAGAGGTTCTAACACAATAGGGGGAAAATAAGTGAGCCCCTTAGAAGCCTGTAATAGTACATATCTTAAAAGGAACACACACACATAAAATGAATCACAAGCTAACCTGCAAAATATTTCACAAGATAACCATGATTGAAATACATTACAACATGCATCCAACAAGATTCATACTAATGCAAACAAAATCGTTCATAAGTGTTAGCGTAAATGAAATAACATATATTGCAAACACAACAAGAGTAGTCCTACTATATTCACAACATATGCATGAAAATGTGTCAGCTCCGAGATTTTATTAAAGTGAAAGTCTCAAACATACATATACAATTGCTAGACCACTAGTCGCAATAGTGGAACATGAAGCCAACACCCACTACTCCAAATAAATATACTCCCTTTATGCTAAGGAGAAGTCAAGGCTCTCAAAAAACTCCCAAGATTTTGATCCTAAGCCCAGAGCCCGACCAAAATCCCTTTACATGACTAATGAGGATATATTTATAACAAATGGGGTGACTATTCATCTCCCTTTATGACACTTTTACTTCCCTCATGACCTTTTAAATTCTTTACATAATAAATCTTCATATTCCAAAACTAACACTTGGACTTCCACTTACAAAAAAAAATTAAATAAAAAATTACATGTACCCATATAAGACAAAAATGGGTAGAGTCATATAGACAACCTAATAAGAGAAAACATGTCAAGCCTGAGTTTGGGGAAACTCTAGCTCGACCACCTCAACTTGTAGCTCTTTGGTTACATATGGTACCAATATTTGTATTGTGCGATGAATTCCCAAAACCTTGAAACGAGTTTGGGTTGGAAGCAGACTCTAGCCTTCATTGCATTCGGGTACACTATCTTGGAGTCGTCCGAGTCACCTTCTTTAGCAAGAGCAACATGGTATTGATCTGGACAGTGCCACCAATGTACTTCTACATATTATGTCTATTCACCTCCAAATATTCCTTGGTAGTGATCTTCCTAAGTTTTTCCAAGTATTCTTCAACCTCCCGTCACACCTTGTTCCTGCCTTTGGATTTTGTGAGTGAGCCAATTGAAGGAATCTTGTATGATTTTACCATGAAATCCACGTTGTTATACAACTGTGCATAAGAGGCTTGAACATCGGTGATGAATGAGCTGAGTTGTTTGTTTCTCTAGATGAGCATTCGAACCTATGCTTTCTCTAACTCAGCTTGTTGCCTTATCTTCTTCACCAAGTCTGGAGGTGCCCCTTTGTAGCACCACAATGATGGTTGTATGAACATCCTTGAGAGCTTTAGCATTGTCTTTGCACTTTTGTTTCATGTCGTGTAAGTGGACAAATTCTTTATGCACAGTGACAAGCTCCTCGTAGAGGTTTCACATGGTATCTCCCAATGTCGATACTTCACCAAGTATGGTTTCCTTAAGCTCTTCTAGATATACCTGTGCGAGAGTTGCTTTCTGGACGTTTGCTTGGAGTTGTTCCGCTTGTTTCGTCTCCACCTATAATTTATTTTCCATTTACCTATTCCCATCCATCAGATACTTTGTATTGAACTTGGAAGCTCCTGTGAAGGCCAAGTTGGATTGGGAAATGGCTTTTAGATTTTTGTTGGTGTCCATCACGATCACCTTTTCCTTCATATAAGAAAGATGTGCAAGATCATTTGGGAATTGATTCTTCCTAGTCTGTACGATCTTCTTCTGTAGCTCATCATAGGTCAAGCTATATATTTCCATCATTGGACCCTCATCGAGAGGAGAAATTTCCTCTTCCTTGCTTGGAGCTTGCTCTATTATCAAAGGAGGGGGAGACTGAATAGTGATCTGCTATGTGGTCGAAATGAGATCAAATTCTTGGTTTAGGGGCTCTGGTTCCACCTCCATGTCTTGGATTACTATCAAATCTTCAATTTCTTGATCAAATTACTTGCTCTCTTCTTCTGCTTGTTTTTGTTTCTTCTTCCTCCTCTGTTATCCACCTCTCTTATTCTTTTTGTTTATGTGTTTATTCTTATATTCTCTTCTTCTCTTGTTCTTCCTTCTACTTTAGTTCTTCTTCTTGATTCCTCTTCTTCTCTACTATTATGGCTTCTTTCAAGATAATTGGATCTGCTTTCCATGTGTGGTTTTGTTCCTCCATTGGACTGTGCACAACTTTCCTCTTTTCCTTTTTGCACACTGGGTTGTGCCTTGTTGCTGGTTATGCTTCTGGAGTGACTTATTTCTGAAGAGTAACTTGTGAAGTACCTGAGAAACTGACTGGTTCGTTGGGCTTAGTTACATTGCAGCAATTCTTTATCCTTTCCTCCTCAGGTATAACAAAAGTCTCGCTTGGCCAAGTGAAATGAATCTTTACAAAATGTTGTTTGCAAACACTCCTAGTATTGTACAGATTGAAATCCATGCGACTGAATGCAAACTTCTCTATCTCCTTTCCTTCGGTCTCTACAACCTTTATATTCTTGATCTCGTACAATCTGATTTGTAAAGGAAAAGTGGGCCAAGGTTCTTTCTTCTTCCTCTGCAACACTCCTATAACCCTGTGGAAATATGATAAGAAACTTCTTGCATGACCATCTTATCAGTGACATACCTCGGTAGGATATGTGGAGAATTCTGATTGCTAAACACTTGAGGTAACTACCACCTAGTGAGGCAAAAAAAATCTTCCAAATCTGACATTGCTTCCATTGTGTCATGGGACATGCAAGGTGGGTCTTCCTCAAAGATCAACTTGTACAATGGAATGAGGAAATGATCTGTTAGCTTTTCCATAACTCCTTTGTAGTTGCACTCTAAAAGCAGCTAGCAATAAATGTGCACAACAAGTTCCTTTGGTGACCAAGCCCAACTCATGTTAGGAAAGGAATTTTTAGCGCACATTGCATCTAGAAAATAAGCAGACATGTTGAATCTAGGTTACTTACCCTTGGGAGGGTTCTTAGCATTGGTCACATGAATCCTAAACTATTGAGCCAACAAGTCTCACCAGTTAAATGGTTTTCCTTCCTTCACAATCTGGTGCAACAAGAATTCCCAGCCTTTGAGAAAGGTTTCAGTACTCTATTGACCATAGATCCGACAACAAGGGAATATCAAGTACTGAAAGGCCTTCCTGAGATATTTGGCCGTGTAGGTGTTTTTGGGTGTTTGGCGAAACTTGGATGGCTCTTTAACCGAACCCTTGATGACATCCTTTGTTCTCAAGTAGTTGGTGACTGCATAGGAATGAGAATCCATGTAATATTATAGTAGTTGTAGATGATACGTGCTCTGAAAATCATGTGCCATAAAAGAGGCATGCCTTTGTCCACTGGCACTGCTGAGTGTCATGGTCTTTGTATCTGTGTGTGATAGAATCCAATTGACAATGTTTGCGCAAGGAAAGGTTGGGTACCTGCATACAATCTTGTGTAATCATGACCTTTGGACATTGATGTAAACATGTTTATCTTCAAGATCTATTTTGAAACTGCTTGTTGAGAATGCCTCATTCACCTTATGCCATGTAATGTTTGAATATTTATCTGTAAACAACTAAGTGTCAGAGAAAACCAGAAATTTCACCGGAGTACTCTCAATTTCCTCCCCCGTGTTTCTTTTGATAGTTCCATTTGAGACAAATATCTTGGGAGCCATAGTAACAATAAATAACAAAGAGAAGTGCTCAAAAAATGCAGTACCTGTAGGAGAAAAACACTTGAGGCAATCATAAGTTAGCTCAAGCAAAAAAACCTACTAAACAAGATCAAGGCAACAACCACAAGTTTGAGAGAAATATTTATGAAATTCTTGGACTGAAGGGGAGAGATTGAGCTTATTAAGTGCACATTTCGCATTCTCAATAGAGAAGGGAGAATCTAGGGGCTTAAGACTATGCAATGCGCAGTCTCGGCATGGACAGACTATGGGAGAGACTGTGCATTGCCCAATATCAATGGCCAGGGGTGAGGCTTGAGCCCTAGAACTACACAATGCACAGTTGGGAAAGCCAAGGATTGTGCATTGCACAATCTCAAAGGCCAAGCACAAGGCTTGACCCTTAGAGTTGTGAAATGTGCAGTTGAAGAAGGAAATTGTTGGCTAAGTTAGAGAAGATATGCCCGGGAAGGGGATGGAAAATTAACAAATCTGAGTGATAGTGAAATCAAGAGTGTAGATCTAACCAAGGGTGAGATAGATCAGTGAGAATCAAGTGCAGGAAATCAACATGCAAAAAGGAAAACAAACATGCACAGGAAGACGTCATAACAATGACCACTAGTGGGAAAAAAGAAGACATTGATACAACACTTGAAAAATGTGAACGACGGACCAAACCAACACTTGTACAAGATAATATAAGTTAAAATGTTGGCTATTATGAAGAGAAACAAACAAAATAACACTCATAGAAGAAAAAAAAAAGCGACAAAAAGAGACACATGCGAAACTTACCCGAAAAGCACTACAAACTCAACCGAAAGTTCCTTGATCTCCTTGGGAAGGCTAGAGCTCCAAGATCGAGTGTGAAAATGAGCTTTAGGGGTGTCTATTAAATAAATATGGGCTAGTTAGGGTTTCTGACACACATGCGTAAAATCAAGGATAAGAACCACTTGTCTGAAAGTCATAATTAGTAGCTTAATGGACTTCACCAAACATTAATTGGGAAACTCCTATTTTTTAGGGAAGAAAAATCTAATTTTTTGAGAAACTACCTTTTCACATTGGCAAAGGAGATTGCACAATTCCCAAGCTCAAGGGCTTGGGAAACTCCTTGCCTTAGTGAATTGCGCAGTTTATGAGGGGAAGAATAGATTTGCATAGTTTTAAAGCTCAAGGGTGGGATGCCCTCCAGGATCGCATAGTTTCTAAGCTCAAGGCTAGCATGCTTCTTAGGATTGCGCAGTTTTTGAGGGGAACACTGATAATGTTGCAAGGTCAAGGCAGGAGATGGCTTATGTTTGAAAAGGTTTAGATTAGGGTCAAAACAAGACATCAAAAGCATTGCATGAAAGGATAAGTCTCTAATGTAGCATGATACTTGATGAAAATGAATGCTAGACTCCTATAGACAGAAGGAGAGGCTCCAAAATCAAAGCATGGGAAATTTTTTGGAGGGGGGTTGTAGTAGCTACAACACTTGGCGACATACTGGTAGAACTCCAATTCTCTGTATGGGTCTCGACTCATGTAAACTAGGTCTAACTCTTCTAGAAGTATTGTTCATTTCATTGATCACCATAGCTTCTTTACTTGGCTTTCATTAAATATACAACCCTTACCATTCTCTTCATCAATGACACACTAATAAAAGACAATTCAAACTCAATTGTTTCGATTAGGGATGATGAGTATATAGATTCAAAAGGGGAAAAGGATTATCAGAGTCTTGGTTTTCATCTCTAGTGTTGCTCCGCTACCAGCAAGCCTGGACAGTACATCGGTGGAGTCACTTCAGGAACACAAACATTTCTTCGTTGTCAATGAGCTTGGAAAATACCCCGACAGAGTTTCTTGCTTCGCCTCCCTATGCATGAAACCTTTCTCTTCTTTCAGCCTTCATATTTTATTTTCTATTTTTGTTCATGGAACTGTGCATCGACACTTATTGATTTCATGGGGTGGAAGAGGGATCCCGACTTATTGAGAGCAAAGAGGTTGTCCCTTTAGAGAAGGATATTTATACACCTAGAAAATACAATTCACTTGTTCAAGTTTCCTCCCCTCCTTACTCTACTCAGCTTAGTTGACAAGAAAAAACTGAACAAACATAAAAAGACCAATTAGAGTAGGTGGTACTAGTTATAGATTCAAGCATCAAAATTACACTAAGTTTTTCTCCGAGAAAGAACGTATTTTCCATCAGGGTATCATCGAATAAAATGTGCAAGGCCTGTGCAAAGAGAAGGAAAAAATAGAAAGCCAAGAATTGACAGTTGCACAATTTCCTCTTTAACTTCACCATGCTTGCTTCAGAAACCAAACATGGTCTCATGCAGAAATTTATTACAAAATAAACAAAACAAAAGAATGGATAGGAATAAAATGATGACAAAACAAACTAAAACAATATAATCCTACTTCTAAACTAACCCAAGCTAGGCTAGGCTTACGTGAAATGAAACTTCCAATGTAACCACTGAAGCGTTACTTGACTTGAGCGGGTGAGGGCATCAACATCAAGAAAGATATTCAAGAATAACAACTGAGAAGAAAGATACATTGTGGAATGTTATAACATTTGAAGATTGGAAATGCAAGTAGAAAAATATAACAAGAAAACATATGCAAAACATTATGTTGATGTATTATGGTGCTTATGCACATCGCAACACGGTGTCATGTTGAAGCATTCTTCTAAACTTTCAAACTTGGCAAACATAAAGAAAGTGAAAAACTTGTGTTTTGCTAACAAGCTTTCCAGGTATGATTCCTCCAATGATTGAGCGATAGGATCATGTAAAACAAGTGGAGGATGTGAAAATTGTGAAATATATTGATTTTCAATAGGCACAATCGAATTATAAGGATTTTTTAGAGATAAAGTACTATATTGATCATGCTTGGGACTAGCATCAAGACTACGAGAACCTGACATAACCATCAGCGAGAGTTGAATTGCATCAACAACTTGCGGTATTTCCAAGACATCAAAAGGTGAATCATCGAAAACTGGTGGTTTAGAATAATCAACAGTGGAAGGTACAAAGTTGTGAATATATGAGTTGTTGAATAAATCATGACAACCATGATAAGGAATTCCATTGTCAACAAAAGATGAATCCTCATGATCTGATGAATTGTAGAGAGGGTGAGATTGAAAACCAAAAATTCCACACTTCGTTTCTTCAAAATGATCGTATTATAGATGAGAGAGATCGCAAAGAGAAGATTTTTACTCACCCTGTTCAAATGTACAACTGAAACTCCATGAGTCCTGAGAATAATTGGAATCAACATTGTCAGACACTAAGTCTTTGAAAGACACAACAGGTATGACGGAATCGTGGAAGATATCAGAATAACGAGGGAGAGGTGAGAAAGAAGAAACATCAAACTTAGTTGCAAACTCCTGTTCAAAAACGAAGTCCCACGCATAGTCATTATGAATGGAATCACAAGTTTTTGGGTTAACACTAACTCCATCCATAAAGATCCTCATGAGAACAAGAAGAAACAATTAAAACAGGAGGATACAATGACTCACAATTAGGAGGACTAACAATCAGAAGGAGCAAAAGAACTAACAAATGGCGAACGAGGAGAAGGAACATCACTAGAAAAATCAGATGTGTAGTACAAACTTGCATTTAAATTTTGAATACGCGATCTCGAAGAAGATGGTGGTAGATCAACGAATGGACTCTCAAGTTCTCCAACCTCAACCTACGTAAATGGAAATGTTTGATGAGGGGAATATGAAGAGTCACTTGGAACAATAACTTCCTTTGCAGATTTTAGAGCTCAAAAACTAATATATGATGGGATACTTTTGAAACATTCATATTTTGTTGGATTCATCGAAATATGAACAATAAATTGAAACTTCTCTTTCATAAAATTCCAATCAATATCATCCTCAAAAAATTCACAATGGAAATGAATAAAACAATTGTGAAAATATTCAAGAGATTCATTAGGTTCTTTTTTGAGATGCATGATTTTCTTATAAACAAATTTATAATCATAGTTTTCAAAGGCGTAGTAAATCTCCTTGACAAGATGTTCGAAAGATTGAATAGGGTTTGTTGGAAATGTGTAACACCATTCTTTTTTGCACACTTCAAACATAAGGATGAACAACCTGCAAGTAGTATCCTTAGAGTGAATTTCGTGATGAGTGTTGAATTTAAGAAAGCGGGCAGTGTGCTCGAGAATTGTTGTTCCACCCTCACCATCAAACTTCATATTTGAAAAGTCATGAATTATCCTCGAGGGCACTTTCAAATTAGTAACTCTGGAAAAACACGTTGGGGTTAAGATGTGGGAAGAAGCCATTTAAAGATAAGCAAATTTCAAACAAAATTCACGAACTCAGCCTGTCATCTGAGCCTCATTCTAGTGCCAGAAATGTTAACGATGTTGGATCTGCCAACATTCAGGGAGTCTCCCTGATATGAAGTCCCATTTAGACCTCACAATGTTTGGAGTAGGATCCCCATCTCGAATACGACCTGGTTTCCGAAATAGTGGGTTTTAGTGTTATGCCTTAGCTACAATAATGCATAGAATGATGTATTCATGACTTTGGTGAAACAAGTGTATAACTGTGTGAAGAGTCAAGTGCAATGCATGAGAGTTTCTAAAACAACATGGGGAGAGTAAGTGAGCCCCTGAGAAACCTATAATAGTACGCATCTTGAAAGGAATCACAAACTAACCCGCAAAATAGTTCACAAGATAACCATGATTGAAATACATTACAACACACATCCAACAAGATTCATACTAATGCAAACAAAATAGTTCATGAGTGTTAGCGTAAATGAAATAAAATATATTACAAACACAACAAGAGTAGTCCTACTATATTCACAACATAACCATGAAAACGTGTCGGCTTTGAGCTTTTAATAAAGTGAAATTCCCAAACATACATATACAATTTCCAAACCGCTAGTCCTAATAGTGGAACATAAATCCAACACCTACTCCTCTAAATAATGATACTCCCTCTATAATTAGGAGAAGCCAAGGCTCTCGAAAAAACTCCCAAGTTTCTAATCTTAAGCCCAAATCCCGACCAAAATCACTTTACATGACTAATGAGGGTATATTTATAACAAATGGTGTGACTATTCATCTACCTTTGTGACTCTTTGACTTCCCTCATAACCATTTGACTTCTTAACATAATAACTCTTCATATTCCAAAACTGACACTTCGTATTCCACTTACAAAAATGTTTTAAATAAAAATTGCATGTAGTTATATAAGAAAAAAATGGGTAGAGTCAACTAGATAACCTAATAAGACAAAACATGTCAAGCCTGAGTTTGGGGAAACTCTATCTCGGCTACCTCAACTTATATCTTTTCGGTTACATAGTGGTACCAAGCTTTGTATTGTGCGATGACTTCCCCAAACCTTGAAACAGAGTCAAGCTGGAAGCAGACTCTAACCTACATTGCATTCAGGTACACTTTCTTGGAGTCGATCTAAGTCTCCTTTAGCAGGAGAAACATGGTATTTATTTGGACAGGGCCACTAATGTACTTCTGCATTTTACCCCTGTTCACCTCCAGATCTTCCTTGGTAGCGATTTTCCTGACCTGTTCCAAGTATTCTTCAACCTCTTATCTTACCTTGTTCCTACCTTTGGCTTTAGTGAGTGAGCCAACTGAAGGGATCTTGTGTGATTTGACCATGAAATCCACATTGTTATATAACCATGCATAAGAGGCTTGAACATCAGCGATGAATGAGCCGATTTGTTTGTTGCTTTTGATGAGCATCTGAACCTCTTATTTTTCTAACTCAACTTGTTGCCTTGTCTTCTTCACCAAGTCTGAAGGTGTCCCTTTGTACTACATTTCCCACTCAAGCACCACAACGATGGTTGTATGAACAATCTTGAGAGATTTAGCATTGTATTTTCACTTCTTTTTGCATGTTGTGTAAGCAAACAACTGCTTTATGAACAATGACAAGATCCTCATGTAGGTTCCCCATGGTATCTCTCAACGTCGATACATCACCAAGTATGGTTTCCTTAAGTTATTCCAGATATACATGTGGGGGAGCTGCTTTCTGGACCTCTGCTTGGAGTTGTTCCACTTGTTGCCTTGCTACCTATGAGTTATTTTCCATTTGCCTATTCTCGACCATCGGATACTCCGTATTAGACTCGAAATCTCCTATTAAGGAAAAGTTGGTTGCAACAATGGATTCTATATTTTTGTTTTGTCTATCACGATCACCTTTTCGTTCATATAAGCAGATTTTACATGAGATCGTTCGAGAAGTGTTTCTTCCTAGCTTGTATAATATTCTTCTGTATCTCATCATAGGTCAAGCTATGATATGTCCATCACTAGACCTTCATCGAGAGGAACCATTTCCTCTTCCTCACTTGGAGCTTTCTTTGTTGTCAGAGGAGGGGGGTACTAAATAGTGATATGCTATGTGGTCGTCATGAGATCAAAATCTTATTTTAGCGGCTCCAGTTCCACCTCCATTTCTTGGATTACTATCATATCATCAATTTCTTGAGCAAGTTCCTTGTCCTGCATTTTCTTGCTCTCTTCTTATAGTAGTTGGTTTTGTTCCTTTTCTTCTGCTTGCTTTCGTGCTACTTCTTTCTCTTCTTTTCTCTGCCTTTCTTCTTCTTCTTGTTTCTTGATTTCTTCTTCTAGTCTCTTATGCTAATGTTCTTCCTTATGCTTTAGTTCTTATTCTTGCTTCCTCTTCTTCTCTGCTACTATGGCTGCTTTTAAGATAATTGGATCTACTTTCCATTTGTAGTTTTTTTCCTCTGCTGGACTGAGCACAACTTTCCTCTTGCCCTTTTTGCGTAGTGGGTTGCACCTTGCTGCTAGTTCCACTTCTGTAGTGACTTATTTCTGAGGAGTAACTTGTGAAGTACCTATGAAACTGTCTATTTCACAGGGATTAGCTACATTGTAGAAATTCTTTATCCTTTCCTCCTCGATTCTAGAAAAAATCCTGCTTGGCCAAGTGAAATGAATCTTTTCATAATGTTGTTTGAAAACACTCCTAGGATCGTATGGATTAAATTCCATGCGGTTGAAGGCAAACTTCTATATTTCCTTGCCTTTGGTCTCTGCAGCTATTAGATTCTTGATCTTGTACAATTCCATTTGAAAAGGAAGAGCAGGCCAAGGTTCTTTCTTCTTCCTCTGCAACACACCTGATAACCTTGTGGAAAGATGATAAGCAACTTCTTGCATGACTAGCTTGTCGGTTGCATACCTTGGTAGGAGATGTGGAGATTTTTTACTACGAAACACTTTGTGGTAAGTGCCATCCAGTGAGGCAAACCAATGCGCCAACTCTAACATCGCTTCCATTACCTCATGGGACATGCAAGGTGGGCCTTCCTCAAAGATCAACTTGTACAATGGGATGAGGAAGTGACCAGTCAACTTTTCCATAACTCATTTGTAGTTGCACTATGAAAGCAACTTGCAGTAAATGTGCAGAACATGTTCCTTTGGTGACCAAGTCCAACTCATGCTAGGAAAGGATTTTAAGCACAAATTTCCTCTAGAAAATAAATAGATATGTAGAATCTGGCTTGCTTACCCTTGGGAGGGTTCTTAGCATTGGTCACATGAATCCTCAATTGTTGAGCCAACAAGTCTGACCAGGTAAACTATTTTCCTTCCTTCACAATCTGGTGCAGTAAGAATGCCCAACCTTCGTGAAAGGTTTCAATACTCTCTTGACCATAAATCCGACAACAAAGGAATACCAAGTACTGAAATGCCTTCCTGAGATATTTGACCTTGTAGGTGTTTCTAGGTGTCTGGCAGAACTTCGATGGATCTTTCACCCAACCCTTAGTGACATCCAACATGCTCAAGTAGTTAGTGACTGTATAGGAGTGGGAATCCATGTAATATTTTGGAATCCACTGGCACTGCGAAGAGTCATGGTCTTTGTATTAGTGTGTGAAAAAATCTAGTTGACAATGTTTGCACATAGAAAGGTTGGGTACTTGCATGCAATATTGTGCAATCCTGACCTTTGGACATTGTTGTAAACATGTTTCTCTTCAAGATTTGTTTTGAAACTACTTGCTGAGAATATTTCATTCAACTTATGTCATGTAATGTCTAAATATTTCTCTATAAACAAATGAGTGTCTGAGAAAACTGTCAAGTTCACTAGAGTACTCTCAACTGCCTCCCCATTCCTTCTTTTTGTAGTGCCCTTTAAGATAAATCTCTTGGGATCCATAGTAATAGTAATTGACAAAAAGAACTGCTAAAAATTGCAGTACCTGTAGGAGAAAAATGCACTCATGGAAATTATAAGTTGGCTTAAGAAAAACAACCTACAAAACAATATCAAGGCAGCAACCTAAAGTCTGAGAGGAAGAACTGTGCAATTCTTGGACTGAAGGGGTGAGGCTGAACTTAGGAACTGCACATTGTGCAGTGTCAACAAACAATGGAGAAGTTAGGGGCTTAAGATTGCACAATACGCAGTCTCAGCCTGACAGACTCGGGGAGAGATTGCGCATTGTGCAATATCGGTGGCCAAGGGTGAGGCTTGATACCTGGACGTGCATAATGTGCAGCTGGGAAAGCTAGGCACTACACATTGTGAAGTCTCAAAGGCTAAGTGCAAGGCTTGAGCCTTAGAGTTGTGGAATGCACAGTTGAAGAAGGAAACTATTGTCCAAGTTAGAGTATATCTACCCGGGAAGGGGATGGAAAAGTGACAGGTATCAGTTATAGTGCAAGCAAGAGTGTAGACTTGACTAAGGGTGAGATATATCAGTGAGAATCAAGTGCAGGAAATCAACATGTAAAAGGGAAAACAAACATGCACAGGAAGATGTTGTAGCGACGACCACTCATGGGAAAAAACAAGAAGTTGATGCGACACTTGAAAAATGTGAATGATAGACCAAACCAACACTTGTGCAAGCTAATATAAGTTAAAACGCTAGATACTATGAAATGAAACAGGAAAAATAACACTCATAGAAGAAAAAAGACAAAAAATGACACATGTGAAACTTACCCAAAAAAGCACCGCAAACTCAACTGAAAGTTCCTTGATCTCCTTGGGAAGGCTACAACTCTAAGATTGAGTGTCCAAATGAGCTATAGGGGCATCTATTAAATATATCTAGGCTAGTTAGGGTTTCTAACACACATGCCGAAAATCAAGGAAAAAATGCCACTTGTGTGAAAGTCATAATTAGCAGCTTAGTGGACTTCACTGAACATTTATTGGGAAACTCCTATTTTTTCGGGATGCCAACTTTGGTTTTTTAGGAAACTTCCTTTTCACACTAGAAAAGGAGATTGTGGAATTCCCAAGCTCAAGGGCTTTGGGTAACTCCATGCCTCATTGAATTGCACAGTTTCTAAGGGGAAGGATAACTTTGCACAATTTTTAAGCTCAAGGTTGGGCTACCCTCTAGGATTGCACAATTTATGAGCTCAAGGCTGACCTACTTCTCAGGATTAATCAACTTCTGAGGGGAAGACCGAAAATGGTGCAATTTCAAGGTAGGAGATGGCTTATGTTTGAAAAGGTTAAGATCGGGGTCAAAACAAGACATCACAAGCATTGCATGAAAGGATAAGTATTTAACACAGCATGTACACTTGACAACAATGAATGATATACTCTTGTAAACAGAAGTGGAGGCTCCAAAATCAAAGCATGGGAAAATTTTTGGAGGGGGTTGTAGCATCTACAACACTCGTCCTCTGCAATACTAAGTGTGACAGATGTCTGATTCATGCTTATCGAAGAAATTATAACCGGTACCAGACTGAAGCAATATCTTGATGAAATATTTCTATCTTCAACACTCTCTGCCCAATCTAAATATGCAGTTGTACTTCATTGTTTGAGACAAATCTCAAATTATAATTGATTTTTCCATGACCAACTGTACCATGCTGGTACACCAACCCTTTTACTGGGTCAATCACCATAGTTTCTTCCCTATCATCATGACTAGGTGCTCACTCTCAGACTGAGAAATATCTTGCAATGGTCATTATATCTTCTCCCTCTACCACTTCTACCTTTCAACTATTTAGCCTGACAATGTCAATGAAAATCCATCATCTTTAACCTAGAGGTTTGCTCCCTCTGAAGCTAAAGCGAGGCTTTTTTACTGCTCCCTATGTCACATGAGTCCTCCTTTCATCAAAGACAAATCATATATGATTAATTTTGTTCAATCAATTCAATCCCAAGATCAATGTGTCTGTTTGTGATTCTAAAAAGCCTTCTTCATTCATGAGACTTCTTCTCATGTACCTCAAAGCCCTTAGGTGGATCTATGTGCACTTCTTCTTCCTTAATTACTTCATTGAGAGAAACTATCTCTACATCTGTTTGGCCGCCTTTTTGTCCAATTTTTTTACGGTTTTTATCAAATAATTATATTCTTGTGACTAGTTCTTTTATCATTATTAACCTATTATGTTGCTAATTAGAGGTATTCTAGGGCAATAATTATTAAATTATAAATTCTTCTTGTTAGTTAATTTGATGAGTGTTTTTTGTGTAAATTTCATTAATGAAATTCCTTCTTGGTGGCAGGTGAATAAGTCTGATGTAGGAATGCATTTGAGTACGGAGTCACCCCATGCAAGAAGCAACAGCTTGGGCTCAATGACAAATATTGAGAGCTATGTGCTGGACCTTTTACCTATGATTAGAGATGATTTAGTAGTGATTTACTAATTATAGTTTCACTGAGTTCATTAGCCGAAGAATTCTACTGCCGGAAGTCTCCATAAGTCAATTTTAACTAGTTTTTTTTTTTTTTTTTGGTAAGTTAGACTATTCTATTAATTTGGAAAACAGAGGAGTTACATATGTTACAAGCTGGGTTGGCAAGCTGCGCTTAGCCAATCCCAGCCTTAGTTACACGGTTTCGACGCTACCTCTGAGGAGGAAACCAGCCCGAACAAAACTTAAAATAGAAAATTACATTATGTGCAGTTACGTTGGAGTTTCTAGAAAGCACAAAATAAGTAGTAGCAAAAAAGCATTGATGGCAAGCTTGGAAAAAAACATGGCAGAATTGTACAGCTGCGCAAACTTCACTATTCATCTTCTTCATTGTTATCGGGGACCTCCTCCTCGATGGGACAAGTAGGTGCCTGAACAGCTACTTCGACCAAGTCTGCAGCTATGTGCTTGGGTGTGTGGAACAGTGAGCAGAGGATGAGGGAATCCAGATCCACGCCATTGGGGACACGCGTCCAGTTGTCATCGGAATCCATCACCGAGACGTCTGAGTCCTCATCTTCCTTCTCCTGTACCGGCAGCGGGTCAGTTTTGCGGAGCTGGGCGGGCTGCGCAGAGAGGGAGGGGCGGATTCAATTTTAACTAGTTACTGCAAAGTTGAGCATGGAATTGTTGTAGGTCAAAATATGAATTTTTTGATAAAATGCAAAAGAATCTTGAAATTCTGACACACGGGTTTTGTTCAGAGCACCTTCATCCAGGCAACCCAGAAACCATTTGCCAAAATTAGTTACCATGAAGGAGTTACGATCGGGGGAATATTCCAATGTAAATTTAATCATGTTGAACGTGAATGACTTGGTCAATTCGGATTTGGTTGTGCATGCCTTGTTGAGCTAAATGAACAACATCAAATACGAAGGATCAACGCAACTTACGTGTGCCAAGTTCAATGGTAGTTCTCCACATCATCTCTATTCATTGTCGTTTGTTTTAATAGGCCAACTCCTATCCGTATTGTAAATAGAGTTAGATTGCACTTGTATGGCATCCAACGATGATCAATGCCGAACATCAGGTTCCATGATTTTGAGGGAGAGTTGCCCAAGCAGTTTTTTGACAAATATTTTGATGCCATCTTCATCAACAATAACAGAAGTGCCATTCGGCAAGATTTGCAACAACGTGCATTGCCAGTTGTACGTTACCACTACCAGCAATTCTAGAAGTCGATCTTCAATTCTGGAAGCAAATATTCTTGCTTTGATCTGCATTAACAAAAAAGGCCCTAAAATTTGTATTCTTTGAAACCATCCATCCTTTTTAATTAAAGCAACAATGCTGCTATATGAGGGAGGTTGTTGTGCACGCATAAAAAAAGACAATAGTAATAGGTGGAGATGAATCTGTCATAACGTAATAGAGATAGAACGTTGCATAGAGGTAGATTGAGCCTAGATCACAGAGGATAGGAGATGCTGGAAAGCTACAACAACGTTGGATTATGGATCGAAGCTAGCACAACATCTGTATTATTTGATTTAATATTTTTGTAATTTGATTTAATATTTTTGTAATTTGATTTTTGCAACGTGATTTCATTCATAATGTGATTCAGCATTCAATTTGCATCTCCAGGTTCTTTAATTTCTGAAGATGGTGTGTTGATTTAATTTTACAGGAGTTGGGTGATCGGGCCCATCATTCAGCTCATCGCTTGGATTGTTTAGTTTATTTAATTTCATTTCCTGTTAAGAATGATTCATTTTATTGCATTTGATTTCATGTTTGAGTCATTTAAATCATTTTCTGCAATTTCGTTCTTTGTGTTTTGCTATTTAATTACTGTAAGTTTGATTCATGAATTTAGTGATTTCATTATTCTAGAATTTATTTCCGAGTTTATTTAGTTAGCCAACACTTCTTTTATTTGTGTTTCTCATTGTTGCCATTTGTTGTGTTCAACAAAATATATGTTTGATTTCAGAGGGATTTATAGCAGAACATGAAATTAACTCAACATTATTTGGTCATTTATATTCGTTCTTTCAATTTAAAAAGGAGACTTCATGAAAAATTTAACAACTAATTTAAACTTATTTTACTACAATCGACAAATTCAAACATAAATTGAAGATTGCAAATTCACTTTCATAATTTCCTTTAAGCTTAGATAAATTTTATGCCAACGTTAATTTAGAGTTTATTTCTACAATTAAGTACAGTACCAATTAGTAAGTGTTTCTTTCTCAATTTCATTCTTGCCCTGTTCAAGATATTTTATAACGAAATCTATATTTTGAGCTACAGGGATTCAAGACAAGGATAGAATCAACAAGGGTTTCATTTAATTTGACATTTATATTGTTTGGCACTTATACACAATTTAGATCATTGCATGAAGTTGATCTTGGAATTAAGAGAACAATATTCGTTAAGCATAACTTAATACCAAGATTAATATAAGTAAATAAATATAAGTAAGTTTCTAACAAATAGTCTTGAAGATATTTTTGCTCAATAATTTAGAGATTGAATTGAATATTTCCATACACTTGTGATTTCTTTCCAGCAACGGTTCTTGCATCCGTTGGAAGCAGCATTTTAAGTACAAATTTTTAAAAAGCATTTTAAGTACATATTTTAAATAGCTATTTATTTCATGCTTTCATATTCGCAAGTGTAGCTACAGTTGACAAAGCTGTTTTGCATCCTTTATTTCCTTCATAGATTATTAATTTGTAGTGTGTTCTCTTGAAATGTCTTGTTTCTTTTCCCGCATGATTTCCTTTCTGAATTAGTTCTAGGGTTTTGATATTCCAAATCCCTGAGGCCGTATTCTAGCATATATTGTGCTACGTCTCCAAGTCTTACGACCTCGGATTGACAATTTAAATGTGGCTGTAAATCTAGCATTTATACCTCCCAACATCATCCAACTAGTGTAATTTACAAAGTAATATTTCTAAAATAACCGTACCTGACAACTGGAGCAAACTTCTTTTCATGATCCTCTCCCTCTTTCTGGGAGAACCTTCTATACTCAATTTTTTCTTTGTACTTGTCTATGTTTCCATTTGTTGCATGTTAGATCTTTTAGATCCATTCAAAAGTTACCAATGAATTTCGTTTAACACAATCTAGGTATACTTCAAGCTTGTTGATTTTCCTACTCCCTCCAAGCTCAGATCTCATCTAGTAAAATCACTCTCAACACAAACCATTATTCTCGAAAATTCCTCTTGTCATATGCTTTACCTCGTTCTTCCACTTCTTTCATATGATTTCAAAGCCTTGGCAACATTCAATACGTTCTTACAATTGTCACAAGGAGGCCATGGAAGAAAAATTACGACCAAGAATAGGATACAAAGACAAGATATTAACTAATAGTAAAACAATAACGATAGTAATGATCAAATAAGACAGATATATAATACTTATCTTTTGAGGATAGTAGGAAGTGTTAGTTCCCTCTGGATATTAGCCTTCTTGCATCTATCTTGCAACTTTATTGTCCTTTTCCGCATCATTGGCATGATGTCACTCCTTCCTTGCATGGGCTCGAGTTTCTTCTTTAAGCAGAAACGATAATCTGGGTCTAGGCTTTTTTCATAAACCCTAAGGATTTTCAAGCCTTTTAGCCAACTAGGGTTTTTAAACCTTATATTTCCAAATTTCGAGTGTCAAAACACTAGAGTAGATATGGGTTTTACACATGAGATGAACTCCATCATTTGTCCAATGAAGATCCTTAATATTTCCAAACCAAGTAATTTCGCTTGCTAAAAAATCAGTGTAGTGGCAACAACATTTTTGTCTTGAATGTGTAAAGACTGGACTCCATCATTTTGGACTGAGTGTTATGATCAAGACTCAACTACCCATAGCAGTAGATACAACATCAATATCTTAGAAACTTAGATCTTTGTAACAAAAGCCTTCAACAATTATTTATATCTCAAGAGGTCAAAGAAAGGAATAATTTTTTGAAGTTTCCAGCCCATAAAAATCCTAGATGGATAGGGTTTCAAGGCCATTTTGGGCACCTCAAGAAGGCTAGAAAACCCTAGCTACAGGCATAAAAGACCTAACCAAACCCTAACACGGGCCTTGGAGGATTGAATACTTACTACAATTTGATTTCTTCACCAATATTCTAAAACCAAAGAATTTTTTTTGCAGTTGTTTATCCAACTGGGGTTTTGATTTTACAGGCCTCTCTCTTCATTTTGTGAGCCGCAACCCTGTTCCTTGGTGCCGTAAGGCCTTAAAGCCTCCCTTCCCTCATCGTTTCCCTCTTCCAACCCTTTACTTTGTCATCCCTTGGGTTTGCAGCAGTATTTTGGGACTGAAATTATTTTGCAGATGTTTCAGGGAATATTGGGGTTGATGTTTATGGTTGCAGGTTGATATATTCATTGGAAGACATTCCAGCAATTAAACTAGTCACTAATAGGGACATAGGGCCTAGCAATTTGCCTCTTTATCCCTCTCTCATTCTCAATATTTCATTTGCAGCTTCGAGAAACATTGTTTATAGTGGTATAATATATCTAACAGTGACCAGAAAACTAATTAACGGTCACCATAATACATTGAGAAATCATTTGCATTCATTTGTTAGTCATTGTTTAGCATTTTTCATGAATTTTGAGGACCGATATGCTAGTTTCAACCTTTAATATGAATGGTTTGGATCTCTGGTCATAAGTTAACAGTGATGGATGAGGATGATAGATCTTGTCGAGACGAATCCGACGCAACGAAAATCATCCAATTTTGAGTTGTAGAAATGTAGTTGTAAATTTTTGAAGTTTATGGTAGGGTTTTGCACATGCATGGTCTAGGTTGGCTCGATGTTAATAAGCCATGCGACAGTTGTACGAAGCCCTAATTGAACGTTGGAGGAAACCCTTGTATTTGGTATAAATACAACGTGAATTAGAGTCATTTGAACATTAAAAAAAAAGTGCAACACAAGAGCTCATTGGAGGAGAAAAGGAACTTGGATTTCTTACCTCAAATTGGGCCGCAGGTAGAGGTCATTTCAGCGAAGAAGAGGGGATGTTAAGGTCTCCCTTATGACTGTTTGGAGTGTGGGTTACCTTGCTGCAGAGGCCACAAAGGAAAGGAGCTTGGTTAAGCTCCTTAGTGATTGTTTTAAGGGGCAGCAAGGTCTGTTGGATGACCGAGTATAAGGAGCAAGGGACGCAGGTCTATTGTGATGAGTTAAGGCAAGGTACAACTCTGTTTTGGGCAGTGTATTGCACAGGAAGGATTGCAGGAGGCCAAGCCCTAAATATTGGCTTGTTGGGTGTGTATAGGGGCTGGTTTTAGCCCCTAACTGAACATTGGAGGAAGCCCTTGTATTTGGTATAAATACAAGGTGAATTAGTATCATTTGAACATTAAAAAAAAAGTGCAACACAAGAGCTCATTGGAGGAGAAAAAAAACTCGAATTTCTTACCTCATATTGGGCCACAGATAGAGGACATTTCAGTGAAGGAGACGGGACATTTCAGTGGAGTGCGAGTTACATTGTTGTGAAGGCCACAAAGGAAAGGAGTGCAGTTCAACTTCTTGGTGACTATTTTAAGAGGCAGCAAGGTATGTTGGACGATCGCGTATAAGAAGGGACACAAGTCTATTGTGACGAGTTAAGGCAAGGTAAAACTCTGTTATGGGCAGTGGATTGTAGGAGGGCGAGCCCTAAAGAGTGGGTTTTTGGGTGTGTATAGGGGTTGGTTTTATCCCTATACTCTTATGTAGGATAACAACAAATAAGAGGGACCTTGCCACGGTGTTAGGAGGTTCTTTGGGTGTATGTTTTAGGGTTGGTGTAGCATGACATGATGCCCTAACCAAGACACAGTTATAACCACAGTAGTACAACGGGTTTGAAGCATCATTGTCTTGTGTTGGGTCATAGTTTTGATCATTTTTGGATCAGTTTTTGTAGCAGCCTATAAGTGCCATGTGTTGAGGTCAACTTGTGGAGTTGGAGACCTCAACAAGGAGCAGAACTTATAGTGAAGTATTGGGTGCCAATGGTCTAGTGTAGGGCAGAATTTTGGCTAAGGTAGCCCTAGACAAGAAATCTTGAAGTGACGAAGACAATTTAAGTTTGGGTGAAGTTTGGTGCCTAATGTGCAACACTGTGATGGGAAAAAGTGACTGCTAGATTGGTGGATTGGAGCTCAAGAATTGGCCAGCCTAGAAGATCAGATTGGATCAGCCCATGTACATGTTGCAGAACTGACTTGCAAAAGTATAAGGTCGAAGCCCTCCTGGAGCCTCTTTGTGTGGTCCTTTGAAGGACTAAGGGGTAGTTAGAGAGCAAAACTGAAGCGAAGGACCGATAGGACAAGATACAACATAGATGTTGCAGCGAAGATTCTCATATTATCTTGTATTCCACAGGTTGTTGTATTATTCAAATTGATTAATATAAAGAAGATTGGGTTGTACACTGTTGTACAATATTTGTTAAAAATTGTGTATACTTGTGCATATGTGATTTACTACTTTATATTTTCCTTTGTGCAAAGGAGTTCTTGTTGAGATTGTTGATTTGGTAGCATTAGAGATTCTAAGATTCTAACCTAGATCCAAGATCGTGGAAATTCAACATGGTATCAGAGCATGTCTGAGCTACTTTGGAAGATAGTGAATGAGAGTTGTGCACAACGAAGTACAACTTAAGAGTGTGAAAAATCTACTGCAGTATCATGGTTTATTTCTCCTACTTGATTTAAATTAATACAAGTTATTTCTAGAAAATAGATTCAGAAAATACCGAAATAAACACATCTACAATGTACACATGCAGATCATTTACTGAATAATATGCTCATCCAACAAAGTGACACATGGATTTTTAGACATAATTCCCCAGAAAAACCCAAAGCAGGAAAACCGGTGCAACAAACATGAGGGTTTATTTTATTAAGTAGATTCTGAGTATAGTAAATCTGGGTTCCAGATATGGAAAACCCGACAGAGAATAAAAGAAATCTGCAGCTAACATGATGTTCTAGGACCAAATATCTGACTGATCCACACCCTCAAACAGGATTTACAAGACTCAGCACAGATCTGGCCCTAGAAATCCCAGTGTTGCCCCTGAAGCCCCAACGTCAGCCCTGCTAGCCTCAGAGTGCCATTGCGCTGCCCAGAGAGGGACTACGTATCCCCTGAGAGGGTGACGTAGGCCTTATGCTAGCCTTGGAGACCCTTTGCGTAATTTCTGAAGACCTCTGGAGCCTTTGTGCTGTCCTGCGTAGCGGCTGCGCAGCAGTTGTGTAGCCATTGTTACTACCCTCTGCTTCTCTGCGCTGTCCTTGTTTGTTACTCCTCTGCCTCTTACTGACTCTTGGCTCCAAGATCAGATCATCCCCTCGGCCAATACTACCCCTCGCTGCAGAAAATTCCTCCAGAAATTCTTAGCAAACATTGCACTAGAATTCCAAATATATTTCTCAGCTCTGCAACTGTGTGTGTCTCCAACTGACCCTCAAGCCTTTCTCTTATAATTTTTCGTTGAACCCTTCAATGGCCGAAATTAAAACATTCATCAACGACTAAGATTAAAAGATTGCTTGATCCATGTATTTTAGAACATTTTAGCACATGTGTTAATTAATTCACTTTAATTATTTAATTTTCCTATGTTTAGACTTAGGAAATCCATTAAAATAATTAATTATATGAATAACTTAAACACCAACTGAAATTTCTCAAACATTTTCTGGGTTTTGGAGTTCAAGTGTGTCCTAGCCCCTCCACAAAATTTCAGGGCTAGAGCACACCCGATGTTACACCAACTTATACAAAATCTCAACATTCCCTCCTAGCACGGAGTGTGCTCTAGCAATGCATCCACACCATGCACTACAAGATATTGTAGTTGGATTCTGTGTTGTTGATGCTTGGCCTGCTTCCCTCCATCCACTGCACTGTTGCTCTCTGCATTGCTGCCCATGCGACTGCCACATCTGTACTGTAGCTCCCTCTCAACTTGCTGCATCATGCTTCCCATAGCACTACCACTGCTAACTGCTGCACTGCAACTCGGTTGCCGAGAAATAAGCAACTGAAAGACTTCTATCCAATTGTTTCACATATAAGTCAGGTTGCCTTCCATCACTGAAGCTCCCATGATGTTGATTACGATGTCCTCCTGGAGGCACTGTTATGCTGCAACACTGCACTGCGTGAGCACAACCTCTCTGTGTTGTTGAAGTCCCATCAACCCCTATGCGCTGCTAAAATCCCATCAACCCCTCTGTGCTATTGTCTTCACGCTGCTGCTCCCTCTTCAGCTCTTCAACTCCCTCTTCCGCTTCAATGTGACCTTTTGCAACCATCTCCCGACTCATCCCGCTACCGTTTTAAGGCTCCCGTAGCTCGTATGTGATCAAAGAGTAGGGTTGACTCAAGGATCCTGCTAGACTGTCTGTAGATTCTCTACAGATCCATGTCACCACACCTCTTTTCTCGAGGCACGTGAGCACTCATGGCTGCATCATCATCCGAACCATCATCCTTTGCTACTGCAACCTTGGAATCTGAAGCTCCTTTGTCCTTATTCTTAGGACAAGTGTTGGCGAAGTGTCCAAGTTCACCACAGTTAAAGCACCGGACCTTGGTAAGGTCCCTCTTCTTCTTCCCTTCTGCTTTTCTTTCCTTTGATGCAAGGGTTGCATCATCTTCCTCTTCTTTCTTCACTTTTACATTCCCACCACTGGTATTCTGCTTCTTGGTGATCCTTCTGATCTCCTCCTGGCGAAGAATAGCCCACATGTCTGCCCAGGAAGGTTACGTTGCTCTGTCCAGTAAACTCTGGAAAAATGTTTCCCATTCCTCGGAGACTGCATTCAGAGCAGTCCTCACTAAGAGCCCCTCATCTGGAGTAGCACCTATGCCAACCAGTTGGTCTCGAATGGTCTAAAGTCGAAAAAGGAAAGGATATATCTCCTCACCCTTCTGCATCTAGAAGAGCCTCATCTGATTCTCTAAGAGCATCTTCCGCTGGATGGAGCTTCCTTGATACATCGCTTCTAGAGCAATATGTGGTACAATGTGATCTTCACACCGTCCATTATCAAACGTTTTGTTTGCGCTTGATTCTCTTTGAATTTCTTAAGAGAATCAAGATATGCAGGCACAGCTAAGACACTCGTTGCATGGTCCTTGATGCCATACTCATCTATGACAGATAGGATCCGCACCCTCCAAATGACAAAGTTGGACACACCGTCCAACCTGTCTTGGTCTCTCAGTCCATGAGAAGCCATCTAGCTCAAATCTGACAGAACAATACTTCTTCTCCCTCTTTCTCGAGATACAGAAACTCTGGATCCGGGTTTCTTGGTGACTAGAAACCCTCTAGTAACGGTTTTTGTCAGTGTTTCAAACATCTTGATAACATCCCAATTTTATCTTGAAATCACGATTTCTTGGCCTAGCCAATGTTTGCTGATTTTTAAAGATATTTTTATGGTATCTTAATTTTTCCGATTTTTGCCGTTTTTTACCGATATTTTCCCGATTTTCACAATTTTTTGGTTTTCCGAACCCTTAACGATTTTATCCCGCTACCGATGTTCGCAACATTGGTTTCTGTTGAAGATTGATTTCCCTCCTGAAAATATTTCACCCAAACACAGTCGGACAACACTCTCCAATCCTCTCGATCGAATCTCAAATATGTTTGGCTCAGATCTGCTAAGTAATTGTCTTCCTCCTGCCTTTGTTGGCTTAGCTAGGCACAATTCTGCACCTACAGAATCTCTACCTCACCAACACTATTAAAGATCTAAAGCACTGCTTCTGGATCTTGGCAAAAAATTTCTGCGACTAAAGAAATGACTGGATTGTGTCTCACTGACTGACCCAACATAGCCTCAACGTTGCTCAAAAGTGGACTACGTAACTCCAGACTGGGTGACATAGTCCTTACGCTGGCCTAGGAAGGCTCTCCATAAGCTTGATGGCCTTCTATAGGTACAACGTTGTCCTTTCCTAGATCTGCATTCTTCTGCTAGCAAGTTTCCCTTTTCGGATTTGCTACTTCTATTGCCACCCAGCAGACAAAATTTTCTTCAGCTGATTGCTGGAGATTCAGCTTGATCTGCTATTGCTCTGATACCATGTGAAAAATCTACTGCAGTATCATGGTTTATTTCTCCTACTTGATTTAAATTATTACAAGTTATTTCCAGAAAATAGATTCAAAAAATACTGAAATAAATACAACTACAATCTACACATGCAGATCATTTACTGAATAATACGCTCATCCAACAAAGTGACACATGGATTTTTGGACATAAATCCCCAGAAAAACCCAAAGTGGGAAAATCGATGCAGCAGATATGACGGTTTATTTTATTAAGTAGAATCTGAGTACAGTAATTCTGGGTTCCAGATCTAAAAAACCCGACAGAGAATAAAATAAATCTGCAGGTAACCTAATGTTCTAAGACCAAATATCTGATTGATCCACACCCTCAAACGGGATTTACAAGACTCAGCCCGGATCTGACCCTAGAAACCCGATTGCTGCACCTCAAGCCCTAGCGTCAGCCCTGCTAGTCTCAGAGTGCCACTGCGCTGCCCAGAGAGGGATTGTGTATCCCCTAAGAGGGTGACGCAGGCTTTACGCTGGCCCTGTAGACCCTCTGCATAATTTCTGAAGCCCTCTGGAGCCTCTGCACTGTCCTACGTAGCGGTTGCGCAATAACTGTGTAGTTGTTGTTGCTTCCCTCTGCTTCTCTGCGCTATCCTTGTTTGTCGCTTCTCCTCTACCTCTTATTGACTCTTAACTCTGGGATCAGATCATCCCCTTAACCAATACTACCCCTCGCTACAAAAAACTCCTCCAAAAATTCTTAGCAAACCCTGCCCTAGAATTCCAGATCTATTTCTCAGCTCTGCAGCTGTGTGTCTCCAATTGACCCTCAAGCCTTTCTCTTATACTTTTTCGTTGAACCCTTCAACGACCGAGATTAAAACATTCATCAACAACTAAGATTAAAAGACTATTTGGTCCATGTATTTTAGAACATTTCAGCACATGTGTTAATTAATTCACTTTAATTATTTAATTTTCCTAAGTTTAGACTTAGAAAATCCATTAAAATAATTAATTATTTGAATAACTTGAACACCAACTGAAATTTCTCAAAACACTTTCTGGGTTTTGCAATTCAAGTGTATCCTAACCCCTCAACAAAATTTCAGGGCTAGAGCACACCCGATGCTACACCAACTTATACAAAATCTGAAAAAGAGGGAGTTGGTCACATTGTTGGTGACAATGTCGAAGTTGCAAGCAAGTCTCTGGTATGAGGACAGGTTGGAGGGGTTGTCCACTATGGTCCATGGAAAGAAAGGATAAAGTTGGTATTGCAAGTCAACAGGATTTGGGAGTTCGCCAAGAAACCCATCAAGAAGCCAACTGACCTAAAGGAGCTAGAAGTGTACCAGGATTTGGATACGAGGGTGAGATTGATCATCCTGGATGATGTTAAGGATCCCCTAATACCTCATTTGTCCGGGAAGAACACTACACATGAGATGTAGATGTCTCTTTAGAATTTGTTCCAGAATAAGAACGAGAACCAGGTACTGATATTGGAGGATAAATTGAAGTCCACCAAAATGATAAAGGGTGAAGGCATGACTTCGTACCTGATGAGATTGTCTCAAGTCAAATATGAGCTTGTTGGCGTCGATGTGACTATTTCAAATAGTGATATGGTAAGGATTGCCTTGAAAGGGTTCACCGAGGAATGGAAGCCCTTCATCAAAGGGATCGTTGCCAGAGGGAAGTTGCCAAACTAGAATAGGCTGTGGGACGACTTCATTTAGGAAGAGTTGCGAGATGAGGATCTTCATTCAACGAAGAGGGCAGATGAGGACATGGAACTTGTAGCTCGAATGAAATGTAAGAAGAAGAAGGGCTTGAGTAAAGTCAAGTGTTTCCACTGTGGCAAGATGGGTCATTTTTCATCGAGATGTCCAATGAAGAAGAAGGGAGATGACAAGAAGAAGAAAGGGAAGCAGGTCGTCGATGTTGCCACTTCTACTGAGATAGATGATCTCACCAGGAGATTAGAGGAGGAGGACTTTGCTATGATCTCTCATTTCTCACAAGGTACTATTGGTGAGGATGGATGGTACATGGATAGTGGTGCGATGAAACATATGACAGGACCACATGAGGTTTTTGAGACTCTAACTGAATGAGACTTGAAGTTGCACATGGTGTTGGGCAACAAGAGTCAGGAGGAGATCCGAGGATCGGGAGTTGTTCCATTCAGGATGGAGACAGGACGAGTGATGCAGGTTTAGGATGTATTGTTTGTACTAGGACTCGGATATAGCGTGATTTTTGTCTCGATGATCAAGAAGAAGGGGTTTGACGTCTTTTTCTAGGAAGGGAAGGCAAGACTCAGACCTAGAGGCTCTAGCTCCGATGGGATTGTACTTGGAATCAGAGAGCATGGTCTCTACAAGTTGACTGGCAAGACTGAGGATCATGGGAAGAAGAAGCAGGTGGAGTAGGTGTAGGTTCCAGAGAATCAGGTGTAGGTCTAGGCTTCAGAGGGGCAGGTACAGGTTCTAGCAAAGAAGGTCCAGGTTCCAGAGACTCAGAGGGAGTCGAGTTCTAGTAGGAACTTGCAGGTTCAAAGGGAGAATTTGCATCCCAAGAAGAGCGTGTGATCAGTGGGGAGCAAGGGTGCTCCTACAACTGCCAAGAAGGAATCATGGTGGAAAGTGATACTGGAGAAGAAGAAGAAGCAGGATGATTCCAGTGACAGCGACACTTCCGAGAGAGGCATAGTTCATGCTATAGGGATTGCTGCAGTGGTGAGCGACAAGAGTTGGGCGAGTGTTGCGAGTAGTGATAATGATGAGTTACTTCCTAGTCTTGGAACAACCTCCCTCACTAAGAGGGAGTGTTGATTTTTGAGTAGCTTGGGAGGTACTCCAAACCCTAGGGTTCGAGGTTTGGAAGAAAAAGTGCCACAAGAGTCACTTTCGGGCTTGGAACCCAAGGTTGGTGCTTTGAACCCATCATGATTTGGGCCAAAACCATGAGAAAATTTCAACATGTGATGGATGAGGATGACAGATCTCGTCGAGACGAATCCAATGCAACAAAAATCCTCTGATTCCGAGTTGTAGAAATGGAGTTGCGAATTTTTGAAGTTTATGATTGGGTTTTGTGTGAAAATTCCTAACTCCTGGAATCCTATTGCAGCAAACTAATATTACTTGTCCTACTTTATATACAAGTTATTTACTGTGTTCTACAAGTAAATCACGAAGCAAATACATTGTAACCTTCACTAAATAAACTGCGGAAATTAAATGCAGAAACAAGATCTAAGCAAGAAAATTAAACACACATGACATTGTTGTTTTTGGACAATGTCCCTGGAAAAACCCAATGTGGGAAAATCGGTGCAACAACTGAGATTTTGTATTATTAGGTAGAAGTTTCTAAATACAACTGGATGTTGAAATCTGGCTATCGACAGAGAATCTGACAGACAGAGAATTAGTGAGGATTAGCTCACACTCACACTAGAGATCCAACACTGACCCAACACTGAACTGAACAGCCCAACGCTGCCTTTGTGCAGATCTGCATCACTCTGGCTGGGGATTGCGTCAACTCCTTCTGTTGGTCGTTCTACTGGCTAGATGTTGATTTTATACCCTTTCGGTCTCACACCCCAACACTCCGGCACTAGATTTGACTGAACCTCAGCAAAACTTCAGATCTCCTCAAGGATTCAACGTTGCCTCTGCGTAGCACTGCGCTGCCCATCGTAGCCCCTACGTTACCCAGTGTAGCCCCTATGCTGCCTCTTCTGCGTCCTCTTCTATGCCTTCTCTATGATGTATTCCCAGCTCAAGAAAATATCTTCCAACTAGAACTATCATTGCCCGTCACTGCAATCGAATCAACTCGATGATCTTCTCTGGCAACTCTGTGCTGCTCACTTGAGAAAATCAATCTCTAGACTCGCTCGTTGTTTTTTCCAAATGCCCATCGAAGTCCTTATAATCTTCTTGTTGGATAACCAACGGCCCAGATTAAAGCATAATCAACGACTTAGATCATATTGACTCGATCTTCGTCTTTTTCTAGAAGTTTCACACCCACTTCTATTAATATACTTTAATTATTTTAATTCCCTAAGTTTAGATTTAGGCTCCCATTAAAAATAGTTAATTATTTTAATAAAACCCCATCCGGGTGGAATTTCCCAAAATGCTTTCTTGGTATTTTAGAATGCATGTGTTTAAGCCTCCCTGCCAAATTTGAGACTTAGAGCACATCCGATGCTACTAGAAATCAACACTCCCTCTAAGCGAGGAATGTGCTCTAGTAATGCATCCTGCTGAAGCACTACACTGAATCTGTAACATCTCCCTCTGCGTTGTTGATGTCTGACACTGCTGCCCATCAACTATTGTGTTGTTGTGTCTATGTTGTTGTTGACCCTGCATACTGCTGCCAACTACATCTGCACTTCAACTCTATTGTTGTTGTTGTAGTAGAAAAACATCCAAAATTATTGAACGAAGTGTTCAGCATGATGCATATGATACTGAAGATCTGAATGCTACTATTCTCTACGCCAACCCTCTGAAGTTGCTTCGCTAATGTTGAATCTGCATTGTGCCTTGCGGCACTGCTGCAAACTCTGCTCTGCGCTGCTCATACTCTGGCACTTTCTAGCCACTGCATTGTCACTCTGGTACTCCTCTGCACAAACTAACATTGGTCCGATCTGCTACTTCTGATATGGGCTGCCGTAGCAAGGCATTGATGCAAGAGGTGGACTCCTCAAGGATCCTACCCAACTGCAATTCTTTCAAACTACAGTTCTAGATTACCCCAATTCTCCCCTGGAGATATGTGGGCAATCATGGTGAACTCCTCCTCCTCGATCCTCGCAGTGGCAGCGTGTGGATCATGTTTCTCATCCTTGTCCTTCTTATTGAGAGAACATTGCATAGTGTAGTGACCCATCTCACCACAACAAAAACACTTGATCTTTGAGACGTCCTTTTTCCGCCTTCGCTGCTCCTGCTACCCCTAGGAAGCAAGGGTTGCATTCTCTTCCTCCTCCTTGGGCTTCGACCCACCGCTACTGCTGTTGCTATCAAGTTTGCACTTGATCATATATCGCCTCATCTCTTCCTGCTGAAGAGAGGCCCACATCTGTTCCCGATCAGGCAACCTTTCTCTGCCCAAGATGCTCTGGACAAAGACTTTCCATTCATCTGAAACGGAATTCAAGGCCAATCTAACTATCTTCGTGGCTTAAGGTACTGATCTGGCAACTGCCAACTGATCTTTGGTTTCCAAGCTTTGCAAGGAATGGATCAATGCGTTCTCCCTTCTGCGTCCTCATAGATTGCATCTTCTCCTGCAAGTACATCTTCTGCTGTTCGGAAGATCTTTGATACAACATCACGCTAAGGCATCCCACGTCTACTTGGCAGTCCCTTTGCCAACGATGTGACATACTACATGATCCCTCACTGCGTCGAGAGTCCAACGCTTAGCCTTCGTCATATTCTTCTTGTAGCCTTTCAACTAATCTACAACTACGGGGACAACTACCACATTCTGGATAAAGGCCTTGAAATAATGCTCATCTAATAGACAAGTGATCCTTGCCTGCCAAATCAGATAGTTGGAGGCTCCCTCCAACTGATTTTGATCTCCCAGCCCATTTTCTGCCATCTCTTTCGTTTGAATAATGTTGAACTGCTCCCTCTCTCTCCTCTGCGCAGCTGCTAGGTTGGCCTACGCACTCCCCGCTGGAGTATGTAGATCTTCCCCTTGCTACTGCTACTCTACAACTCAGAAATATAATTCCTTGGCTTGGAATTCACTGAGGCGGAAAATTCCCTTAAAAAGTGTCTTCTTCCTTCTTCTAGCACTTTTATGCCCACAAAAATGTCGCAGAAAACTGCTCTGCACTAAATCTATTATTGCACTGCTCCCTCTATCACTGACAAATCACGAACTGGAAATTCCTACCTCTCTGTCGACTTACTCAGAGAAAGACTTCCTCGCAATTCTTTCCCTTTCTGACTTAGACTGCAAAATCTCTTGGGGATTCGATCCGCTGCCAATGCAGCTATTCGATCTCCCGCTTTCTCTTCAACGTTGAGTTCTTGCAGTCTGCTCTCTTGCTTCACCAGCACTACTCTAATACCATGTGAAAAATCCTAACTCTCATAATCCTATTACAACAAACTGATATTACTTCTCCTACTTGATATACAGGTTATTTACTGTGTTCTACAAGTAAATATTGAAGCAAATACACTACAACCTTCACTAAATAAACTACGAAAATTAAATGCGGAAACAAGATCTGAGCAAGAAAATTAAACACGCATGACACCGTTATTTTTGGACTAATCTCCCCAAAAAAACCCAATGCGGGAAAATAGGTGCAGCAGCTGAGGGTTTGTATTATTAAGCAGAAGATTATGAATACAACTGGATGCCCAAATTTGGTTATCCATAGAGAATATGATTGATAGAGAATTAGTGAGGATTACCTCACATTAACACTGGAGATCCGACACTGACCCAACACTGAACTGGACAACCCCATGTAGCCTCTGCGTAGTTCTGCGTCACTCTGGATGGGCACTGCATCACCTACTTCTGTTGGTTGTTCTGCTGGCTGGATGTTGATCTTCTGTCCTTCCGGTCTCACACCCCGACACTCCGGCACTGGATCTGACTAATCCTCAGCAAAACTTCGGATCTCCTCAAGGCTTCAGTGTTGCCTCTGCGCTGCCCAGGGTAGCCCCTATGCTGCCTCTTCTACGTCCTCTTCTTTGCCTTCTCTATGATGTATTCCCAACTCTGGAAAATATCTTCCAAACAAAACTATCACTGCCCCTCACTGCAATCAAATCAACTCGATGATCTTCTCCGGCTACTCTACACTGCTCACTTGAGAAAATTAATCTCTAGACTCTCTCGATGTTTTTTCCAAATGCCCATCGAAGTCCTTACAATCTTCTTTTTGGATAACCAACGACCCAGATTAAAACGCAATCAACGGCTTAGATTATATTGACTCGATCTTCGTCTTTTTCTAGAAGTTTCACACCCAATTCTATTGATATACTTTAATTATTTTAATTCCTTAAGTTTAGACTTAGGCTGCCATTAAAAATAATTAATTATTTTACTAAAACCCCATCTGTGTGGAATTTCCCAAAACGCTTTCTGGGTATTTTAGAATACATGTGTCTAAGCCTCCCTACAAAATTTAAGACTTAGAGCACATATGATGCTACGAGAAATCAACATTTTGCACATGTATGGTTTAGGTCGGCTTCATGTTAATAAGCCATGTGATAGTTGTACAAAGCACTGATTGAATATTGGAGAAAGCCCTTGTATTTGGTATAAATACAAGGTGAATTAGAGTCATTTGAACATTAAAGAAAAAGTGCAACACAAGAGCTCATTAGAGGAGAAAAGGGACTCGGATTTCTTACCTAAGATTGGGCCACAGGTAGAGGACATTTTAGCGAAGGAGATGGGATGCTAAGGTCTCCCTTGTGATTGTTTGGAGTGCGAGTTACCTTGTTGTGGAGGCCACAAATGAAAGGAGGTCAGTTAAGCTCCTTGGTGATTGTTTTAATGGCAACAAGGTCTGTTGGACGACCGAGTATAAAGAGGAAGGGACGCAAGTCTGTTGTGATGAGTTAAGGCAAGGTACAACTCTGTTTTGGGCAGCTAATTACATAAGGCCGAGCCCTGAACAATGGGTTTTTGGGTGTCTATAGGGGTTGGTTTTAGCCCTGTACTCCTGTGTAGGAGAGCAACAAAGAAGAGGAACCGTTCACAGTGTTAGGAGGTTGTTTAAACATATGTTTCAAGGCTGGTGTAGCATGACATGATGCCCTAACCAAGACACAGTTATAACAACAGTAGTACAACGGACTTGGAGCAACATTGTCTTGTGTTGGGTCATAGTTTTGACCAGTTTTGGATCAGTTTTTGTAGCAGCCTACAAGTGCCATATGTTGAGGTCAACTTGGGGAGTTGGAGACCTCAAGGAGCATAAATTATAGTGAAGTATTGGGTGTCATTTGTCTAGTGGAGGGCAGTGTGTTGGCTACCCAAAGTAGCGCTAAACAAGCAACCTTGAAGTGACAAAGACAGTTGAAGGTTGGTTGAAGTTTGGTGCCTAATGTGCAGTGCTTTGATGGACAAAATTCACTGCTAGATTGGCGGATTGGAGCTCAATGATTGGCCAGCCTAGAAGAGCAAATTAGATCAGCATGTGTACATGCAGCAGAAGTGATGTTAATTTCAAGATAAAAATGGTAGGTTCTATGCTTAGAGAAATTTACTTCAATCTTTTCTTATTAGCCCAATATCAATTTCCATATTTGCAATCACATTAATATTGACATTAAATGTTGATAGAACATAAACAATAAACAGAAGACGAGCCAAGACAAGAGGACATGATATTTGGCAGATGTCAGGGAAAAACCCCAATGTGGGGAAAACCCTTTGATCAAATCATCTTATTATTCTTCAAATATTCAGTAGAGAGAGAGTACAATATACAAAATTCATTTCAGTCAAACAACAGTCAACAAGATGCCCAAACTAGAAAAGTCAACGTTGGTCAAACCATCGATAAATCTCCTCCAATGAAGCTCAGTCAAACCCAGTCAACTCAGCCTCCAAAAACTAGGTCAAACCTAGTCAATAGAACAATCAACTTTGTGATCAAAGTTGTGGTCAACCCAAAAGTCAAACTACCCAAAAATCCTTGGAATGCGTGGCAATAGCTGCGCCCTTCAAAGATCGATATTCTATCCTCCAAAATGCAATTTTCTTAGTGATGTTGACCCAAAGTCAACGCTAATCAACGCTCTATTTTCTGCCCTAGAAATAGTCCGAAAATCTTAGCTTCCTCTCCAAACGTGCGAAGAGAGAAAGAGGCTCCTTGATGTTGTACGAACCAATGAGAGAGGAGAGATGATGTGTGATGAGATGATGTCCAAATGAGGAGTGACTCTCTCCTTTTTATATCCATCAATGAGGGGTGGAGACACATCTTTTGGGGCTTATAAGCCTACATTACAATTCTGGTCAGCCCTCACAATTTGCACGTATGAGAGAGTAAATTGAAAATCCAAATTCAACTCATCCAAACAAGATGATCTTTAGATCAATCTTGCACCTCTCAGAAAGAGGAATCCAACAAAAGTATTATGTTCATCATATGAGTTGTCCAAAGTGGAGTTTGGCCCTAGATGCCAAACTTAACACTCCCTCTCAACTAGGGAGAACTCCACCTGTTAATCTACTCGACAACCTATGCAATCCTGTCATCTTGTACCATCATGTCATCCTGTGTCATCTTGTTGTCCCTATACTCTGATATGTTGAACGATGAAGAAATAATGAAGAATATTTTTTCGAAAGTGAGTCACAAGACCTTGCAACTCTCCACTGACCCAAAGTCGGTTTAGAGGTGAAAACCTCAACCATACTTGATCCCAGATCAAGTTGTTAGACACAACCCATCCTAGACATAGAGAGTACAGTAATACACAATGCATCCCTCAGTAATGCTATGGTCTCTATCCTCATTTCCCAACTCATTGGCCAAATGAGAGGTACTTCCCATGAGTCCCGGACTACATGGTTAGGATGTATGTGGGACATAGATCAAGAGAGGGTGAACCAACTCAATATCATAAAGGTGGGGAATAACACACCAATAGGGAAAGGTGAACCTCGCCCTATGGTTGCTTATAGCTCCAAGAAGTTATCCTCAAGCCACATGGAGCTCCAAGAAGCTATCCCCAAGCCACATGGAGCTCCCAGAGCTCAAAGTCCAACTCAAGCGGGACCCTCATAAGAGGATTTGTCCACAATTCCAAGCTTCTCATGGAAGGTTAAGAATTTGACCTTCCCCAAGGGCTTCGTGAGAATATATGCAACCTGCTCATCAGTCCCAATGTGATGGAGCCTTACAACACCTCGTTGTACCATATCCCAGATAAAGTGGTACCTGATATCAATATGCTTGGAGCAGTCGTGGAACACGATATTCTCTTAAAGTCGAATTCAACTTTGGTTGTTACAATGGACCATGCTGGTATCCAACACATGCCCAAACATCTCATTAAAGAGCTTCCTCAACCAAACAGCTTCACAACAAGCCATACTTGCTGCAATGTATTCAACCTCGCCGGTGCTCAAAGTAATCAATTTCTGCTTCCTATTCACCCAAGAGATCGAAGCAGAACCTAGAGTGAAGAAACATCCAAATGTGCTCTTATGATCCACCACACTGCTAGCCTAGTCGACATCAGTATATCCATGGAGCGTCACATTCCCGATAGTGTATCTCAGTCCATGATTGATTGTGCCCCAAAGATATCTCAAGAGATTCTTGGCAGCAATCCAGAGTATGTGATGAGGCTCGACCATCTATTGACTCAACGTGTTCACTGCAAAACCTGTGTCTGGACGAGAGTTCAGTAAGAACATCAGGGCCCCCATGAGTTGACAATACTCGGTAGTATTTCCCAAATCAGGCCCAGCAGCACTTCTACACAATTTCTTAAAGTTGAGTTCCATGGGGGTAGTCACGGACTTGCAGTCCACCATTCCAAATCTTTACAGTAGCTTCACAATATATTTTTCTTGAGAAAGGAAAATCTCACCTAGATTTTTCCAAACCTCCAGGCCTAGGAAGTAGTGCATCAATCCTAGACCCTTCATCTGGAATTCAAAACCCAACTCCCTCTTGCATTGATGAATGAGAGGGTTTGCACCTGTCAAGAAGAGATCGTCCACATAGAGTACCAAAATGAGAGCCTTGTCATTATCAACCTTAAAGTAAAGGTTTGGATCAGCTTCACTTCGTGTAAATCCCACCTTCATCAGATAGCTATCGATCCTCTCATACCAAGCCCTTGGGGCTTGCTTCAACCCATAGAGGTATTTCTTCAACCTACATACGTGTATCTTGATCTCAAACTTTGAACCCAACGGTTGTTCCACATAGACCTATTCCTTAAGCGAAACATGTAAGAAGGCGGTCTTGATATCCATCTGATGTAAACTCCATCCTTGCGAGGCAACAAGGGAAATAATCGAACGGATGGTGGTATATCGTGCAACAGGTGCAAATATTTCATCATATTCTATACCTTCCTTTTGTGAGAAATCTCGGGCAACAAATCTGGCCTTGAACTTTTCAGCACTTCCATCGGCTCCATGTTTGATTTTGTAGATCCATTTCAAGGTGACAACAAACTTGTCCTTTGGTCGAAGGACCACATACTAGACATCATTCTTCATGATCGAATCATATTCTTCGTTCATTGCATCCTTTCAAACTTGGTGCTTTACAACTTCTTCAAACATTCCAGGCTCAGCTTGGACGATGGTGCTCATGGCTACTAAGTACCCTTGGTACCTGTTCGACTTCTTGCTTTCACAGAATGTACCCCTAGGTGCAATATGTCTCTCGGCATCTTCAAGAGTATCTCTAAGCCATGAGGGTCTTCTCTTTGTAGAAGTGGACTCTCTAGGAGGTGGATCAATAAGATCCATCGAGCCTTCAACATCAGGCATTTGTTCATCCTTCGGTTCTTCTTGCTTTCCTACATCTTCCTCTTTGTCTTCCTTTGAGATGGGAAGATCTCTAACCTTCCTAAGTGCAGCATATTCGTCAAAAGTGACATCATGACATATCTCCACTTCCCTTTGACCAAGCACATAGATTCTATATGGCTTCGAAGTTTCACTCTAGCCCACAAATGTTCTCTTCTTTCCATAAGCATCCAACTTGCTCCTCTTTTCTTTCAGCACATGAAAATATACAGGACTTCCAAAAATTATAAAATGAGAAACATCAAGTTTCTTACCAGTGAAGATTTTTTTGGGAGTTTTCGAGTCTACTGCTTGATGTGGGCATCTATTTCGAACATACACGACAATGTTGGCAGCTTCTCCCCATAGGAACTTTGGAAGACCATGGTCCTGTAAGCATGGCATGAGTAGCTTCAATGATGGTTCTATTTTTTCTTTCGACAACTCCATTTTGTTCAGAGTATATGAAATAATGCCAACTTCCCTACAATAGTCATTGAACTCATTTGATCCATATTTGGTTCCATTATCGGTCCTCAAAATTTTGATCTTCTTTCCTATTTGATTTTCAACCAAGGCTTTGAAGGTGCGAAACCATTTGAATACTTCGTCTTTTTTCTTCAAGAAGTATATCCAAGTTTTGCGGGAGAAGTCATCTATGTGTAGAAATTTCTGAATCTTAATTCTTATGCAGAAATTATTACTGTTAATCCAATTAAGCTTCTCCTACTTGTACAAGTTATCAACTGAATAAATTCAAGTTAACATCAAAGCAAAACACATAACAGATCTCTACCAATTCAGATCTAGAATAAGCACATGCACACATAGACAAACTGACACAGTTATTTCTGGACAAACTGTCCCCGGAAAAACCCAAGGTGGGAAAACCGATCTTTGGCTGCTAGAGGGCTCTATTATTAAGAATATTTCTTAATACACAACTCTGGGTTCCAGATCTAGAAAACCCTACAGAGAAAACTCTAGATCTATAGCTCTTGGCTGATCTAAGACCAAAAAAACTGACTGATCCACACCCTCAAACGGGATTTACAGAACTCAGCTAGATCTAGGCCTAGAAACCCCAGAGTTGCCCCTAAAAGACACTGCGTCGGCCTCTGAAGCCCCTGCTAGGCTCTGTGTCAGCCTTGAATGGCCTCCAAACCCTTAGCGCTACCTCTGGAAGGGATTGCGTTACCCCAAACTGGGTGACGCAGTTACTACGCTATCCCTAAGGGTCTCTGCGTAACCCCTGAAGGGTTTCCTGAAGAATACGATGTCCTTGTTGCTGCTACCTTCCTCTGCGTTGTCCTTGAGCTGATCTCTTCTCTGCTTCTTATGTATTCTAGACCCCGGGATCAGATCATCCCCTTGGTCTAAATTCCCCTCTCTACAACTGAAACACTTTTGAGAATTCTTAGCAACCCCGCCCTAGAATCTCAACTTAGCTTCAGTGCTCTGCGTTTGTGTCTATTACAAATGACGCCAAGCCTTTCCTTTATACTTTTCGTTGACAAATCAACGACCAAGATTAAATCTTTAATCAATGGCTAATATTAAAAGAAAGCTTGATCCGTGTGACTTAAGACAATTTCATCACATGTTTAATTAAATTCACTTTAATTATTTTATTTTCTTAAGCTTTAACTTAGGAAATACATTACAATAATTAATTAATTTAATATCTCCTAAACCAGATGAAATTTCCCAAATCCATTTATGGGTCTTGTAGATCAGGTGAACTCTAATCCTTCCTCAAAATTTGGGACCTAGAGCACAACTAATGCTACCCCAAATACACAAAATCTCAACACTATGAAAGTGACATAATATAAACATCATCCCAAGGATGTTACGGGCAACATATCAGATAGATCAAAATGAATCAATTATAGAATGTCAGTAGTCTTGGTATCACTTGAGGGGAATGGTCCCCTTGTATGTTTCCCTTCAGCGCAACCGTGACATACACCTTCATGATCAACTTTGAAATCGGGCATACCTGTGACCACCCTCCTTACTTCTAGTGAAGGTGTGCAAACCTCCGGTGCCATAATTCAGATTGAAGAGTTGTGTTGCATGTCATGACTCCCAATAGACTTCCTCCAACCTGATAGAGTGTATCAACCCTGAAACCAAGAGTGAATGCTTCTCTGAAATTCCTCTTCCAAATACGTACCTTTCCATCAATGAAAGCTACCTTGAATCCTTTATCTTGCATTGCCGAAATAGACACCAAATTCTTCTTCAAGTCAGGTACATATAGCACATCTTGTAGATGAAGAACTTAACCTTGATTTAGACGAAGAGTCACAGTCCTTGTCCCTTTCACGGGATAGGTGGCATTGTCTCCAAGCACGATCTCCAAATTAGTTTCCTTTTCAATCAAACGTGAGAGGGCCTCTTTATATCTACTGAAGTGCCTTAAGGCACCACTATCAATCAACCAGTTATCCGGGGTGTAGGGAGGAGATGCGGCAGAGAGGGCACATCCAAGAATAAATTCATTTTTCTTGTTATCAACAACATTAGATTCATCATCCCTGGATTTCCTTGACTTCTTGAATGGTTGACCATTTTCATTTCCATTTCGAGTAGAGGGAGTCTTTCTCTTTCCTTTGTTGTTGAACCCATTATTCCTTTGATTTCCATTTCCCCTGAAGTTGTTGTTATTGTTGTAGTCATCATCTCGAGGTGAATCCATTTTATCGGGACACTCTCTAGCATAGTGGCCAAACCTGTTACAATTGTAACATCTACCCTTCCTTACCTTGGGTCCTGCTCTTCCTTGACCTTGATTTCTTGGACCAACATTATTCTTCTTCTTAGTATGAGCGAAGAAAGCAGTAGGTTCATTTCAATTTGAAGGTTTGTCTCTCTCCATCATCCTTGTCTCCTCTTAAGTGCATCTCGTCAATAATTCATCAAAATTAGGAATTATGTTATTATTGAGAATAGTGGTATTGAATACATACCATGCCCAGGGAGGACCTTTAAGAGCAATAAGAGTGAGCTCTCGGTCAGCTATGACCTCTCCAATAGATAAGAGATCATTTTATTATTTCGGTAATCCTCATAAAGTAGGATTGGATGGATTCTCCCTGATCCATCTTGATGTCCTTCAACTTGTTCTTCAGAAAGAGAACTTGGTTTGAATTGCTAGCCCTGGACTTGCCAACCAACCTGTCATCCATCTCCGTAGATGTGCCCAACTCAGAGATATAAGCAACCAAATGCTTGGAATAGAATCCCTGATGATCTTCTTCACTTTGACTTCTCCTTTCTTGTACTTCTCCTTTCTTAGTGGCAGTGAGTGCATTAGAAGTAGGCTTAGTAATCTTTCCCTGCACATAGTCCATAACTCCTTGTTCCTCCAAAGTCAAGTCCAAGGACATTTTCCAAGCATGATAATCAAACTTATCATTGAGCTTGTCATCAGATTTGAAGTATGATGAGGAAGCCATTACCCTTGTCCTTGTCCAACAGATTTCAGTGATTGCTCTTCTCATCCTTGCTTGGGCCTTGTCTTCACCTCAGCTCTAATACCATGTTAATTTTTAGATAAAAATGGTATGTTGTATGCTTATAGAAATTTACTTCAATCTTTTCTTATTAGCCCAATATCAATTTCCAGATTTGCAACACATTAATATTGACAGTAAATGCTGATAGAACATAAACAATAAACAAAAGACAAGCCAAGACAAGAGGATACAATATTTGGCATATGCTAGGGAAAAACCCCACTGCGGGGAAAACCCTTTGATCAAACCTTCTTATTATTCTTCAAAATTTCAACAGAGAGAGTATAATATACAAAATTCACTTTAGTCAAACATCATCCAACAGGATGCCCTAACCAAAAAAGTCAACGCTGGTCAAACCAATAATAAATATCCTCCAATGAAGCTCAGTGAAACCCAATCAACTCGGCCTCCAAACACAGTCAAAGTCAGCCCAAAACAATTCTAAAAAACTTGCTCAAACCTAGTCGACAAAATTGTCAACTTTGCGGTCAAACCAAAAGTTAAACTACCTAGAATTCCTCGAAATGTGTGCTAATAGATCCGACCTTCAAAGATGAAAATTTGTCCTCCAAAACGCAATTTTCTGAGTGATGTTGACCCGAATTCAACATTGGTCAATGCTCTATTTTTTGCCCTAGAAATAGTTTGAAATTCTCAGCTTCTTATCCACACATGAGAAGAGAGAAACAGGCTTCTTGATGTTGTACGAACCAATGAGAGAGGAGAGATGGTATGATGAGATGATGTCCAAATGAGGAATGCCTCTCTCCTTTTTATATCCATCAATGAGGGGTGGAGGCACATCTTTTGGGGCTTATGAGCCTACATTACAATTCTGGCCGACCTTGACAATTTGCACATGTGTGAGAGAATAAATTCAAAATCCAACTTCTGCTCATCCAAACAAGATGATCTTTAGATCAATCTTGCACCTCTCAGAAAGAGGAATCCAACAAAAAATATTATCTTCATCATATGAGTTGTCCAAAGTGGAGTTTGACCCTAGTTGCCAAATTTAACAATTGACTTCCAGTTGTTTTAGGTGGCAGCCCTCCTCGAGCCTCTATGTGTTTCCCTTTGGAGGACTAAGGGGCAGTTAGAGAGAAGAACAGAAGCGAAGGACCGACAGGACAAGATACGGCATGGAAGCTGCAACGAAGTTTGTCATTATATATTGTTTTCCATAGACTATTGTATTATTCAGATTGGATTAATATAACGAAGATTGGGTTGTACATTGTTGTACAATATTCGTTAAAAATTGTGTATACTTGTGCATATGTGATTTACTATTGTGAAAATGTAATATCCCCAAATTAGCAGTCAGCTAATTGGGATATTAATTTTGATTAATTTTGGAAAATCCTAATGTTGGGCGGAAATAAAGTGGGTAGGGGACCCACAATTAATAATTAGGTCAAATAAAGTCTTTTCCTAAATTCCCTAAGGGAAAATTGCGGCTGTAGTGTTGGGGTCGAGTTGGCCTTAGGTGGCAGCGTAGAAGAGGCACGAAAATCACAGCGTGGGATTGGCTAGAGGAAGGCGTCACGTGATTAGCCAAGGAAAGGCAGCGCAGGCCAAGGTGGGACCCAAGGAATACATTGGGCCTCAATGGATAAAAGGAAGAAGGGATGGATCATTTGGTCATTCATTCCTTCAACTATTTTCTTCTTGTCATTTTGACAGAGCACACTTGAGTCGAAGAGCCAACTCTATAGTGTTGTTTAGCACATGAGATCTTCAAGCGGAGATGTCAACCTCTACCTCGAGGGACTTCGAGTGCCCACTCACGAGAGGAGTTCCACACTTTGTGAGGAGAATTTCTATCAGCAACATCAAGAGGAAGCATAGCTAGTTCTGGATTGTGCAGAGAATGAGGAGACTACGTAGGGGAGGACGTAGTGCAAAGAGGATTTGGTTGTTCTGGGAGGTGAGAAGAGAGGGAGTTGCAGTCGAGATTTGGTGGGGAGGCTTGGAGCTTCCTAACAGGGATTTTTGTGGCATTTTGGAAACTTCCAGCAATAGGATTTACGGGAGGTTCGATTTACCCAGCAGTGCAGTGAGCCAGCCCATGAGGGCCAATTTTTGAAGTCAAGCTTTGGGTGAACCTTTTCTAGGTTTTTTTGGGTTTACTGAGGAGAAGCCAATATTAATTTGGCAGAATTTTCTGGGCAGATTTGAGGTGTCAAACATAGATCCTAACTTAGCCAGCAATTAAAGGAGCTAGGGGTAGTTGGGCTGAAATTCCGGCCTCAACATTTGGCCAATTCCTTCGTGGATTTTTGTGGGTTTCTTGAGTAGAGTAAGGGGTTAAAATCGCAGAATTTTCTGAGTAGTATAGCAGGCCCTAGCGACATTTCTTCGGGAGCAACAACAACATTTATGGCAAATTGCAGCGCAGAGCTATAGCCATACAATGTACCATCAATGGAGGGATTTCAGCATTGATTCAGAGGGTTTCTATAGCTTGCCTTGAGCAAGCCCAAGTGCCTTCATTCCAACATCTCCATTGTACTCATTCCTAGCAAATTAATAAAATGGCTCAACAATATTTTATGGCTTCGTTGTTGTTTTGATATCAGTTTTTGTTTTGTTGTCTCCTTAATATCTTTTAGCCTATTATTACTATTATTTTTCCATTTGGGATATTACAGTGGTATCAGAGCTTAGTTCTTGGCTCAACTGTGGGGATATTTTCCTATGAACAAGGAGGGTAGGCAATAGAGGTGGTAAGTATGGGGGAGTCAACGAGCAAAGGGGAATCAACATTTGGTAGCATCTTAAAGGCCCTAAATGATTTCGCCAAAGAACAGAAGGGAATGTTGGAAGGACTCAAGCAACAGATTCAGGGGTCTCACAACAGTGTGAGCACCCTTTACCAGCCACTCACCCGCCAACATTCAGTAGGCCAACCAGGATCATGATGCTTACATTCTTATCTCCAGTACCAAGTGAACAAGGTAGGCGGCATGAACAGTGTGAGCAGCCTTTACCAACCACTCACCCGCCAACATTCAGTAGGCCAACCAGGATCATGATGCTTACATTCTTATCTCCAGTAAAGAGTGAGCAAGGTAGGCGGCATGATCATATACCCATGGGAGATTATTTCCGAGAATGGCAGTCCATGGGGGAAACATCAGAGCGGATTTGTTCTTCAAAGATTATTGCCAGCTCAGGTGGGATGAAGAAGGAAGGAATAGTGGGGGGTCTAGCACGCAGAGTTCAGAGTTGCAGCATACCTACGTTGCACGGGTTCCCGCACCCAAGGGTAGGGTTCCCGAACCCATACCAGATTCCCGTCCCCAAGTACCGGGTGCTTGACGGGTTCTTCTCAGAAGCACCCTAAAGAACCCGGTTCTTCATGGAAGAACCCGAGACTTCCCACACAAAATCAGGGTTCTTTTGCTGATTTGGGGACGGAGAACCCTAAAAACGGGTTCTTTTCGGGTTCTTCGGCGGCAAGTTTGGTTAAATTTTTATTTTATTTTATTAAATTCAGCTATTACTAATCGCTATTAAAATTAAAATTTAAGATTTTTTTATTAAAATTAAAATTAAATATGACTCGACTATTCTTATTGCGATTTTTTTTTGTGTTAAAACTTACCCACTCAGACTCTGCAACCCACAGCAATCGTTACCTCACCTCACCGCACAGTAACTCACCCTCACCGCACGACAAAGTCCGCACAACAACTCACCCTCGGCACAACAAGCAGCAACCTCACCCTCGATACAGCAAGCAACAACCTCACCCTCGGCACAACAAGCAACAACCTCACCCACTTATTAAGTGAGCAAATTCAATTCATTAATAGAGATGGAGGAGGAACTTGACAAATTCATGAAATTAGAGAAGGGAATGAAAGAATGCAAAATCTCGAGGAAACTGGAAGACTGCACACATTTCTAGTAAGTGTAGTTGCAAAGTTACAGATGCAACTAAAAGTGGGTTCAACATGGAAAATTTTAGTTGAATAGACAGTGTTTACTAACAACCAATACCCTATATGCTTAGGTATTCCCGAAAGAAAAGAAGGCACAATATTAATGCACCCAAATACCAACGTTGTTGATTCGAGATTAGACTACTGGATACATGCAAAGGGAATAAGGCAAAAGGGGTGTGTTTAATTCATCTTCTTTCTATATCTAAAGTGTTATAAGTGAAAATAATTGTTGACACTGTAGTCTATAAAATTGATGAAATTGTAGATGCTCATGTTCAATTGATTCTAACTGCATGGGAAAGTCCTGCAAAGGAAGTTTTCAGAATGTGTCATTTGTTACTTGTATAGTAGCTTCACTTGGATGGCATTACCATGATGCAAGTATCATCTTCTGATGGGTATGTTGTGACAAAGACATTCTTACAATGATTGTAGTGTTTTCAGCAGTAATTTTCTATATCATTAGGGCATACATTACTGTTAGTAGTGACAGTGGGAACTCATATAATCATTGCATTCTTCAATCTATCTTAATCTATTAAGAAATTTTGAAATTTTGAAATTTCAATGTATTATCAATTTTAATTTATCTGAAGAGTCAAGACTGATATGATATATCATTATGTGAATGTTGGATGTTCAATGATGTGCATGTTTATATCTTTGAAGTGTAAACTTTAATTTTTAAATAAAAAATATTTTATTTTGCTTGTTTTATACAAATTCACACACACACACACACACACACACACACACATATATATATAGTAGACACCCCCGACGAACCCACACACCTTGTTTCAAAAAGTGTCGTCCCCGTCCCTGTCCCCGCACCCGCACTCGCACCCAAGTTTCCTAGCAACATAGCAGCATACCATTGGGAGGACACATTTTCCCACGTATGATGGATCCACTGATTTCACAGCTCGAGATCGGGTGGAAAAGTTAGATGCCTCTTTCTAGCTTAACCGAATAATAGAGGGGGAAGCCATCAAAATGGCTACCTTGCACTTGGAGGATGAGGGCACCCAGGATTGTGGGTTGCTCGTAGATACACCTAGTGTGACGCGAGACTCACCCTTGTTGGACACTTCCTTGATCGTGTCGGTTAACATCTTAGTGGAGAGTGTAGAGCCTACCCTAGTAGAGCCATCCATTGAGGTGATGACCGGAGTCGTGTCCGAGTTTTTGGGTGACAACCACACACAGCAGATGTATCCAACTTTGATGAGGCACTAAGAGATACAGAGGTAGTGGGAGGACATTCCTTTTATATGTCAGGATGAGGACTTTTTTTGGGATGAGTCCAAGGGGTCATATGAGGATGCTTCTAGGGAGCATGAGCAGTCATGCAGAGTTGATGACAGTAGGCCGGTTTCGTATTCTAGTGTGAAAGTGGCATCAGGGGACTCTATGGGAGATATTCAGCATGATGATTCAGCAAGAGCAACTTATGGTACAACTACAGGGCACATTGGAGCGTCGGAGCAACCCCCTTCAGGCATACATAGATGGGGCTAGCAGCACAGTTGGGTCACCTTTGGCCATTGGAGAGAGAGAGACGGAACTACCTAGTTAGATTTCATGTGTTGACTTGGATAGAGGGATGAGACGACCTGAGTTGCATAGGGTGCAACATCTGCATGTCAGGATTGCTCTAGGTGCGGGAGTCCAAGCATTTAATCCCTCTCTTGGGGTTGGATGGCGAGAGATTCTGAATTGCTACCTGGTGGAGTGGGTTATGGAGATGTTGATGCACCGATATGTAGCTCAGCAGGAGCTTCCAGAAACTAGGGTTACCAAAAGTCCAGGCTGGCATTAGGATCCGAGCGGGACTACCCATCACTTCCCAGGTATGCTGGTTGACTATGACCTAGAAGGTACAGTTGACCTAGTAGTTGAGCGTACACATTCACTAGGGGAGTTTCAGCCAGCACTAGTGTCCAACCAGTTTAGGTACAAACTTCGTGAGTTGTCTTGGTACAAGGATTGTACACAGGATCACAGGATGATCGTCATACTCTGGCAGGAGTTTGACAGAGGAGAGGGCATTGATAGGCCACCAGAAAGTGCCTTGTATGGAACTGGGGATTCTTCACATTTGTGTGGGGCACAGAGGAGCAACAGGATTGGCATCGCTACTGGTACCTAGGGAGATTCACTTCTTGGGTCCCTCAGGGAGGATTTGGAAGGGAGATCCATTCATTGGAGAGTATGGTGATGCGACAGTGGAGGTGATGGTACAGATCAAGTATGGGTCGACGGATATGGATACAGCCTTAGACCATCACACCTTGGGACGTGTACAAGAATCCATCATTGGGCAGTGGTCTGTAGATGGGCATGCAGATGCATGGGGGTATGTTGTAGTATGTCGAACTCTGTTGTGGAGTAGAAGTGCTTAACATCGCATTGAGTACATGCGGGGAGTGGCAGGTGTGGCGACGCAGGATGGACACATGATGGTACATGACAGTATAGCTATTGCCGGGGGTATCCATTGGTGTACAGGGGCAGGTTGCGACATATAGTGGCAGGTCGAGGAGTGTGGTGATGCTTGGTGGTATGCAGTGACACATGATGCAGAGCAGTGGGCTCTTCGAGCATTGCCTCCAAAGAGACATATGGACATGGGCAGTAGGTGTACCATGGGATGCAACTCACCTAGGATTGATGAGGATCTTGTTAAGCATCTGGAGATGCAACGTTTAGCGGAGACAGGGCTACGAGGGTGTTATCAATAGATCCGAGGCAAAGAGAGTGTCAGCTGGAGGATTACTCTTGAGCATTCAAGTAGACTCTTGGTCACACCCTTTGGCACATACCTACCCATCATCCTCCATTGTTGCTTATGGTCACGGAGTGTTTGGTTGGTGCCCCTTGACACTCTCCATTCCTGCAGCAGGGCATGGGAGGCTCACCCTAGACAGTTGGATGAGATATCGTGTGTCATGAGCCGAGAGGATACTCTCCAGTTGAGACACTTGGTAGGTGCGTGAGTTGACAGGTCTAGGCTTAGAGATGACATGGTTGAATGCCAAGGTAGCATATGCTCCATCCTTGGGCTCACGTTTGAGGGACGGTGGATGGTGGATTTCGTCTACAGGAGGGTACCCAGACTCCGAGCAGTATCTAGGTGTATCAGCAGGAGTTGGGATAGAGGGTATCACAATGTGGTCTGGGAGGAATGAGGCAGGTACGCATGCATGGGTCAGACTCATGATACTTGGGGTCCACCCAGGGGATACATACAGGGGTCAGAGATGAGGGCCATATGGGTTATAGCAGGTAGTAGCGCTATGAAGCGACATCCCACGGGGAGTGGGAGTTGTGAGCTCCCCGTATGGTTGGGGGATCCAAGGGTCTGTTGGGCAGTTGGATCACTCCACTTTGTGATGAGCAGGGACAGAGCCGACGATGATCCAGTCCACCTTGGGTTTGACATGTGGGGGAGCACTGAGACCTCCATTGCAGTGTGAGGCAGACTTATCATGTTGTTGCTCAGGGTCATGATCGGTAGTGGAGGGGTAGATATCAGCATCATGGAGATGCCCGAGTAGGATGAGCTTTGCCTTCACAAATTTTTCGCCACAAGGCCTCAGGAGGGAGGGATACATTTTGCGCAGCGACATCATGGTGGCACCTCTACGAGATTAGCAGGGGACACAAGCATTACAACTCTACATAGCTCTATAACCTCTAGGGGTGAGTTGTATACTACATGGGGAGATCATGTAGATCTTCCATTGGCTTTAGCGAGTCACTGATGGAGTGGGGGACTTCATTAGCATGGCAGGATGGTGAGTGGAGCAGGTGGAGCTTCATGTTAGACAAGATGGGTTGGGATCCTGGCATTGAAATATCCCTTCATATCAGGGCAATGCAGAGGACAAGGAAGGTTCAGTGCCGCATCTGGGACACAGGCACATTTTGTGGTAACCGTGGGGAGTGTTAGCTATAGAGGAGGCTTGTTTAGCCATTGCTTGAGGAAAAGCAGTTTTGGCGAGGAGGACTGTAATATCCCCAAATTAGCAATCATCTAATTGGGATATTAATCTTGATTAATTTTGGAAAATCCTAATGTTTGGTGGAAATAAAGTGGGTAGGGGACCCACAATTAATAATTAGGCCAAATAAAGTCTTTTCCTAAATTCACTAAGGGAAAATTGCAGCTCTAGTGGTGGGATCGACTTGGCCTTAGGTGGCAGCATAGAAAAGGCACGAAAATGACAGCGTGGGATTGGCTAGAGGAAGGCAGCACGATTGGCCAAGGAGAGGCATCGCAGGCCAAGGTGGGACCCAAGGCATACGTTGGCCTCAATGGATAAAATGAAGAAAGGAAGGCTCATTTGGTCATTCATTCATTCAACTATTTTCTTCTTGTCATTTTGACAGAGCATACTTGAGCTGAAGAGCCAAAGTCTGCAGTGTTGTTTAGCACACGAGATCTTCAAGTGGAGATCTCAACCTCTACCTCAAGGGACTTCGAGTGCCCACTCAAGAGAGGAATTCCACACTTTGTGAGGATAATTTCTATTAGCAACATCAAGAGGAAGTGTAGCCAGTTCTGGACTGCGCAGAGGAGGAGGAGACTGCGTAGGGGAGGACGCAGTGCAAAGAGGATTTGGTTGTTCCGGGAGGTGAGAAGAGAGGGAGCTGCAACTGAGATTTGGTGGGGAGGCTTGGAGCTTCCTAATAGGGATTTTTGTGGCATTTTGGAGAATTCCAGCAGCAGGATTTATGAGAGGTTCGATTTACCCAGCAGTGCAGTGAGCCAAGCCCAAGAAGGCCAATTTTCAGAGTCAAGCATTGGGCGAACCCTTTTTGGATTTTTTTGGGTTTATTGAGGAGAAGCCAAGATTAATTTGGCAAAATTTTATGGGCATATTTGAGGTGTCAAACAGAGATCCTAACTTAGCCAGTAACTTAAGGAGTAAGGAGAACTTGGGCCGAAATTATGGTCTCAACATTTGGCCAATTCCTTCGTGGGTTTTTGTGGGTTTCTTGAGTAGAGTCCAGGGTTGAAATCCCAGAATTTTCATAGCAGTGTAGTAGGCCCTAGCAAAATTTCTTCAGGAGCAGCAACAACATTTCTAGCAGATTGCAGCGCAGAGCTATAGCCATACAACGTACCATCAGTGGGGGGATTTCAGCATTTATTCAGAGGGTTTCTCTAGCTTGCCTTGATCAAGCCCAGGTGCCTTCATTCCAACACCTCCATTGTACTCATTCCTAGCAAATTAATAAAATGGCTCAGAAGTATTTTATGGCTTCCTTGGTGTTTTGATATCAGATTTTGTTTTGTTGTCTCCTTAATATCTTTTAGCCTGTTATTACTGTTATTTTTCGATTTGGGATATTACAAAAAAGTAGTTATTGTTGAGATTCTTGGTGTAATAGCGTCAGAGAATATAAGTTTCTAACTTAGATCGAAGATCGTGGAAATTAAACACTCTAGAGGAGTTTTCCTCAGTATTTTCAAGATTGGGTTGTACATTGTTGTACAATATTTGTTAAAAATTGTGTATACTTGTGCATATGTGATTTACTGCTTTATATTTTCTATTGTGCCAAGTAGTTCTTGTTGATATTCTTGGTTTAGTAGTGTCGGAGATTATAATACCTAGATCCAAGATCGCGGAAATTCAACATTCTAGAGGAGTTTTCCTCAATATCTTCCCATGTCTAGGAAGAGGAGGTCGAATTATCTGAAGAGGACGTCGTATTCAACCAGTGTGATTAGCCAATAGATAGTGCAAGTAGCAAAGGAGCTCGTTTAGTGAGCCAAAGGTTGAATCTATCATCCAGAGGCCAAGCGAGTGAGCCTAGAGCATTCCAAGAGGAAAAACGACTTGCAAGAGGGAGATTCCAAACACTGAACGAATTTTTGGAAGCAACAGTGCACATTTCTTAGAGGCAGTGCAAATGGCATGGTGAAGTGCAAGTTGCCTAGAGACAACTAGATTGAGTAGCAAAGGGAGACAGTTAGTCTCCAGTTTATTTTTCCTGTGGAGATCAATATTTTCCAGACGTTTATCAGTGAAAGCAAACCAGTTTTAATTTCTCCTAAATTATTGAATGATAATAAAATCCTCATCCCCTGCACTGGTTTTCCCTTCGGAGTTTATTCCAATGACATTTTTCCAAAAATAACAATGTCATATTTTTGTGTGTGCATATTTTCTCATTTCCAATTTTTATCTTTTGCAACGTATTTTAATTGTGAAGATTGCAATAATTTTCCATAAATTTAATTACAAAAGACAAATAATCTCCATTAGATAGAAGATTAAATTCTCGTTTATTGCAATCATAAAATTTCACATGGTATCAAAGCAAAGATCGGACCAATGAAGCTCTAGAGCGAGGGTTGTGCAGTTCAAAGGGAGATTTGAAGCACAGTAAACCAAATTTGCACAAGCCTAGCCAGGCAATGTGAATTGAAAAGGTAGAAATTCAATTTCTAGTCCAAGGAGGTGATCTAGAGGAAAAGCGAATTGTCTCAGTTGCGGTAGCAGGTAATAAGGTTGCTAGAAAAGGGTTTCTGGAGGTAGATCAAAATTCCCAGCATAAGGGTTTTGCATTAGTAGATTAGTGTAGGGAAAGGAAGAGAAAGCACGTGAAGGGTTCATTTCTCCAATATTCTCAGAGTCAAAGAAATACAAATTTATCTGCAAAAAAGGGGTTGAAGCAAGCAATATGAATAGCTAGTTTTCCCAGCTCGTAGATCTGAAACAATAATTTCATTTCCAGTTGTCGGATCTATTTATCGAAGGAAGAGTGAGTAGCTTCAGAAGACAAAGGGGGGTAGTATATTCGCCAGAAATAATTTATGAAAGCATTTATCAGCCACTAATGTGAGTTGCAGAATCTAGTGCGAGCTATAGGATCCATTGTGAATTGCAAGCAAGAGGGTGTGAGTTTGTGAAAGCGGGGCGAGTTAATCTTGTATAGGAAACCTAGTGTTCCCAGAGTGGTTTTCCAATTGGGGGAGTGAGGAAAATTTCTCCAGTTTATTGAGTTTCATAGATTTTCCAAGATGGTCGTAGCAGGACTAAGAGATCTAGACAGGTTGGAAGGAGCCTCCAACTTTGGAATCAGGAAGGCCAGAATGTTGTTCCTTTTGGACGAGCATGGTCTAAAGGAGTTCACTCCAAAAGTGATAGCTATATCGACAGATCCCATCCAGTTTCATGACTACAAAGGGCATAACGCAAAGGCTAAGAGGATGATTCTCGATGGCTTTCGAGATCATATTGTTTCGCGTATCACAAAAAAGACTACAACGAAGGAGATGTGGGATGCCATAATTAAGTTGTACCAGGATCCTTCCAAGAACCGAAAAATGACTCTCAAGGAGAAGCTGAGAATGGTCAAGATGCATAAAGGCGAGAACATAACATCATATCTCACCAGGATTTAGGGTGTCAAAGATGAACTTGCAGCAGTTGGAGAGAAGCCAATAGATGAAGAGCTTGTGCAAATAGTTGTCAATAGGTTTACCAAGGAATGGCGTATGCTCATATAGGTGATATTTGGGCATGACAAACTTCCATATTGGGAACACTTGTGGAATGAGTTCACTCAAGAGGAGCTGAGGCTCGGCCTCGTCGATGGCACTACCAACAGTATTCGCAAGAGATTGAAGGTAGACAAGGAGGAGGAGAACGTCGCTCTTGCAGGGAAGGGAAAAGAAAAGAAGGGTCCCAACCAGGGACAAGAATTTAAAGGAGAAAAGAAGAAAAAATATTTGTCGAAGGTCAAGGGATACGAATGTGGTGAGCTTGGTCACTGCGTTAGCCAGTGTCTGAAGAGGAATAAGGACAAGAAGGGGAAGTAGACAGTAGTTTTGACAAAGATCAAGGATTTGTCCGCGAGGATGGAGGATGAATTCACATTTATAGCAGTGGTACCTCCAAGAGGAGCAGGAGTATAGCACTCCAGTATGTCAAACCAAAGAGGGTTTGAGGAAGGAGTAGCAAGGAGACCTAGATCTAGCCAGGAAAGCCTTGATTAGAAGATCAGATCTAGTTGTTGTCTATGTGATTCCTCAGTTGAACCATTACCTTTTCTATGGGAGCCCAAGTATTACAATAGTACGAGGATCTGAATGTCACAAAGGCGCGGTTAGATACTCAGGAGACAGGTGTAGGGCTAGTTGCAGTAACACAGTAGACCAAGAGAGATCAGTACACAGTTGTAGTGATCGCAACAATGCAGAGGCATCAACAGTGTGAGATCAGAGTAGCGCAGTAGTAGCATAGGATGGTTCAGCTACAACATGTAGCAAGAGAACTAGAGATTGTGTGTAGCATGGATCAGTCTAGCTACAACATGTTACCATAGACCAGCAAGTGGCTGATATACTCACGAAGGCCTTAGGGAGGGCAAAGTTTGTCTACTTCAGGGAGCATATGGATATAGTGGAGAACACCTTCCTCACTAAGAGGGAGTGTCAGATTTTATTTGAGATAGCAGCGGGCAGGTGTTCTAGTCTTTATGGTGTCTAAGAGGCTAAGGAACACAAGATATCCAAAACTCAGAAAAGGTTTCGCGAGAAAAGACTTGGAGGCATCTCAATTATATTAATTAGCCATAATTAAATATTTCCCAAGTCTGACTTAGCAAAATTGGTTAAATAAAGTGAATTAATTGAGGGAGTTTGATTTTACTCTAGAGAGTTCCAAAAAAGTTAATTGACGAAGTCAAGATGATCTTAGCCATTAGTTGAGATGTGATCATGGTCATTGAATCTCAATTTGAGATTATAAGAGCAAGTCAACGGGTTGGGAGATAACACAATTTATCATTTGAGAAGTTTGACTACCCAATTATAGGTATTCAGCAAGGGCGCAGTTGAAGCTAGGGAAAGCACCAGAAGCAGGGGATCAATAGAGATTTGGGAGCAGGATTCCGGAGTATATTTCCTTAGTATTTTCTAGTGTCCGGGAGACGGAAAAAGGAGGTTGAATTAGGGGGTCGTACTCAACCAGTGCGAGTAACCAGTGGACAGTGTGAGTGGCAGAGGAGCTCATTCAGTGAGCCAGAGACTGAATCTATCATTCGAAGGCCGAGCGAGTAATCCTAGAGCAATCCAGGAGGCAGGACAAATCGCAGGAGGGAGATTCCAAAGGCCGGACGAATTTTTGGAAGCAGCAATGCGCATTTCCCAAAGGTAGTGCAAATAGCCTAGTTAAGTGCGAGTTGCCCGAAGATGACCAGATCGAGTAACATAGGGAGCCAGTTAGTCTCCAGATTATTTTGCCCGTGGAGATCAATATTTTTCGGATCTTTTCTAGTGAAAGGAAACCAGTTGTAATTTCTCCTAAATTGTTGAATAATAATAAAACCCTCATCTACTACACTGGTTTTCCCTTAGGGGGTGTTTCCAGGGACATTTGTCCAAAAATAACACTGTCATATTTTTTGTGTGTGCGCAGATTTTATTAGTTCCAGTTTTTATCTTCCATGACGCATTTTAATTGTCAAGATTCCAATAGTGATTTAATCGTTATTTGTCATAAAGTTAATTGCACAAGACAAATAATCTCTAGTAAATAGAAGATTAAATTCCAATTTATTGCAAGGATGGAAATTTCACAGGTTGCACTTGCATATCCTGAGCATTGAGGATTGAACAACTTGGTCCCTATAAACTTATACAATGGAGTCCATTCGATGTGTTGTTCTGACAATTTTATTCTGAATTGAAGGATATACCCAAGTCTAAAATTTTAAGGGCATCTATGTAAGAATGGACTTTTCAAGCTTCAATAGTTTTCAAGGGCATTGGTATGGGCATAAGTTGGCAACTCCGAGTGGTGTCGTCCTGGGCCGAGAAGGAAACCATATTCTAGGTCCCGTCATATTCTTAAACACCATTGCACTGAATTGCAAGAATACTAGGTGGGTTTGGTGTTTTTCAATACCCCATAGGAATTGGGCTTCTATGGCTACCTTTGCCTCTACTTCTATTCATCAAAAGTTGGCATTGGGGATTTTAGTAACACAACTAGATGAGTGGTACAGGGGGATGGAGAAGATGATGACGACGACAATGGTGTAGAAAATAGTGATCAAATTACTGAAAGGAATGAAGGAAATAATTTGGAAAAGAATGTCCATTCTGTTGTTGATTTTGCTTTCATTCATAGTTCATTCCAATGTGGAAAATTTGATGATGGAAAGAAAATTGGTTGGGTGGATCAAGTTGGGGAAAATACAGCTTTCTTGCAAAGTATTTGACAAAACATCCTAATGAAATTAGTTTCTTGGAATTTAATTATTGCAAAACTTGCACAAAAGAGATATTGCCAAGAAGCTCTTCATACAATGCTTTTCACAAATTCTAAGCCAAACCAATTCGTAACTACGAAGTATTCACTGGGCATGTTTGAATCCATTGTGACATGGTGTGAATTCAGCATGTTGAACATAGGTTGCAGCAGCACTGGTATAAATGAACAAAATTAAAACAATGTGACCTCGAGATGCTCCAAAGGATCCAACAACTAGATATATGTTTGGAAATGGTATTTACTTTGCATAATCTTGGTGTTGAGCTTGTATTCTCCTTTCAACCATTATCCTTGTCTCAAATATATATCAACAGTGAAAATATGATGTAGGGTGGCAAGCACTAAACCTATGGATAAATCCACCTCATCATCAGTCAAAACATCAGGAGTATTGTTAATGACTGTCTTCCTCTCCTTACATTTGGCCAAATCCAACTTGTTTGGGCCCATGCCATATGTGGAGATAATCTCCAACTTGGGAAGTGAATCAAAGGGTAATGATTACGGTTCTTTAAAATATGGATTGGGTCCAGTTTTTTGAGATTTTGGGGTAACATCGGGTGTGCTCTACCTTCGAAATTTTGTGGAGGGGCTAAGACACCCAAGATCTCCAAGACCCATAAAGCGTTTGCAGAAATTTCATCCGGTGTATGAGCTATTCAAATAATTAATTTTTTTAATGAGGACCCTAAGTCGAACTAAGGGAAATAGAAAATTTTAAGTGAATTAATTAACACATGTGATGAAATGTTCTAAGTGATGTGGATCAAGCAGTATTTTAATCTGAGCCATCGATTAGAGATTAGATCACGGTCGTTGGTTCGAGAAAAGTATAAGAGAAGGGCTTGGGGTCAGTTGGAGAACACACACACACAGGCAGAGCACTAAAGCTAAGTCAAATTTTTGGGGTGGGGTTTGCTAAGGAATTCGAAGTGAGTTTGCAGTGCAGTGAGCGGCAAAGATCAGCAAGGGATGATCTGATCCGAGGCCGAGAATACAGCAGCAGAGAGGCAGCTAGTACCATACAACACAGAGCCAGCCAGAAGGACACAGATCAGCCAGCACCACGCAGAGGCTACGTAAGCCCAGCCAGGGTGACGCAGACCTAGTCAGCGCAGCACCGCACTAACCAAGGTGACGCAAGCCCAGCGAGGGCAGCGTAGAGGTAGTGCAGCACTAGTGAGCATGACACAGTGGGGACGTTGGCTAGTAGGGTCTGACGCAGAGGCTACAAAGGCAACGCCGAGGGATCCAGTCGGCCAGAAAGGGCTCAAATTCGTAATTCCCCAGAGAGGGATGGATTGGCCATATTTTCTATCTATGAGTGAAAGGTACAATTGCCATGTAATTTCTCTGTAAGGAAGACCGTTTTCTGGTGCCTATATAATTGTATTCAAATTCTGCATAATAATAAAACCCTCTAGAGATGTTTCACCAGTTTTCTCGCATTAGGTTTTTTCGGGGACATTTGTCCAAAAAATCTGTATAATTTTGTCACATGTGCGTGTTGTTCAGTAAATGATCTATGGATGTGTAAACTGCAATTTGTATTTGCTTTAGTGTTTTTCTGAATATTCAGAGTAATAACTTGTTAATTAATCAAACTAGAGGTGAAGCAGATCAAGACACTGCAATAGGGTTTATGTTTTGAAACTTTCACATGGTATCAGAGCATTGCAGATCAAGTTGATCCACTAGCAGAGCGGCTGAAGATAATTGTTGCAGGAAGGGCAGTTGAAGCAGGAAAAATCAGAAGAGGGCAGCACAGCAGCAGGAGGGACATAGCCCAGCCAGGCTGACGCAGAGGCCACCAGAGGTTGACGCAGAGCCTTTTGAGTGACGCAAAGGCAACACAGAGCCTTCCAGAGAGATGCAAAGGCAGCTTGCACTGCATTGAGCCAGTCTGCTCACGGAAAGGCCATCCAGAGGGACGTAGTTCGTGTGGAGAATTGTTGTGCAGTTTTCCAAAGTCTGGAAGCGGAGCGTTTGATCTTCAGAAATTTCTAGTGTGGCACAAGTTCTGTCGGTGCAGAACAATACCTAAAAAAGGTGAAAAAAGTGGGAGGACAATCGCTCAGCAGATTTGTGCCAAACAGATCTGAGATTCGATCGGGAGCGTGATCGTAGAGGACTGATTCAGGTGATTTGGCGGAGGATTTCCGGGAGGGAAATCAGTTGTCAGAGGGAGCAGCTACTATAGAGGGTTTCTAATCACCAAGAAACCCAGATCCTGTCTCCTGTTGAGTGTTGCAGCAGGAAGAGGGGGAGGAGAACCTGTTTCGATAGATTTGAGCTAGATGGCCCTATATGGACTGCGTGATCAGGATAGGTTGGATGGTGTGTCTAACTTCGTGATCTGGAAGGCTAGAATCCTGTCAGTCCTGGAGGAGTACAACATCAGGGAACATGCAGAGAATTTCATAGCTATGTTGGCCGATGTAAACTCTCTTCAAAAGTTTAACGAGAATCAGGCGCGAGCAAAGCACTTGATCATGGATGGGGTCAAGGATCACGTGGTCCCACACATTGCCGAGAAGAAGACGACAAATGAGTTGTGGACAACTTTGACCACACTGTATCAGGGAAACTCTGTCCAACGTAAAATGCTTCTAGAGAAACAAATGAGGATGTTCCAAATGCACAAATGGGAAGAGATCAATCCATTCCTTTCCAGGTTGCAGACTGTCCGGGATCAGCTAATTGCCATGGGATCAACTACAGATGAAGGACTCTTAGTAAGGACAGCCCTGAATGTTGTCACTGACGAGTGGGAGACAATTGTCCAAAGCATGTTGGGCAGAGCATAGCTCCCCAATTGGGGTGACATGTGGGCCATCCTTCGACAGAAGGGGATCCAACGGATAACTAAGAGGGAATTCAACATCGGAAGCAGTAAAGTGAAGGAGGAGGAGGACGACACAACCCTTCCATCGAAGGAACGACGACAACAAGGGGAGAAGAAGAGGGACCTATCAAAGGTCTGGTACTTTAAATGTGGTAAACTTGGACACTTCGCCAGCACTTGCCCTCAGAGGAAGGACAGGGAATCTTTTGATTCCAAGGAAACATCAACTAGAGGCGACAGTGGTAGTGAGGATGATGTGGCTATGAGCGCTCATGCGCCTCGAGAGAAGAGGTGGGGCGAAATCGATATGTAGAGCAGCGACAGATGGGAGGCATGATCCTTGAGGTGCCCAAACTCTTGGATCACATACGTGCTACGGGAGCCTTAAGACAATAGTGGAATGACTGGAGTAGTGGGTGCAGAAGATCATAGTGAAGCAGAGGGCAGAGCTGGGACGCTCTAGATGGGAGCAACGCAGTGCAGAAGTAGTAGCAACGTAGAAACAACATCGCAGAGGCTGATGGGAGTTCAGTAGCGCAAAGGCTTATGGGAGTTCAGTAGCACAGAGGGGCAATGCTTACGCAGTGCAGAGCAGCAGTAGCGTAGTGGCTTCAGAGATACGATGCAGCGTAGCAGCCGAGGGAGCTTCAGTGATGAGATGCAGACAAACTAACTTGTCTATTAGTGACTGGGTAGTGGTCCTTCAGTTGCTTACTTCTCAGCAACTGAGTTGCAGTGTAGAAATTGGCAGCACGATGCAGCAATTTGAGAGGGAGTTGCAGTACGGATGCAACAGTGTCAGTGATAGTGACATGGGCAGCAGTACAGTGGCAGCAAGGCAATGGATGGAGGGCAACAGGCCAAGCATCAGCAGCGTAGGGATCGATGCCAAGATCATGGAAATGCTTCAGTGTGGAAGAATTGCTAGAGCACACTCCTCGCTAAGAGGGAGTTTTGAGATTTTGGGGTAGCATCGGGTGTGCTCTAGCTCCAAAATTTTGTGGAGGGGATAAGACACACGAGATCTCCAAGAGCCAGAAAGATTTTGGAGAAATTTCATTTAGTGTATGAGTTATTCAAATAATTATTTTTTTTAAAGAGGACCCTAAGTCTAACTTAGGGAAATAGAAAAATTAAAGTGAATTAATTAACACGTGATGAAATGTTCTAAATGACGTGGATCAAGCAGTCTTTTAATCTGGGCCGAGGATTAGAGATTAGATCACGGTCGTTGATTTCCCAACGAGAAAAGTATAAGAGAAGGGCTTGGGGCTAGTTGGAGAACACACACACACAAGCAGAGCACTCAAGCTAAGTCAAATTTCTCGAGCGGGGTTTGATGAGGAATTCGAAGTGAGTTTGCAGTGCAGTGAGGGGCAAAGATCGGCAAGTTATGATCTAATCCGAGGATGAAAATACAACAACAGAGAAGCAACTTGTACCAGACAGTGCAGAGTCAGCTAGGAGGACGCAGTTCAACCAACACCACACAAAGGACTTCGCAGAGGCTATATAATCCCAACCAGGGTGACGTAGACCTAGCCAGCGTAGCACATGGACAGCGCAGCACAGGGGCAATGCAGCACCAGCCAGGGTGACGCAGGCCTAGCCAGGGCATCGTAGCACCAGTGAGGTGATGATGTAGTGGGGACGCTAGCTAGTAGGGGCTGACGCAGAGGCTGAAGAGGCAATGTTGAGGGTTCCATTGGGCCAGAAAGGGCTCGAATTCGTAATTCCATGGAGAGGGTTGGATCAGCCATCTTTTTTGTCTCCGAGTGAAAGGTACTACTGCCTTGTAATTTCTCTATAAGGCAGACCATTTTCTGGTGCCTATATAACTTATATTCAGATCTTGCATAATAATAAAACCCTCTAGAGTTGTTGCACTGGTGTTCCCGCATTAGCTTTTTCTGGGGACATTTGTCCGAAAAGTTTGTGTACTTTTGTCACATGTGTGTGTTGTTCAGTAAATTATCTGTAGATGTGTAGACTGTAGTTTGTATTTGCTTTAGTGTATTTTTGAATATTCAAATTAATAACTTGTTAATTAATCAAACAAGTAGGTGAAGTAGATCAAGAAACTGCAGTAGGGTTTCTATTTTGAAACTTTCACATAGTTTTTAGGGCATGTTTTAGCTAGTGCTTAGGGCTTAGGATCAAGGTTCATTGTTCTAGCTTGTCCTAGAATGGGTCATGAGTTATCTTTTGAGAAATGTAACTAGTTTTGGTCTTCATAATTGTTGTACTCATTTCAATATGTATCCTATGTAACAAACAAGAAAAGAAAAGAAGAGTTATTATTATTAAAGCATGGGTTTCATGCTCATTATTGATGGTCTTCTAGGTAAAAGCATGTTCTTCATGCTTCTAGTGTTTGTTAGGTCCTAGGATTTATTGTCTTCAGTCAAAGGAGTCAACATCATGTTTATAAGACCCTTTCGAGAAAAAATATATTTGTAAAAGGAATTATTTTTAGTCTAGAAAACCCTGAAAGCTCCAAAGTACAAGTCGGCCCTAGGAACATCAATTCGGCCTAAAAGAGGGAATTCGACCCCTTGGGAAGTCTATATAAAGGACCAGTTAGACTTCATTTGGCACTCACTCACTTGACAAGTTCGATATATCAAGAAAGGGTTCAATCTGTAGCTGGGAAGCTAGAAGGAGAGCAAAGGTCTAAGAGAAGAAAGAAGGACGAAATATCTTGGTTTTGGGCTCTATCTCTCTCACACATGCAAAGTTCTAGGGTTTTTGGTGTTAAAGAAGGAAGCCGAAATTGCAAGTCTGAGTTGCAGTAGGACAAAGTGCAGATTCTTGCAGCTAGAAGGGAGAAAACCCTTTATTGACCTCGTTGACCTTGGAAGAGTTGTATTACTCTAGGAAGGTCTCAAGAGGTTGGATTAGGGTTTTCCAAAGAAGCTGCAAAGCCGAAATTCCAAGGTCAAAGTTGCAGGATGAGTCGCAGTAGTGAAGTTGGCAAGTCGAAGTTGCAGTATTGAAGTTGGTTGATGCAGAATCAAGGAAGGACTTGAAGAAGGGTTGACTTGTTACTAGGAGAAGGATTGGTCTAGGGTTTGGATCTTTGTATCTCATTTGAAGCAGACTCTAAGAAGAGAAGAGTTTCTGGGTTTTCCCCTTTGACGGATTTTTCCCTGGCTAAGAGCCTAATATTTGTGTCCTCTATTGTTACAATTTATATTCTTGATGTTTGTCTGATGAAAGATCTAACTAAAAGAACAGAAGAAAGCTAATAAGTTCACGAGCAAATATTAAGGTTAAAGAAAGTAATATTAATAGTTGCCACCTTCCATTTTTCTAACATGGTTTTAGAGCTAAGGTGTGTTGAATTTCCACGATCTTGGGTCTAGGTTAGAATCTTAGAATCTTTGATGCTACCAAACCAAGAATCCCAACAAGAACTACTTTGCACAGTGGAAAATATAAAGTAGTAAATCACACATGCACAAGTGTAGACAATTTTTAACAAATATAGTACAATAATGTACAACCCAATCTTCATTATATTAAACCAATCTGAATAATACAATAATCTATGGAATACAAGATACAATGACAAAATTCGTTGCAGCTACTATGTCATATCTTGTCTTGTCATTCCTTTGCTTCCGTACTGCTCTCTAGCTGCCCCTTAGTCCTTTGAAGGACAACACAGAGACTCCAGGAGGTCTGCCTCCTATCACTACTGCAAGTCACATCTGCTACAATGAGCACGAGATGATCCAATATGCTCTCTAGGCTGGCCAATCCCTAAGCTCCAGCCTACCTTCTAGTAGCCTCTTTCGTCCATCAAAGAGCTACACATAAGGCTCCAAACTTCACCCAACCTTCAGTTGTCTTCATCACTTCAAGAGTGCTTGTCTAGGGCAATTTTGGGTAGCCAACATGCTGCCCTCCACCAATCTAATGGCACCCAACACTACTATAAGTTCTGCTCCTAGCTGAGATCTTCAACTACCCAATTCCACCTCAACACATGACACTTATAGGCTGCTCATAAAACAATCCAAAACTGATCCATAACATGTATCCAACACCTAGCAACCTAGAGAAAAAGGATACCTTTATCTCATGGACTATTGTGACTTTTTCAATTATGGTTAGGGCATACACAGTCCACATCAGCCTTACAAAAATACCCCCAACCGTCCTTCAAATGTTGCGGCTTACCCTCCATATGTTGCCTATCCACGTTGCCCTATACCACACTTCCAGTTGTAGAAATAGGTCATACGACCCTCCTTTATCAACCCAACAGGTCTACAATGTTCCTATGGTTACCATAGAGCTGCGGCTTGCAAATTTCAGGGAGGAATCACCCTAAAGCAGCCTCCCAACAACCCAAACTTCTCCCTCTTTGATGCTGCCTTCCTGCAAATGTAAATGCACCTTCAAACAGTCATGGAGATGCTCTCTTTCTTTGCTAAAGTAGCCCTACTTCTGCGGCCCTATACAGAGATGCCTCTTCTCCTCATACGAGTTCCTTTCTCTCCTTCAACGCTGCCCTTGTGTTGCACTTTGGATGAGCAAAATGACACTCCAATCACCTCTTATTTATATGCATAAGGTATTTCTCCTCCAACGTCCAACGTAGGGCTTGACAAGCTGTCAAGAGGCTTATTATCATCAAACCAACCTTAACTCATTTTGTGCAAACCCACTTCTAGACTTTAAAAATTCACAACTCCATTTCTACAACTCGGAATCAGATGATTTTCGTTGCGTCGGATTCATCTCGACGAGATATATCATCCTCATCCATCATGTGTCGAAATGTGTCCATGGTTTTGGCCCAAATCACGATGGGTGCAAAACCCCAAACTTGGGTTCCAAGCCCACAAGTGACTCTTGTGGCGCTTTGCCCTCCAAACCCTGAACCCTAGGGCTTGGATTACCTCCCAAGCTACTCAAAAATCAACACTCCCTCTTAGCGAGGGAGGCACTTCGAAGACTAGGAAGTAACTCATCATCATCATCACTACTCGCAACACTCGCCCAACTCTTGGCGCTCACCACTACAACAATCCCTATAACATGAACTATGCCTCTCTCTGAAGTGTCATTGTCACTGGAAGCATCCTGCTTCTTCTTCTTCTCCAGCATTGCTTTCCAATCCCTCCATGATTCCTTCTTGGAAGTTGTAGGAGCACCCTTAGTCCCCACTGACCATACACGCTTCTTGGGCTGCAAATTCTCCCTCTGAACCTGCAAGCTTCCGATAGAACTCAACTCCCTCTTAGTCTCTGGAACCTGGACCTTCTTTTCTAGATCCTATACCTGCCCCTCTTAAGCCTACACCTGCGCCACCTGCACCTACGCCACCTGCTTCTTCTTCCCATGATCCACAGGCTTGCCAGTCAACCTGCAGAGACCATGCTCTCTAACTCCCAACACAATCCCGACGGAACTAAGGCCTCTAGGTCTGAGTCTTGCCTTCCCATCCTAGAACAAGACCTCAAACCCCTTCTTCTCAATCATTGAGACAGATATCATCCTATATCCGAGTCCTGGTACAAATAGTACATCCTGGACCCACATCACTCGTCTTGTCTCCATCCTGAATGACACAACTCCTGATCCTCGGATCTCCTTCTGACTCTTGTCGCCCAACACCATGTGCAAATTTGAGTCCCATTCATCTAGAGTCTCAAAAACCTCTTGTGACCCTGTCATATGGTTCATCGCACCACTACTCATGTACCACCCATCCTTGTCGATAGTACCCTGCGAGAAATGAGAGATCATAGCAAAGTCCTCCTCTTCCAACCTCTTTGGTGAGAACATCTATCTCAGCAGAAGTGGAAACACCGACGACCTGCTTCCCTTTCTTCTTCTCGTCATCTCCCTTCTTCTTCATCGGACATCTCGATGAAAAATGACCCATCTCGCCACAATTGAAACACTTGACTTTACTCAAGTCCTTCTGTTTACCCTTCATTCATGCTGCAAGTGCCACGTCCTCATATGCCATCTTTATTGGATGAATATCCTCGTCTCACAACTCTTCCTAAATGAAGTCGTCTCGCAGCCTATTCCAGTCTTGCAACTTCTCTTTGGCAACGATCCCTTTGATAAAGAGCTTCCATTCCCCGATGAACCCTTTCAAGCAAATCCTTACCATATCACTATTTGAAATAGTCACACCGACAGTAGCAAGCTCATCTCTGGCCTAAGACAATTTCGTTAGATACGAAGTCACTCCTTCACCCTTTATCATCTTGGTGGACTTCAAATTATCCTACAATACCAGTACCCGGTTCTCGTTCTTGTTCTGGAACAAATTTTGAAGGGCCATCCACATCTCATGTGCATTGTTCTTGCTGGAAAAATGAGGTATTAGGGGATCCTTCACACCGTCTAGGATGACCAATCTCGCCCTCGTATCCAAATCTTCGTACACTTCTAGCTCCTTTGGGTCGGTTGGCTTCTTAATGGCCTTCTTGGCGAACTCCCAATCCTATTGACTTGCAAGACCAACTTGATCCTTTCCTTCCATGGAATATACTTGGACAACCCCTCCAACCTGTCCTCATACCAGAGGCCTTCCTGCAACTTCGAAATTGTCACCTACAATGTGACCAACTCCCTCTTAAGTTGGACTTTGTTGTGCACAACTCTGATTCACTATCTTCCAAAGTAGCTTAGACACGCTCTGATACCATGTTGAATTTCCACGATCTTGGGTCTAGGTTAGAATCTTAGAATACTTGATGCTTCCAAACCAAGAATCTCAACAAGAACTACAAGGCACAGCAGAAAATATAAAGCAGTAAATCACACATGCACAAGTGTAGACAATTTTTAACAAATATAGTACAATAATGTACAACCCAATATTCGTTATATTAAACCAAACTAAATAATACAACAATCTATGGAATACAAGATAGAATGACAAACTTCATTGCAGCTACTATGTCGTATCTTGTCTTGTCGGTCCTTTTCTTCTATACTGTTATTTAGTTGCTCCTTAGTCCTTCAAAGTGTTGAGATTTTGTGTATTTGGGGTAGCATCAGTTGTGCTCTAGCTCCCAAATTTTGTGGAGAGACTAGAGTTCACCTGATCTACAAGACCCAGAAATGGATTCGGGAAATTTTATCTGGTTTAGGAGATATTAAATTAATTAATTCTTTTAAGTGTATTTCCTAAGTTAAAACTTAGGAAACTTAAATAATTAAAGTGAATTTAATTAAACATGTGATGAAATTGTCTTAAGTCACACAGATCAAGCTTTCTTTTAATCTCAGCCATTGATTTAAGATTTGATCATGGCCGTTGATTTGTCAACGAGAAAAGTATAAAGGAAAGGCTTGGGGTCATTTGTAGACACACACAAAGGAAGAGCATTGAAGCTAAGCTAAGATTCTAGGGCAAGGTTTGCTTAGAATACTCAGAAGTGTTTCAACTACAGAAAGGGGAATTTAGACCAAGGGGATGATCTGATCTCAGGGTCTAGAATACAAAAAAAACAGAGATCAACTCAAGGACAACGCAGAGGAAGGCAGTATCAACAACAACAAGGATAACGTAATTTTCAGGAAACCCTTCAGGGGTTACGCAGAGACCCCTAGGGGCAGCGTAGTGACTGCGTCACCCATTCTAGGGTAATGCAGTCCCTTCCGGAGCAGCGCTGAGGGTTTGGAGGCCATCCAAGGCCGACACAGAGGCGTTCAGAGGCTTCAGAGGCTGATGCAGAGCCTTTCAGGGACAGCGCTGGGTTTTCTAGGCCCTAATCTTGGCTGAGTTTTGTAAATCTCATTTGAGGGTGTGGATCAGTCATTATTTCGGCCATAGATCAGCCAATGAGCTATAGATCTAGTGTTATCTCTGTCGGGTTTTCCAGATCTGGAACCCAGATTTGTGTATTCAAAAATATTCTTAATAATAGAACTCTCCAGCAGCTAGAGACTGGTTTTCCCCACCTTGGGTTTTTCCGGTGACTATTTGTCCATAAATAAATTTGTCAATGTGTGCATCTGCTTATTCTAGATCTGAATTGGTAGAGATCTGTTATGTGTTTTTCTTCGATGTTAACTTGAATTTATTCAGTTGATAACTTATCTAAGTAGGAGGAGCTTAACGAGATTAATAGTAATAATTTATGCATAAGATATAAGATTCAAAAATTTCTACAGAAAGGACAACACATAGAGACTCCAAAAGAGCTTCCTCCTATCACTGCTACAAGTCACGTCAGCTACAATGAACATGGGCTAATCCAATCTGCTCTCTAGGATGGTGTTAATTTTGGACAACTAGGTCCAAACTCCATGTTGTGATGCTCAGATGAAGATACCAATATTTTTATTGGGTTCCTCTTTCAGAGAGGTGCAAGATTTATCTAAAGATCATCTTGATCCAATAAGCAGAACATTTATTTTGAATTTATTCAAGATATGTGCAGGTTGGCCTTAAGGTTTTGTGCCCCAATAGTTATGTCACACACCCTCACTGATGGATATATATTGGTCAGCGTTGGAGGACATTTTCACTCATCTCATCCTCACACATTTCTCTCTCCTCATCTGATTGGTTCGATGTCCTTGGTGGCTCTTCTCTCCACACGTGGGAAATTTCCAGCAGCAGCACTTTTCTGATTTTGGTCTAGGGTTTCTGCAGCAAACTTTGACTAGTGTTGTCTTTGGTCAACGCAAGGTCAAATCGACCCGAAACTCTCCCAAAATTTTAATTTTCCAAATCCGCATTTTTTGCCACTATTCCCGAGTCAAAAATGTTGACTTTGACTTTTTAGCGTTGACCTAGCTGCTATTGTTGTTTGTGTTAACCGTTGACTTTTTGGGTTGACTTTTGAGTTGACCGTTTGGCTATCCTAGAGGGTTGTGTGACATTGCTGGTTGGCTAACCATATTGAGACTTTGTTGGTTGAAGCATCCTGTTGACCGCTATAACGCACCAACACACTTATATATTTTTGGCTTGTCTTCTATCGATCTACTGGTATGTTCTATCAGCGTTTTACTTTATTGTTTATGTGATTACTATCCGATATTGGAGAAAAAGTATAGTTTCATCAAGTATAGAACATCTACATAAATTTACATGGTATCAGAGCTGAGGTGAAGACAAAGCCATATTTTGTAGCAATCACCGAAGATGAGGATGGGTTCCTCAAACTACAATGGTTTTAAGGCTGATGACAAATTGATTGGGAAGGATGATTTCCATGCTTGGAAGATGACATTGGATCTGAACTTGGAAGACCAAGATTTCATGGACTAATGTGCTGGGTCAAATCCAAGAGCCTCCATCCACTGCTACTATTGCTGCCAGAACAAAGTATAAGAAGGGGGAGATCAAAGAAAAGTTGATGATTAGGAACTCAATTCATAAGAATCTGGTTGCCTACATCTCTAAGCTGGGCACATCCAAAGAGATGTATGATAAGTTGGTCCACATGTTCAAGGCCAACAATGCAAATGAAGTCCTATTCTTCAAGAACCAATTGAAGAATCTGAAGAAAGGCAGGGATGAGTCTGTTCAATCATATTTTCTGAAGCTGACCGAGATCAGGAACAATCTGCTAGCTATTGGGGAGACAATAGCTGATCGAGAGATGGTTCTCACCGCACTTGGAGGTCTCTCATCTGAATGGCATGTATTCAACGCTACCATTCTCAATAACAATGTGATACCTGATTTTGACGAAGTACTATCAAGATGCGTACAAGAAGAGACAAGGATGAAGAAATATGAAAATGAAGGAAATGTTGCCTTCGCTGCTCATACTAAGAAGATGAACTTTGGTGGTCCAAGGAACAATGGAAGAGCAGGGGCCCAAGGGAAGAAAGGCAAGTGTTACACTTGTCACAAGCCAGGTCACTATGCTAGAGAATGCCCTTTCAAGAAGGATTCTCCCGATGATGATGACAACAACAACAACTGGAGGAATGGCAATCAAAGGAACAACAGGTTCAAGGGAAAGAGGAAGGCTCTCTCCAATGGAAATGAGAAACCTTTCAAAAGGTCAAGAAATTCCAGGTATGAGGAATCAAATGTTGTTGATAAAATAAATGAATTCATTCTTGTATCTGCCCTCTCTACTGCATCTCGACCCGACACTAGGGATGTTTGGTTGATAGATACTGGTGCCTCAAGGCACATCACTGGGTTCAAGGAAGCACTTTTCGATATGGTTGAGAAGGATACTAATCTAGAAATTATCCTTGGAGACAATGCCTCATATCCCGTGAAAGGGACAGGGACTGTGACCCTCCACTTATCTCAAGGTCAAGTCCTCCGCTTGCAAGATGTATTCTATGTACCTAATTTGAAGAAGAACTTTGTGTCTATATCGGTCATGGAAGACAAAGGTTTCAATGTGGCATTCATTGATGGGAAGGTGCGCATCTGGAAGAAGAGCTTCAAGGAAGCTATCACAATTGGGTCTAGAGTTGATACACTCTACCAAGTTGGAGGAAGTCCACTGGGAGCAATGACATGTGATGCTATCTGACAGACCGATAATGCCACTGAATATGAGACGAACAAGTTCAAGAACTTTTGCGGAGAAGCTGACATTAAGAGGGAGACCACAACTGTCTATGCTCCTAAGCAAAATGGCGCTGCTAAATGAAAGAATAGGACCATTGTGGAAGCTGCCCATGCCATGCTATGTGACCAGGGTCTACCGAAGTTTCTGTGGGGAGAAGCTGCAAACACTGCTGTGTACATACAAAACCGATGCCTACATTCTGCTTTGGACTCCAAAACTCCTGAAGAGGTTTTCAAGTAAGAAACTTGAAGTCTCACATTTTAGAGTTTTTGGATGTCCTGTTTATTTTCATGTGCCGAAAGAGGAGCAAGCTAGATGCTTCTGGGAAGAAGGGAATGTTTGTGGGCTACAACGAAACTTCAAAGGCCTATAGAGTCTATGTGTTTGGTCAAAGGGAAGTGGAGATATGCCATGATGTCACCTTTGACGAAGATGCTTCCCTGAGGAAGGTAGTCAATCTTCCGAGATCTGAGGAAGATCATGAAGCAAGGCCTGGAAATCAAGAAGAACCGAAGGATGAGACGATGCCCGATGTTGAAGGACCGATGGACCCGATTGATCCACCTCCTTCACTGGGGAAGAGGCCATCATGGCTCAGGGACACTCTCGAGGATAACAAGGGAAATATGGCCCCAAGGGGGAGATTCTGTGAAAGCAAGAAGCCGAATAGATACCAAGGGTATCTAGCAGCCATGAGTACTATTGTATAATCTGAGCTTAGATCTTTTGAGGAAGCCTTAAAGCATCAAGTCTAGAAGGATGTTATGCACAAAGAGTATGAGTCCATATTGAAGAATGATTTCTGGGATGTGGTTCCAAGACCGGAGGATAAAGCAGTTGTCACCTTGATCTGAAAATGAACGATTAACTTCTTAAATCTATTACAAAGATTGAATGTAGGGGCACTTACTGGATATGTCACCTTTGATAAAAGGATGAGATCCACAGGCTACCTGGCCCTTTACAGACTTTGTCTTTAGAATTAATAGAAGTTAATACTCATGTTCTGAAAATGCAGAAATTGATCGAATAAAGTGTTGAGGTAGTTTGATTAGTTTGTCCTTTAGATTGAATATTAACTGAAGTATGCTTTAATGAAAAAGGACATAAGCCAGCAGCATAAATGATTTAAATAATAGCAATAATCAAAGAGAATAAGAAGCAAACAATTTGATGACGGAGTTCGTCCCTCCTGGACTACATCTCCGGGTCCGCTTTTAAGTGGGTGTCCGTTTTTATTAGGATTAATTGTGAGGAATATTTACACTGAAATAAAATAGAATGATTGTGCTCGCAGGCACTTCTGAACCCTGTAAACAGAAAGTAATCTTCCTCGCCTTTCCGACGCCTGTCTCAGTGCTCAATTCCGACCACCGACGGCTGAGCAATGCTGCAAACAAAATCGCCTCTAATCTTATGAAACTGCACTATGTCTTCCAAAAACCCAAGCTGCCTTCGTGAGCAAATTCCCTGGTTTAAATAGGCTGCATTCGAACCTATGAAATCCACATTTAGAAGATGGCTGAGAAAATGTGGTGAAAAAGGTTTCGAAATCCCTTTATTCATGAACCTAGGGATAATGTTTCCCAAACCTTAGTGCACAATTAAATTGAAAAACCCACAAATAAACTTTATGATATAAACTCAACCCGACGGCTAGGCTAACCGCGCGGGGAGTTGTAACCATTCCCATGTGAATGGGCGAAATAAATCTCAGCGGTTATGGATAATGCTAATCCTGCCGCAGTTAACTCTTCGCGGTCAATCCTTATCATATGCACGCAGTTTTCCATATAGTTTACAATCCACGGTTTTTAAAACATTTTCCAAACATTTTTCACGCAATTATTACCCCTGTTCACATGGTGTTTAAAATCCTCCGACATGGCTTTGGAGCTCGCAGATAGCAGTTAGTGCTTTAACTCTGTGGGTTTTGTCATTAAAGTTTTATTAAATCAACATTTCAATATCCCGAACCTTAGTAATAAGGTTTTTATATCATAGGTTTTAAATCCCGACATTCGAACCTTTAAAAGGTTTTTGACACCATAGTTTTTTAAACTAATCTTCCGAACCTTATAAAAATGTTTATGGTGTGGTTTTTGAATATATTTGCGCTAAGACTTTAGACTTAGGGTTTTATTTTAGCATTGTTTTTTGTAATTTGCGCTAGGACTTTAACATTAGGGATTAATGCATAGGACTTTTTCATATGAAGAGTTTTAGGAATAGGATTTTAGGTATTAGGATTTTGACATATGTTTTAGGTATTTAGGAATAGGACTTACATTTCATAAGGTATTTCACCATAGGAAACCTTAGATCTAGGTCCATAAATACTATGTCCCCTTTTACATCTTTTTCATCCAAATTCAAAACACATGACGACCATAACATTTGAAGAACCTTTCACTGGCGATTTGAAAATTCTGAAGACTGAACTGGACATCGAACTGCTGAAGTTGACTTGGAACTCTGCCGATCTTATATTGATCAATATCCTCCTGGATCGATCCTCTCCACTTAAAAAGCTTTTAGACCACAAAAGCTTGATTTTAAACTGAAAATAAGTGAGAATATAACTCTCTCACTTTCATCTTGACTTTGATGATGTACCAATACATTTGATCAATCAACTATAAGTGATGACCCTGATGCTGACCATGGCACTTTTTGAACTGGCAACCTGTTCCACATTTCTGCAGTATGTACAACTTGCGATGATGGTGAAACAACCTGTTATAAACATGGCAATTGACTTCTTTCCACAAAATACCATGAGTTAGTGATTCACAATCTTTGAAAACAGTCTCTATAGGATATTGTTCAATACCATTGACTTGTATTAACAATCTATTTTGTGGAATGACAGAGACTATTAAAGACATTTTTGACATCACTATTTGATGTTTCCATTGATTAGCACTTTCCCCTGATGCATAAGCTGAATACTTTGACACTGATTTTAGAAAGGCTTTGATATGGAAACAAAAATGCTCCCTCTCCACTTGAAAAGAGGCTTCTAATGGTGACACAATACAAGAGAAATCAAACACTGACTTTCCCCAATACTGACCTGTATCCCTGCATCTGTTAAGTTTCAAACTTAAACTGATTTGATTCATTCTGACATTAGGAAGAAGAGATCTAGGCATCATTTGTAATGCATGTTGTATTCCCTGCTTATGAGTAAGATGTTTGTTTCCTTTAATCAAACTATCTTTAAACTGGGAATCATAACTTGAACTAACATATGGTCGACTCTTATGTCGTTCCTTTACACACATGATTACAAATCTTTTTAATTTCTTTATTTATTTATGTTCTACAACTGACTTGTGACACATTCCATTATTATAGGCATCAGGCATCAACTGCATCTCATGTGATATTTCCTTATTATGAAGTAGATGTTTTGGTTCCTTAACCAGATCTTGAAACGAATCTATCTTGTTAACCAAATTACCTTCATACTGAAATTCACAACGTGAACAAGTATCCTTAAGATCCTTATGTTGCTCTTTTATCGACATGAGTATGTACCTCTTACTTGAATTAATTAAGCGCTTCATCTGATTAGCATTAATTAAATTCCAGTGATTTTGAGTTTTATGTGCTCGAATGATGTACTTAATCCCATCTTTTATGAGATGATACATATGTTCATTTCTATAAAATACTGCATCATGGTCATAGAGATAAGGGCTACCTAAGACAATTCCACAAATGTCTAACGGTATCACATCCAAATCTACTTCATCGATATAGTTAGATGTGATTGCAAATTTTAACCGACACTGTTTGGTAACATGAATTTGAGATTTTTCCTTTAACCACCCTAAAGGATATGGCTTTGGATGATTATTTGTTTTCAAACTCAATTGTTTAACCAATGACTCAGAAATCAAATTTGCCTTTGATCTCGTATCGAACAATGTATCTATCTTAGTATGCTTTGAAGTTACCCTTATATGAAATAACTCGATCCTTTTTCCTTCATTCAACTGTGTGATATTAGGAGAAGCAGAAGTACTAGCTTCAGAAATTTTACCTGTTGTATCCATAACAGTGATTTTACCTTCATCACCCTGAATCGGATCCCAAATCCAAGCGTTGCTAGATTGTTGTTTCAGCCTTCTTTTCACCCTTTCTCATTTGGAACTTCTTTGGCTTTAGTTCCAGATGAAGTTTCCAGCACCTTGCTTCATCGTGGCCGATCTTTTGGCAATGTGTACAAGTATGTCTATCATCTCCCTTCTGAGTTGTGGCAGCCTTCTTTCCCTTTGACTTGCCCTTCTTTTTGCTATCTTCAGTTTCCATCTGCGTGGATGTCTTTGGTGTAAACTTGAATGGTCTATCACCTGACTCGACATGAATAGATTGAACACAAACTTCATCAAAATCATCAGGATTGAACATTAATAATGTATGCTGCAAATATGAATGCAAACTTCCTATATACTTTACAAAGTTTCTCTTGTGTCCAAAGAAATACCAAATGCTAATGCCTTCTTTCAGAATTCCTGTGTGAACTCTTGAACACTTTGTCCCTTACCTTGTCGCAAGCGCTGCCAATCCATTACAGCTCGCTGTGTGTGACCCAACGGATAGAATTGTTTCTTTAGAGCCCTTATAAACTTAGTCCATGAGGTGATAACTTTTCCTTTACGCTTTAAATCTATTTGTGTCTTACTCTCCCACCAGATCAAAGCAGTACCCCCCATTCTAAGAGTAGATAATTGGATCTTTGTCTTATCATCAGTAATATTTTGAATACGACAATAGACTTCTAATTGTTTTACCCAATTATCTAGTTTCTCAGGGTTCATTTCTCCATCATACACAGGTAATTCGAACTTAACATCAAGTTTCAAAAGTGGACTCTTAAGTTTATTTTCTTTTTCTGATTCAGAACTAGAAGTAGAAGAGGAAGAAGAAGATGATGGAGATGAAGGAGGAGATTTATCTACCTTGCCTTTACCCTTATTTGATGCCTTCGACGATGAGGTTTCATCTCTCTTCTTTTTGTCTTCATATAATTCTGCCAACATTGCTGCATGTTCATAAACATCTGTTGGATTTGAGTCTCATCCATGGGCTTCGTTTCAGTAGCTTCAGGAGTCTTAACGTTCTCAGTCCCTGTCATCGTTGACTGATGAACGAATTTATGTTTTCCGATCTCCGGATCGAATTCCTCAAGCTCGCCTTTTCCACGTTGCAATCCCAACCTGGTTAACATCCCCTGACAAACAAACTACAAAGCACAACCTGCTCTGATACCAATATGATCTGAAAATGAACGATTAACTTCTTAAATCTATTACAAAGATTGAATGTAGGGGCACTTACTGGATATGTCACCTTTGATAAAAGGATGAGATCCACAGGCTACCTGGCCCTTTACAGACTTTGTCTTTAGAATTAATAGAAGTTAATACTCATGTTCTGAAAATGCAGAAATTGATCGAATAAAGTGTTGAGGTAGTTTGATTAGTTTGTCCTTTAGATTGAATATTAACTGAAGTATGCTTTAATGAAAAAGGACATAAGCCAGCAGCATAAATGATTTAAATAACAACAATAATCAGAGAGAAGAAGAGGCAAACAATTTGATGACGGATTTCGTCCCTCCTGGACTACATCTCCGGGTCCGCTTTTAAGTGGGCATCCGTTTTTATTAGGATTGATTGTGAGGAATATTTACACTGAAATAGAACATAATGACTATGCTCATAGGCACTTCTGAACCCTGTAAATAGAAAGTACTCTTCCTCGCCTTTCCGACGCCTATCTCCGTGCTCAATTCCGACCACCGACGGCTGAGCAATGCTATAAACAAAATCGCCTCTAACCTTCTGAAACTGCACTATGTCTTCCAAAAACCCAAGCTGCCTTCGTGAGCAAATTCCCTGGTTTAAATAGGTTGCATTCGAACCTCTGAAATCCACATTTAGAAGATGGTTGAGAAAATGTGGTGAAAAAGGTTTCGAAATCCCTTTATTCATGAACCTAGGGATAATGTTTCCCAAACCTTAGCACACAATTAAATTGAAAAACCCACAAATAAACTTTATGATATAAACTCAACCCGACGGTTAGGCTAACCGCGTGAGGAGTTGTAACCATTCCCATGTGAATGGGCGGAATAAATCTCGACGGTTATGGATAATGCTAATCCTGCCGCAGTTAACTCTTTGCGGTCAATCCTTATCATATGCACGCGGTTTTCCATATAGTTTACAATCCACGGTTTTTAAAACATTTTTCGCGCGGTTATTACACCTGTTCACATGGTGTTTAAAATCCTCCGACATGGCTTTGGAGCTGGCAGCTAGCGGTTAACGCTTTAACTCTGTGGGTTTTGTTATCACAGTTTTATTAAATCAACATTTCAATATCCCGAACCTTAGTAATAAGGTTTTTATATCATAGGTTTTAAATCTCGACATTCGAACCTTTAAAAGGTTTTTGACAACATAGTTTTTTAAACTAATCTTCCGAACCTTATAAAAAGGTTTATGGTGTGGTTTTTGATTTTGCGCTAAGACTTTAGACTTAGGGTTTTATTTTAGCATTGTTTTTTGTAATTTGCGCTAGAACTTTAGCATTAGGGATTAATGCATAGGACTTTTTCATATGGGTTAGAGTTTTAGGAATAGGATTTTAGGTATTAGGGTTTTGACATATGTTTTAGGTATTTAGGAATAGGACTTACATTTCATAAGGTATTTCACCATAGGAAACCTTAGATCTAGGTCCATAAATACTATGTCCCCTTTTACATCTTTTTCATCCAAATTCGAAACACATGACGACCATAACATTTGAAGAACCTTTCACTAGCGATTTGACAACTCTGAAGACTGAACTGGACATTGAACTGCTGAAGTTGACTTGGAACTCTGCCGATCTTATACTGATCAATATCCTCCTGGATCACACCTCGAAATAGCTCTACAAGATCAAGTATGAATCTGATTGAAGTGCTGAAAAGTTCAAGGCAAGATTCCCGTGGCTTCTCTCAAAAGGAAGGCATAGACTATGATGACATATTTGCACCTGTGGCCCGATATAGCACCATCCGATCTATCATAGCCCTTGCTGCTACGCAAGGATGGAGTCTTCATCAAATGGATGTGAAGACCGCATTCTGCATGGTGCGATAAAGGAAGAGGTGTCTGTGCAGCAACCTCTGGGGTTCGAAGTCAGGATCGAGACACCCATGTCTGCAAGTTGAATAAATCCCTCTATGGGTTGAAGCAAGCACCCAAAGCTTGGTACAAGAGGATAGATAGCTACTTGATGAAGCTGGGCTTCACTCATAGTAATGTTGATTCAAGCCTTTACTTCAAGGTTGATAGAGAGAAGCCCTCTCATTCTGGTGCTGTATATGGATGACCTCTTCTTGACAGGTGCTAACCCTCTCATTCATCAGTGCAAGAGGGAGTCGTTGTTGAATTGGGGATGAAGGACCTAGGACTGATGCATTACTTCCTAGGCTTGGAGGTCTGGCAGAGACCTGGCGAGATTTTCCTTTCTCAAGGAAAATACATTGTGAAGCTTCTGGAAAAGATTTGGTATGGTGGACTGTAAGTCTGTGTCGACACCGATGGAGCTCAACTTTAAGAAGTTGAGTGGCAGCGCTACTGGGCCCGTGTTAGCTAATCCTACTGAGTATCCTCAACTCGTAGGGGCCTTGATGTTCTTAGTGAACACCCGTCTAGACGTATGTTTTGCAGTGAACACTTTGAGTCAACACATGGTTGATCCTCATAACATTCACTGGGTTGGTGCCAAGAAGCTCTTAAGATATCTCTGGGGCACGATAAACCATGGGCTGAGATACACTGTCGGGAGCATGACACTCCATGGATATACTGATGCCGATTGGGTTGGCAGTGTGGTGGATCGCAAGAGCACATCTGGATGCTGCTTCACACGTAGATCTGCTTCGCAAGAAACGAAAGTCGATAGCCTTGAGCACTGTTCAGGCCGAATGCATTTCAGCATGTATGGCCGGTTGTGAAGTCACTTGGTTGCGAAAGCTCTTCAGTGAGTTGTTCGAGCATGTGTTAGATGCCACCGTTATCCTTTGTGATAATCAAAGGGGGATTTGTTTGTCATAGAATCTCAGGTTCCACGATCAATCCAAGCATGTTGATGGCTGGTACCACTTTATCCGGGAGATGGTACAGCGAGCCGTCGTAAGGCTCGATCATATAGGAACTGATGAGAAGGTCACGGATATTCTCACAATGCCCTTGGGGAAGGTCATGTTCCTAACCTTTCGTGAGTGGAACGACCCTATTCTAAGGGTCCTGTTGGACGATGAGCTCTTGAAACTCTGGGGGGCTTTGGAGATAGCTTCTCGAAGCTATAAGCAACCATAGGGCTAGGCTTGCCGAACCTTGTTGGTGTGCTTCTGCCCCACCATTGTGATGATTGAGTTGGTTCACCTCTCATTATCTGTGCCCCGTATGCATCCTACCCATTTGAGTTCCGGACTTATGGGAAGTACCTCTCATTTGGCAAATGAGGTGGGAAAAGCTAGAGAATCAATGAAACTAACTTCGGGTTAGTATATGACTCTCTTGAGTCCAAGTGAGGTTTCAGACCCCCTACTAACTTCGGGTCAGATAAAACAACTTCGGGTTGGTATGTGACTCTCTGAGTCCTATAGAGGTTTCGGACCTCTGGGCTGGATCTGTTAGTCGGGAATGATGTTTTTGTGACTGACCCACTTCTGTTCTGAAATAAAGAAGCCAGCAAAGCAAGTTACGACGGGATGATGCACGATGTTTGGATTGCACAAGTGGATGGAGTTCTCCCTAGTTGAGAGGCAGTGTTAATTTTGGACAACTAGGTCCAAACTCCATGTTGTGATGCTCAGATGAAGATACCAATATTTTTATTGGGTTCCTCCTTCAGAGAGGTGCAAGATCAATCTAAAGATCATCTTGATCCGATGAGCAGAACATTTATTTTGAATTTATTCAAGATATGTTCAGGTCGGCCTTAAGGTTTTGTGCCCCAGCAGTTGTGTCACACACCCTCACTGATGGATATATATTGGTCAACGTTGGAGGACATTTTCACTCATCTCATCCTCACACATTTCTCTCTCCTCATCTGATTGGTTCGATGTCCTTGGTGGCTCTTTTCTCCACACGTGGGAAATTTCCAGCAACGACACTTTTCTGATTTCGGTCTAGGGTTTTTGCAGCAAACTTTGACCAGTGTTGTCTTTGGTCAACACAAGGTCAAATCGACCTGAAACTCTCCCAAAATTTCGATTTTCCAGATCCACATTTTCTGGCACTATTCCCGAGTCAAAACATTGACTTTGACTTTTCAGCGTTGACCTAGCTACTACTGCTGTTTGTGTTGACCGTTGACTTTTTGGGTTGAATTTTGAGTTGGCCGTTTGGCTGTCCTATAGGGTTGTGTGACATTGCTGGTTGGCTGACCATATTGAGACTTTGTTGGTTGAAGCATCCTGTTGACTGCCGTAACGCACCAACACACTTATATATTGCTGGCTTGTCTTCTATCGATCTACTGGTATGTTCTATCAGCATTTTACTTTATTGTTTATGTGATTGCTATCCGATATTGGAGAAAAAGTAAAGTTGCATCAAGCATAGAACATCTACATAAATTTACAAATGGCCAATCCCTGAGCTCCAATCTCCCTTCTAGTAGCCTCTTTCGTCCATCAAGGAGCTACACATAAGGCTCCAATTTTCACCCAACCTTCAGTGGTCTTAGTCACTTCTAGGGCTACTTTGGGTAGGCAACACACTGCCCTCTATTGAAGAATGTAACTAGGTTTTTTCTTCATAAATTGTACCTCAGTAAAAATGTAATATATATGTCAAAAGAAAAGCAAAAAGAATTTTTATTATTATAGAATTGACTTGGTAAAGCATGAGTTTCATGCCTGGGTCAATTGTCATAGGTCAAGCCTCCATTGTAGGCTTTAGGTAGTTGTCAAAGATAGTTATTGTTTGGTCAAATATTCCTCCATCAAGTCAACCTCTTCACCAAAGTCTTCAAGTCGGTCTCAAATGAATTATCATCAAATGAACTCAAGTCAAACTAAATAGAGACACATGTCTTCATGATCACATGTCGGCCTATTTTCATATGGCAACAACTATATATACAAGTATGAGGACTTCACATAAACACAGTCAATAAGCTCAAATTAGCCTCTAAAATAGGTGTGGATATCACATGTATACAAGCTCGGATCAGTCTTTGAAATAAGTTCGGATATCACAGTGCACAATTTTAGATATCACAGTAAGTGATTCAATGCTATTATAATGGAGATATTTTGGTGTAATCTCAGTAAAGGATTTTAGTGCAAATATAACAATGAAGTCTCACCACAGTACCACAGTCTTGGTGTAATATCAGTGAAGGATTTCGGTGCAAACACAGTAATGAAGTCTCACCACAGTGCCAAAATCTCGGTGTAATCTCAGTAAAGGATTTCGGTGAAAACACAATGATGAATTCTCACCACAGTGCCACAGTCTTGGTATAATCTTAGTACCACAGTCTCGGTGTATTGCAATGATGCAAATCTTAGTAAGAAGCTCGGACTTCAGTATGCCTTATTGAAGTTCGAATCACAGGGTGTCACAATGATGTTATATGAGGTTGTCACAGTGATAGTCTATGAATATGGCTCCTTTGTCACCGTGAAGGATGCCTCAGAACTTCATGACCAAAAGAAGGACATAAGCATCTCAATGTTGCAAGGAAGAAAGTTGAAGAATAAGCTATTGCTTAGCTGAAGAATAAAATGCAAGGTTGACTTGATGGAGGTTGTCTTGAGTCTAAGCTGTGAGGGTCTTGGTTGTCTCGTCTTGTTTTGAATCTACTAAAGGAATAATTTTGACTGGGTTTTCCCCTAGAGTGGGGTTTTGCCCTAGCTTCGTGCCTACATCTTGTGTCCTCTTCTACTTGTTACTTGGCATTAGTCTTGATGATAAGAAAATATAATTCGAACGAACTAATAATAATAATGAAAACATCACAAGATAATGTCATAATAAGAGAAATCATCTAACTGCCACACTTTGGATTTCTCAACTTTGGATTTCTCAACATGGTCATGATCAAAGGCACTTTTACATCTTTGAAGTATTCTCACTGAAAGGTTCTATCTGCATTAAAGATCAAGTCTGTTAGATCAAGACCCCAAGGACATCTTTGGGTTAATGGAATTAAGATTCTGAGGTATCTTTAAAGGCTGGTGCACTAGTTCAATCTTTATTCACCACATTAAAGACACCTTGAAGAAGAAAGAGGATATAAAACCTTGCACAAACTTCAGAAAATACTTTCAATGGAATTAAGTAACAAGGTTTCAATATTCTACAGTGAATTGTTCGTATCAATTTCAGAGAGATGAACTCAGTAAATAACAAAGTGCAAGATTGGTGCAAATCTCAGAGGGAAGCTCAATGATATTACAATGACAAATTTCAGTACATCTTAGTATGACAGTTCTGATCATGAAATCAGTGAAACAAATAAACTATGGACTGAGTTAAACGTACTCTGAAATCTATTATAGAAGCCTTAACCAAATCACACTAGTCATATATATATATGAAATTGGCATCAGGCCTATTGTGGAAGGCAACGTAAGGAGGATTTGATTTTAAAAAAAATATATTCATTTGAAGACTATCCGAAGTATATCCGAAGAAAGCACGATTTGAGTACAAGGAACTAGATTAAAATAAATTCAAGTAAGTATTGTCAAGATATCAAATCAGAGGTATGTAATCGCAAGGTACGTATGTTCATAAGCTTTTAGATTTTCAATATGTCTAATCTAAAATGATCCTTGACTGTAATCCCTAGATAACATGCATCCTTATTCTCTAGAGTTTACAAGTAATATAGGATTTCAAGCAAAAGTTCGTGACTGAAAGAAGGAATAACTTTTCAAAGGATTCCATCCTCCATGAGATCTAACTTGAGAAATTAAATAATGTTCTTGGTATCACGTGTCTTACTTGAAAGTAAGCATTACAAGTATAGAAGATCATGGCTTACATGTCAAGAAATTCCTACAAGGTTTGGACTTCTCCAGGTTTGTCTTAAACTATACATCTTATAAAATTCTCTTAAGTACGTTCATCTTATTTTGAAATTTGCGTTACATTACTAACATCGTTATGTCTAACTGTCTTGAATCATAAAGATTCTTGTTTAGGGTGATTCATCTTTTGATAAATCTACACTCCTTACATACTTGATTGTTCTTATAGAACCCTAACCTAAGGGTATGTTGACAATGAATGAAACCCTAACCTACTTAAAGTTATTGATGGAGTCTAAAGAAATTACTATTATGTTTGATATATTGATGATGTCATGTTTTAGGTTTTGGTATGATCATGAAAACCCTAACTTGTTAGGGTTGAAATGGTGTTGTCTGAAATCCTAAACCTCTGAAGTTCTAGTAAAGTAGGGTTTGCTATATTATGATTTGAAACCCTAGATCCTTAGGGCTTGGTTGGGTCCATAGGCAAAACCCTTGTTATGTATTTAAATTCCTAGGAATGAAACCCTAGGTATGTTTCCATTTGGTTGAAACCCCAGCTTGGTCTAGGTCAGTATATGTCTGATATGTTAATATTGCTCGACATACGATATGTTTATGTGTGATGATGAATTCCTAGATATGTGTTGACTTAAAATTATTAATGGTCATGAGTCCTAGGGTTTGGAAACAAGCCCTAGTCTAAGTTTGAAGTTCTAGGATGACGTTTGGGAAATCTAGGGTTTTGCAGCTAAACCCTAGTAGTAGTTAAATTCTCTAATATGTATAACAATCTGGAATCAATGAATCTATATAGTGATTGCTAAGAATTTGTAGATGGAAAATCTAGGGTTTATATCAAACCCTAGTAGAATCTATTCATGTTGTTAAGTTGTGATTGGTTCTGATTGCTGGATCTCATATATGAAATCTAGGGTTTACATGAAATCCTAGTGGGAAGTCTAACATACGAATTCTTAAAATTGATAGCTGAATTAATCTCATTTGTTTCTAGTGTTTGATATTTGAAAAGACTAGTCATAACGTTGAAAGTAATGTTAAGACCCTAGATATAATGAGTTTGATATTATGTTTGAGCTACTGATGTGATTTAGGGTTTGTAACAAAACTTGGGCAAGAAGTTGAAGTATTGAAGTATATTCTCTTGTTGATTACATTTGTAAAGTCTAATGCTTTCGTTATTATAAGATATTTGGTTGTACTTGCTATCTAAGTTGCGCAGGTACATCATCTTCAAGATGGTGATGATGTCCGTAAGAGAAGTTGATATGATAAGCATGATGAGACGAATGGAAGCCATGAAATATTCTCCAATATCGTAGGAAGAAGTTGATCTCCCTAGGTTAAGAGTCAGCCTGGATAGAAGAAATCTCCCTGATTGAGAGGGAGGGTATGTCATAATCTTGATTGGAGAAGGAATTTTGAAGGATATGTTGTTGCATGAGGAGTAGGAAAAGAAAATGAATGATTAAGGAATCTTTTGTCAAAGATTTCGTTGATAGTCTTACTATGATAAGTTGAGAAGCAACATCAAGTTGTCTAAACAACCCCAGAGGTTTGTATTCTGAGTATGTACATTTGAAAGTGTATTACTGATTGGGGTTGTGATTGTACAGGTAAATCTCTCAAAGTTTTGATAGCATGCTAGCTACTAATCAGTCTGATCGAGAGAGATTTATTGTTGAGGCTTGGTGAGTGAAGCATTGCCTGGGACGACATATGGGCGACACAGTGTGTTGATCTCTAGGAAAGGTGGTGTGGGTCATTGAGATCTGACACGCACCTAGGTTGATGGTTATTAAGTAAGTCTGATGGTACCTAGAGAGGTTGAAAGGTTTAGTTCATCTTAGACCCACTCAGATAGATTTCCCTGGTTAGGAATCTAATCTGTGGCATTATGGTGCCAAAATTGTTGAGAGACCTTGGATAGATTGCCCTAGTCAAGAATCTAGTCCATGGCATTGTGATGCCTAAACTTCTTCGTAGATGATGTGTTTTAAGAACTTCCATGTACCTCTTTGATTATACGTAAATATGAATACCTCCCTAGTTAAGAGGGAGTGTTGAAGAATGTAGTTAGGTTCGGTATTCATAAGTTGTACTTGAGTAAAAATGTAATATATTTGTCAAAATAAAAGAAAAAAGAAATTTTATTATTATTGAATTGACTTGTTAAAGCATCAATATCATGCTTGCGTCAATTGTCATAGGTAAAGCCTCCATTGTAGGCTTTAGATAGTTGTCAAAGTCAATTATTGTTTGGCCAAAGACATGAGGAGTAGGAAAGGAAAATGACTGATTAAGGAATCATCTGTCAAAGTTTCCATTGATAGTCCTACTATGATAAGTTGAGAAGCAACATCAAGTTGTTTGAACGACCCCAGAGGTTTGTATTCTGAGTATGTACATTTGAAAGTGTATTACTCATTGGGGTTGTGTTTGTACAAGTAAATCTCTCAAAGTAGAAGCTATTCATGTTTTTGATTAAGTTGTGTTTTGATTTTTGGATCTCATATATGAAATCTAGGTTTTACATGAAATCCTAGTGAGAATTCTAACATATGAATTGTTAAAGTTGATAGATGAATTAATCTGATTTCTTTCTAGTGTTTGATATTTGAAAAGATTGGTCATATCGTTGAAAGTAATGTTAAGACCCTAGATATAATGAGTTTGATATTATGTTTGAGCTATTGATGTGATTTAGGGTTTGTAACAAAACCTAGCCAAGAAGTTGAGGTATATTCTCTTGTTGATTACGTTTGTAAAGTCTAATGCTTTCGTTATTATAAGATATTTGGTTGTACTTTCTATCTAAGTTGTGCAGGTACATCATCTTCAAGATGGTGAAGATGTCCGTAAGAGAAGTTGATATGATAAGCATGATGAGATAGATGGAAGCCATGAAAGATTCTCCAATATCGTAAGAAGTTGATCTCCCTAGGTTAAGAGGGAGCCTGGATAGAAGAAATCTCCCTGATTGACAGCGAGGGTATGTCATAGTCTTGATTGGAGAATGCATTTTGAAGGATATGTTGTTGCATGATGTTAAAATTGGACAACTAGGTCAAAACTCCGAGTTGTGCTGCTCAGATGACGATCCCAATATTTTTATTGGATTCCACTTTCGGAGAGGTGTAAGATTGATCTAAAGATCATATTGATCAGATGAGCAGAACATGTACTTTGAAGTTATTCCACTTATGTGCTAGGTCGACCTGGAATAAAATATTGACTTAAATGTCTTAAAGGACGTGTCACACACCCCCAAAGATTCCTATATATTGGAGAGACATGGAGTTCATTTGACACATATTGGTGTGGAGGAATTCTCTCTCTCTGGATAGCATTGGAGCTGCATATCTATGGAATGTTCTTTGTTTGGGTTGTTATGGGGTGATGTGTGACATGCTTGGTTGAATGACCTATTGGAGACTTTGCTGGTAGAAGCATCCTGCTGATCGTCGTAATAGCACCATTCATTATCTCTGTTTTGGCTTGTCTTCCATCGATCTATTTGTATGTTCTATTTGCTTCAGTATTGTGTGCCCTAATTTGAAATGGCATAGAACATGTTCTAAAATTAACATGGTTTCAGAGTGAGGAGAAGACAAATCCCATATCAGCTCTGTTGCGGCTTATTGTATAGGCTGAAAACTCTGTTTGAAAGGAGCCATAAGCTACAGCTAGGCTGTGTGGTAGGCTGCAGGCCATACCACCACAGCAAATGACAGTGTGGGCAGTTTTTGGAGTTGTTCTATGCCTTAACCCTCAGCGTAAAGGGCAACATTCTCTGTGGCTGTTCATAGGAGCATCAATTCCTGAAACAACGAATTATTATCTTGAGGCAACGAATATATTCCTGTGATAGCGAGGAGCAGTAAGGGTTTAAAGTAATCAAGTATTATGTGTAAGGCAGCGAGGGCCCATCACAACAAGTTAAGGACATATTCAAGGCGGCAAGGTTTGTTAGAACGTTGCCTTTGGAGTGCGAGTCCTGTGTAGACCAATTTTTTGTGGAACAACGAAATCCTGTGGTGACGGATCACAACGAGAATAGCAATGAAATCATGTGGTGACGAAGCAACGAAGTCCTGTGGAGCAACGAGAATAACAACAATCTATTGAGACGATGTAGCTGTTGCCAACAAGGTGTTAAAAGTCTGTGTATAAGCCGCAGGCTACATTTCGTCCAAACAGAGGCTACATTCCTCTCTCTCTCTCAGTCGGTCGAGGTGTTTTTGGCTAACCCATTGCCTATTTACTCGATTTATTAATTGGGAAAGCGATTAATTGATATTACATACGTAATATGATCGACCCAACTAGAATCACGAGAATGGACTTATAAAACCCTACCAAGTAAGTATCTTTCCATAAAAAAAATTTGCCTCTAACTTCGCTGGAAAATATACCGTTTTGGAGAAATCCCTCGCCTATTTCCAGGGTGCTCAGGTTTTTTTGGCCAGCATAGGAGACACATACCATCGAAGTCTAGTTCGTATTAGCGGACTTGTTCAACATTCTTCAATCCAAAAACAACAAGGAAGAAGGCCTGTTGAAAATTGTTTTCCAGAATGTAAGACCATGATCGAAGAATTCCCACTTACTGACCTATCACACATGAGCGAGATAGATTTGAAGATTCCCTAAATCAGACGGTTCAGCTCTGTAGGTTCAAAACCTGCCCCGAAACACCGAACAACAATTCTGTTCGACCGATCACCGAACAACATCGAAACGTTGTTTCATATATGATCGATTTGGAACGGATCTCTTATTATACGTCATCTTTGAGGTCTTTGGTCTGTGTTTTTTATTTTTTATATCGTGACGGTGTTATGGATTGTGGAGCAGAGTGTAGCAAAACCTATTAGAGATGGTCTTTTTCCCAATGGGAACTTCAAGTTTCCCCCTAAGCCCTCCACTTTGAAAGGCACGGTGGTCACGGGTTCGACTTCCATCCCCTTCTGGCTGACCAACGAGTTCGTCGAATACATATCGGCCGGGCAAAAGTAGCGCGACATGGTGCTGGTAGTTCTGAATGGAGATCACGGTGTGAGGCTCAGAAACGAGGCAAAGCTGAGCCAGAGAGTGAAGGTGAAAAATGGATCCTACTACTCACTCACCTTCAGCGTTGCTTGTACTTGTGCCCAAAATGAGAGACTGAACGTCTCTGTTCCACCGAAGGCAGGGGATCTGCCAATGGAGACGATTTACAGCAGCAATGGTTGGGATTCGTACGCATGGGCCTTTTGGGCTGCATCCAACATAATCGATATTACTCTACACAATCTTGGCGTGGAAGACGATCCCACCTGTGGTCCGATCATCGATGAGGTCATCTTCGATCATATACGTGATTCTGTGATATGATCTGATTCATGGTTGCATAGCTGGTCGATTCTGACTTTGGTCGATTTCACCCATACAGTCTGTAGGATCTCCATAACAGGCCAACGTGGGGATGTTAAGGGCTGCCACTTGTGCAGAACAGCAGCGCACTCGAAGTCCACCCATAAGATATCTATATATTTGTTTATTACACTGATATCATGGAAGAATAGGCAGCGTATGCCGCAGTCACTTCGAGGAATTTTATCCCTGTGGGGGACGAGTTACTACCAGAACTGTAAAAGGCCTGTATATGTCAATCCTGGGCCCCACGTAATTATCTTGTTAGTTGCGCGTGTAATAAGTGTTCATTGGGAAGATGTAACAATGAACTAATATACTCTGTACAATAGCATGGGATAGATATATTTTCTAGCAAGGGGATTCAAGCTTGAAGTACCAAGGTAGATAAGTTCTTCAGAGTCTAACACCAGCTGAATTTTTCATAAGCAGACACAGGTTGTTCTGAAAACCGAATATCACTCTACTATATTAATTTCAGCTGACAATGTGTTACTCTGGGCATGCAATAGAACTCTGGGCACTTCACTGTAAGTGGGAAGATTATCATGCACTAGCAAATTCAGCGCATCTATCCCAGGCCAAATTGTTGACAAGATGGGCAAATCTGTAAGCCCTAGGAAGAGTGACAAGAAAAGTTGATTTTTCATAGAGCTAGGCCAATTTTGGTAGCCTTAGGAGCAGTCTTCTGAAATGAACAGAAGTATGACAAATGGGCAGATCTGGAAGAAAATCAGGATGTTATGCCTCAAGTTGGATCCCTAGTTTAGTAAGTTGTAGTATTAGAAGGCTGTTTGAGGAAGCTCCAACAGATCTCCTCAGAATGACAAGTAATTGCTATAAGACACAAGCTAAGGCTTGTAGATACATTATCCCTGTTTGACAGTGACATATGGCATAATATGTATGACCATGGAAGTTGAAATCTTTAAATACTATATGGTAGTATGACCATGATGAAGATGATAGTGATGGGTAAGATAAAATTATGACACATCATAATCAGCGTTATCGCAGTAATCTGTATCAGTCTTACATCATAGCATAACGATAAAGTGTGAACTGAGAAGTATTTACAGCGTTCAGTCACGTCGTTGGAGTCCTGAACCATGCTTAGCAAAGCCTGTAAAGTTATGAATAAATGATTCCCATTATTTGACAAACATATGATACGTGTCAAGATGCATGAAAGCAATATGACTGTATATGGCTATGATTCTTGATGGCTTTGACAGTGGGAGAATAAACTTCAGGCCCCTAAATGCAAATCTCCTTTCCAAGTTGGTGTCTGGGATGACCTCATTTAAAATAGATGTCTTCTCTCGAGAGAGAAGCTGGCATTAAGAGGGAGAATACAACTATATATGCTCCTGAGTGGATACCGTTGCTGAATGAAAAAAAAAAGATCCTCATGGCTCAGAGACATATGGCTTCAGAGGGGGAAATTCCAGAGGAAAAACAAGAAGCCATATAAATACCAGGGGTATCTAGCTGCCATGAGTACAATATGAGAATAGATCATTTGAAGAAGTTGTAAAGTATCTAAATCTGCAAGGATGCGAGGGTGATGTATGGGATATGGTTCCTAGACCTCAGATCAAAGATGTTGTCACCTCGATACAAATCAAGCATGGATCTGATGGAAGTGCTGAAAATTTCAAGGCAAGATTCGTTGCCCGTGAGGAAGGCATAGACTATGATGATATGTTGAGCAACCTCTGGGGTTCGAAGTCCAGGATAGGGACACCCTTGTCTGCAGGTTGAAGAAAGCCCTCTATGGGTTGAAGCAAGCATCCAAAGCTTGGTACGAGAGGATAGATAGCTACCTAATGAAGCTGGGCTTCACTCGTAGTAATGTTGATCCGAACCTTTACTTCAAGGTTGATAGAGAGAAGCCTCTCATTCTGGTGTTGTATGAGGACGACCTCTTCCCGACAAGTGCTGACCCTCTCTTTCATCAGTGCAAGAGGGAGCTCGCTGCTGAGAGCGAGATGAAGGACCTAGGACTGATACACTACTTCCTAGGCTTGGAGGTCTGGCAAAGACCTCACGAGATTTTCCTTTCTCAAGGAAAATATGGTTTGCGAAATTTCCCAAAGATTTGGTATGGTGGACTGCAAGTTCGTGTCAACACCAATGGAACTCAACTTCAAGAAGTTGAGTGGTAGCGCTGTTGGGCCCGTATTGTCAAATCCTACTAAGTATCATCAACTCGTAGGGGCCCTGATGTTCTTAGTGAACACACGTCCAGATATATGTTTTGCAGTGAACACTTTGAGTCAACAGATGGTTGAACCTCATCACTTTCATTGGGTTGGTGCCAGGAATCTTCTGAGATACCTTTGGGGCACGATAAACCATGGGCTGAGATACACTGCCGGGAGCGTGACACTCCGTGGATATATTGATGCCGATTGGGCTGGCAATGTGGTGGATCGTAAGAGCACATTGGGATGCTGCTTCAATCTTGGTTCTGCTTCGATTTCATGGATGAGCAGGAAGCAGAAGTCGGTGGCTTTGAGCACCGCAGAGGCCGAATACATTGCAGCAAGTATGGCCTGTTGTGAAGCAGTCTGGTTGTGAAAGCTCTTTAGTGAGCTGTTCGAGCATGTGCTAGATACCACGGTGATACTCTGTGATAATTAGAGTGGGATTCGCTTGACCAAGAATCCTGTGTTCCACGACCGACCCAAGCATATTGATATCAGGTACCATTTCATCCGAGATATGGTACAGCGAGGTGACGTAAGGTTCGATCATATAGGAACTGATGAGCGAGTCGCGGATATTCTCACTAAGCCCCTAGGGAAGGTCAAGTTTCTAACCTTCCGTGAGAGACTCGGTATCGTGGAACGACCCTATGATGTGGGTCCTATTGGATGATGAGCTCGAGGAGCTCAGGGGGGCTTTGGGGACAACTTCTCGAAGCTATGAGCAACCACAAGGCTAGGCTTGCCAAACCTTGTTGGTGTGCTTGGACCCCACCGTTGTGATTATTGAGTTGGTTCACCTCTCATTATCTGTGCCCCGTATGCATCCTACCCATTGAGTTCAGGGCTCATGGGAAGTACCTCTCATTTGGCCAATGAGGTGGGAAAAGCTAGAGACTAGTAGCAAAGACTGATGGACGCATCAGAGATTGCCGTACTCTCTATCTAGGATGGTACGGTCCAACCACTTGATCTGGGATCAAGTCTAGTGAGGTCTCGGACCTCCGCCTGACTTCGGGTCAGATGAACCAACTTCGGGTTGGTTGGAGACTCTTTGTGAGTCTGATAGAGAGTCCGATAGATGTTTTGACCTCCTGGCTGAATCTCGTCGCCCAAAGAATGATGTCCTTGTGACTAACCCATTTCTCGTTCTGAAATAAAAGAGGCCAACAAAGTGTTGGCTATGGATGACGACGATACTTGGATTGCACTTAGGATGGAGTTCTCCCTAGCTGAGAGGGAGTGTTAAAATGAAATCCAGGTCCAAACTCCAGTTGTAGGGCCAAATGACGATCCCAATATTTTTATTGGATTCCTCTTTCGGAGAGGTGTAAGATTGATATAAATCTTGATCGGATGAGCAGAACATGTACTTTGAAGTTATTCCACTTATGTGCTAGGTCGGCCTGGAATAAAATATTGACTTAAATGTCTTAAAGGACATGTCACACACCCCTAAAGATTCCTATATATTGGAGAGACTTGGAGTGCATTTGACACATATTGGTGTGGAGGAATTCTCTCTCTCTGGATAGCATTGGAGCTGCATATCTATGGAATGTTCTTTGTTTGGGTTGTTCTGGGGTGATGCGTGACACGCTTGGGTTGAATGACCTATTGGAGACTTTGTTGGTAGAAGCATCATGCTGATTGCCGTAACGCCACCATTCATTATCTCTGTTTTGGCTTGTCTTCCATCGATCTATTTGTATGTTCTATGTGCTTCAGTATTGTGTGCCCTAATATGAAATGGCATAGAACATGTTCTAAAATTAACACATGAGAAGTAGGAAAGGAAAATGAATGATTAAGGAATCTTTTGTCAAAGATTTCGTTGATAGTCCTATTGTGATAAGTTGAGAAGCAACATCAAGTTGTCTGAACGACCCCAGAGGTTTGTATTCTAAGTATGTACATTTGAAAGTGTATTACTGATTGGGGTTGTGTTTGTACAGGTAAATCTCTCAAAGTTTTGATAGCATGTTGGTTACTGATCAGTCTGATCAGGAGAGATTTGTTGTTGAGGCTTTGTGAGTGAAGCATTTCCTGAGAGTACATATGGCCGCAATTTGTGTTGATCTCTAGGAAAGGTGGTGTTGGTCATTGAGCTCTAACACGCACCTAATTTGATGGTTAGTAAGTAAGCCTGATGGTACCTAGAGAGGTTGAAAGCTTTAGTCCATCTTAGACCCACTCGAATAGATTTCCCAAGTCAAGAATCTAGTTTGTGGCATTATGGTGCCTAAATTGTTGAGAGACCTTGGATAGATTGCCCTAGTCAGGAATCTAGACCATGGCATTGAGGTGCCTAAAATTCTTCGTAGATGATGTGTTTTAAGAACTTCCATGTACCTCTTTGATTATATGTAAATATGAATATCTCCCTAGTTAAGAGGGAGTGTTGAAGAATGTAGTTAGGTTCGATATTCATAAATTGTACTTGAGTAAAAATGTAATATATTTGTCAAAAGAAAAGCAAAAAGAATTTTTATTATTATTGAATTGAATTGTTAAAGCATGGGTTTCATGCTTGGGTCAATTGTCATAGGTAAAGCCTCCATTGTAGGGTTTAGGTAGTTGTCAAAGTCAATTATTGTTTGGTCAAAGACTCCTCCATCAAGTCAGCTTCTTCACCAAAGTCTTTAAGTCGGCCTAAATAGAGACACATCTCTTCATGATCACATGTCGACCTATTTTCATATGGCAACAACTATATATACAAGTATGAGGACTTCGCATAAACACATTCAATAAGCTCGAATTAGTCTCTGAAATAGGTGTGGATATCACAGGTATACAAGCTCAAATCAATCGTTGAAATAAGTTCGGATATCACAATAAATGATTCGATGTTATTACAATCAAGATATTTCAATATAATCTTAGTAAAGGATTTTGGTGCAAACACAGTAATGAAGACTCACCACAGTGGCACAGTCTCGGTGTAATCTCAGTAAAGGATTTTGGTGCAATCTTAGTAAAGGATTTCTGTACAAACACAATGATGAAGTCTCACCACAATGCCACATTCTCGGTGTAATCTCAGTAAAGGATTTTGATGCAAACACAGTAATGAAGTCTCACCACAGTGCCACAGTCTCGGTATAATATCAGTAGAATAGTCTCGGTGTATCACAGTGATGCAAATCTTAGTAAGAAGCTTGGACTTCAGTATGCCTTAGTGAATTTCAGATCACAGGTTGTCACAGTGATGGTGTATAAGGTTGTCACAGTGAAAGTGTATGAAGATGGCTCCTTTGTCACAGTGATAACTACCTCAAAATTTCATGACCAAAATAAGGACCTAAGCATCTCAATGTTGCAAGGAAGAAAATTGAAGAATAAGCTATTGCTCAGCTAAAGAAGAAAATGCAAGGTTGACTTGATGGAGGTTGTTTTCAGTCTAAGTTGCGAGGGTCTCGGTCATCTCATCTTGTTTTGAATCTATTGAAGGAAGAATTTTGACCGATTTTTCCCATAGAGTGGGGTTTTGCCCTACCTGCATTCCTACATCTTGTGTCGTCTTCTATTTGTTACTTGGAATTAGTCTTGATGATAAGAAAAGATAATTCAAGAGAACTAAAAATAATAATGAAAACATCATAAGATAATTTCATAATAAGAGACATCATCTCACTGCCACGCTTTGGATTTATCAACATGGTATCAAAGATAAGGTCATGATCGAAGACAGTTTTACATCTTTAAAGTATTCTTAGTGAAAGGTTCTATCTGCATCAAAGATCAAACCAATTAGATCAAGATCCCAAGGACATATTTGGGCTAATGGAATTAAGATTATGAGGTATCTTTAAATGTTGGTGAGCTAGTTCAGTGTTTATTCACCATATTAAAGACACCTTGAAGAAGAAAGAGGATATAAAACCTTACACAAACTTCAGAAAAGACTTTCGATTGAATTAAGTAACAAGGTTTTGATATTCTACAGTAAACTATTCGAATCATTTTCAGAGGGATGAACTCAGTGACAAAGTGTAGGATCGGTGCAAATCTCAGAGGGAGGTTCAACGATATTACAGTGACAAATTTCGGTACATCATAGTATGACAGTTATGATCATGAAATCAGTGAAGACTATATAACAATAAAGAAACTATGGACTGAGTTCAACATACTCTGAAATCTATTATAGAAGCCTTAATCGAATCACACTAGTCATATCTATATGAAACTATTGTTAAAGGCAGCATAAGGAGGATTTAATAAAAACAAAAATATTCATTTGAAGACAATCCGAAGAAAGCACTATTTGAGTACAAGGAACCAGCTTAAAAGAAATTCAAGTAAGTATTGTAAGGATATTAAATCAGAGGTATGTAATCACAAGGTACGTATGTTCATAAGCTTTTAAATTTTCAATATATCTTATCTAAAATGATACTTGACAATAATCCCTAGATAACATGCATCCTTATTTTCTAGAGTTTACAAGTATTCTAGGATTTCTAGCAGAAGTCCTTGACTGAAATAAGGAATAACTTTTCATAGGCTTCCATCGTCCATGAGATCTAACTTGAGAAATTAAATCATGTTCTTGGTATCACATGTTTTTATTGAAAGTATGCATTACAGGTATAGAAAATCATGGCTTACAGTTCAAGAAAATCCTACAAGGTTTGGACATCTCCAGGTATGTCTTAGACTATACATCTTATAAAATTCTCTTAAGTACGTTCATCTTATTTTGAAATTTGCGTTACATTACTAACATCGTTATGTCTAGTTGTCTTGAATCATAAAGATTCTTGTTGAGGGTGATTCATCTTTTGATAAATCTACACTCCCTACATCCTTGATTGTTCTTATAGAACCCTAAACAGGTTCTCTAGAAAAACCCTAACCTAAGGGTATGTTGACAATGAATGAAACCCTAACCTACTTAGGGTTATTGATGGAGTCGAAAGAAATTGCTATTATGTTTGATATATTGATGATGTCATATGTGGGGTTTTGGTAAGATCATGAAAACCCTAACTTGTTAGGGCTGAAATGGTGTTCTCTGAAATCCTGAACCTTTGAAGTTTTGGTAAAGTAGGGTTTTCTATGTTATGATTTGAAACCCTAAATCCTGAGGGTTTGGTCGGGTCTATAAGAAAAACCCTTGTTATGTATTTAAAGTCCTAGGAATGAAACCCTAGGTATGTGTTCATTTGGTTGAAACCCTAGCTTGGTCAAGGTCAGTATATGTCTAATATGTTAATATTGACTGACATATGATATGCTTATGTGTGATGATGAATTCCTAAATATGTGTTGACCTAATTATTAATGGTCATGAGTCCTGGGGTTTGGAAACAAGCCCTAGTCCAAGTTAGAAGTTCTAGGATAATGTTTGGGAAATCTAGGGTTTTGCATCTAAACCCTAGTAGTAGCTAAATTCTCTAGTTTGTATAACAATATGGAATCTATGAATTTATATAGTGATTGCTAAGAATTTGACGATGTAAAATATAGAGTTTATATCAAACCCTAGTAGAAGTTATTCATGTTGTTGATTAAACTGTGATTGGTTTTGATTGTTGGATTTCATATATGAAATCTAGGGTTTACATGAAATCCTAGTGGGAAGGAAGTCTAACATATGAATTCTAAAAATTGTTAAATGCATTAATTTGATTTGTTTCTAGGATTTGATATTTGAAAAGACTTGTCATATCGTTGAAAGTAATGTTAAGACCCTAAATATAATGAGTTTGATATTATGTTTGAGCTATTAATGTGATTTAGGGTTTGTAACAAAACCTGGGCAAGAAGTTGACGTATTGAAGTATAATCTCTTGCTGATTATGTTTTTAAAGTTTATTGCTTTCGTTATTATAAGATTTTAATGTTACTAACTTCTATAGATTTGGTTGTACTTGTTATCTAAGTTGTGTAGATACATCATCGTCAAGATGGTGAAGATGTTTGTACGAGAAGTTGATATGATAAGCATGATGGATGGAAGCCATGAACGATTCTCCAGTATCCAAATAAGAAGTTGATCTCCCTAGGTTAAGAGCGAGCCTGGATAGAAGAAATCTCCCTGATTGAGAGGGAGGGTATATCATAGTCTTGGTTGGAGAATGCATTTTGAAGGATATGTTGATGCATGAGTAGGAAAGGAAAATGAATGATTAAGGAATATTCTGTCAAATATTCCGTTAATAGTCCTACCATGATAAGTTGAGCAGCAACATCAAGTTGTTTGAACGACCCCGGAGGTTTGTATTGTGAGTATGTACATTTGAAAGTGTATTACTGACTGGGGTTGTGTTTATACAGGTAAATCTCTAAAAGTTTTGATAGCATGTTGGTTACTAATTAATCTGATCAAGAGAGATTTGTTGCTAAGGCTTTGTGAGTGAAGCATTACCTCCGAGGACATATGGTCATCACTTTGTGTTGATGTCTAGGAAAGGTGGCGTTGGTCATTGAGCTCTGACACACACCTGGGTTGATGGTTAGTAAGTAAGTTTGATGGTACCTAGAGAGGCTGAAAGCTTTAGTCCATATTAGTCCCACTCGGATAGATTTCTCGGGTCATGAATCTAGTCTGTGGCATTGCTTTCACCTAAATTGTTGAGAGACCTCGGATAGATTGGCTTGGTCAGGAATCTAGTCCATGGCATTACAGTGCCTAAACCTCTTCGTAGATGATGTGTTTAGAGAACTTCCATCTACCTTTTTTATTATATGTAAATATGAATACCTCCCTAATTAAGAGGGAGTGTTGAAGAATGTAACTAGGTTCGGTCTTAATAAATTGTACTTGAGTAAAATTGTAATATATTTGTCAAAAGAAAAGCAAAAAGAATTTTTATTATTATTGAATTGACCTGTTAAAGCATGGGTTTCATGCTTGGGTCAATTGTCATAGGCAAAGCCTCCATTGTAGGCTTTAGGTAGTTGTCAAAGTCAATTATTGTTTGGTCAAAGACTCCTCCATCAAGTCAGGGTCTTCATGATAGTCTCAAGTCGGCCTCAAATGAATTATCATCAAATGAACTCAAGTTGGCCTAAATAGAGACACATCTCTTCATGATCACATGTCGACCTATTTTCATACGGAAACAACTATATATACAAGAATGAGGACTTCGCATAAACAAAGTCAATAGGCTCAGATTAGTTTTTGAAATAGGTGCGGATTTCACAGGTATACAAGCTTGGATCAATCTTTGAAATAAGTTCGGATATCACAGTGCACAAGTTTGGCTATCACAGTAAATGATTCGATGTTATTACAGTTGAGATATTTCGATGTAATCTCAGTAAAGGATTTCGGTGCAAACACAGTAATGAAGTCTCACCACAGTGCCACAGTCTCGGTGTAATCTCAGTAAAGGATTTCGGTGCAAACACAGTGATGAAGTCTCACCATAGTGCCACATTCTCGGGGTAATCTCAATAAATGATTTCGGTGCAAACACAGTAATGAAGTCTCACCACAGTGCCACAGTCTCGGTATAATCTTCGTACCACAGTCTCAGTGTATTACAGTGATGAAAATCTTAGTAAGAAGATCGAACTTCGGTATGCCTTAGTGAAGTTCGGATCACAGGTTGTCACAGTGATGGTGTATGAGGTTGTCACAGTGAAAGTGTATGAATATGGCTCCTTTGTCATAGTGATAGCGACCTTAAAACTTCATGACCGAAAGAAGGACATAAGCATCTCAATGTTGCAAGGAAGAAAGTTGAAGAATAAGTTACTACTCAGCTGAAGAAGAAAATGCAAGATTGACTTGATGGAGGTTGTCTTGAGTCTAAATTGTGAGGGTCTTGGTCATCTCATCTAGTTTTGAATCTACTGAAGGAAGAATTTTGACCGGGTTTTCCCATAGAGTGGGGTTTTGCCCTAGCTGCATTCCTACATCTTGTGTCCTCTTCTATTTGTTACTTGGCATGAGTCTTGATGATAAGAAAAGATAATTTGAAAGAACTAAAAATAGTAATGAAAACATCAAAAGATAATGTCATAATAAGAGAAATCATCTAACTTTCACACTTTGGATTTCTCAACATGGTATCAGAGATAAGGTCATGATCAAATACAGTTTTACATCTTTGAAATATTCTCAGTGAAAGGTTCTATCTGCATTAAAGATCAAGTCAATTAGATCAAGATCCCAAGGACATCTTTAGGCTAATGGAATTAATATTATGAGGTATATTTAAAGGCTGGTGAGCTAGTTCAATGTTTATTCACCATATTAAAGACACCTTGAAGAAGAAAGAAGATATAAAACCTTGCACAAACTTCAGAAAAGACTTCCGATGGACTTAAGTAACAAGGTTTCAATACTTTACAGTAAACTGTTCGAATCATTTTCAGAGAGATGAACTCAGTAAGTGACAAATTGAAGGATCGGTGTGAATCTTAGAGGGAGGTTCAATGATATTACAGTAACAAATTTCGGTAAATCTTAGTATGACAGTTCTGATCATGAAATCAGTGAAGACTATATAACCATAAAGAAACTATGGACTGAGTTCAATATACTCTGAAATCTATTATAGAAGCCTTAACAAAATCACACTAGTCATATCTATATGAAACTATTGTAGAAGGCAGCATAAGGAAGATTTGATAAAAACAAAAATATTCATTTGAAGACTATCTGAATTTTGTCCGAAGAAAGCACTATTTGAATACAGGGAACCAACTTAAAGAAATTCAAGTAAGTATTGTCAAGATATCAAATCAGAGGTATGTAATCACAAGGTACATATGTTCATAAGCTTTTAGATTTTCAATATATCTAATCTAAAATGATCGGTGATAGTAATTCCTAGATAACATGCATCCTTATTTTCTAGAGTTTACAAGTATTCTAGGATTTCAAGCAAAAGTCCTTGATTGAAAGAAGGAATAACTTTTCATAGGATTCCATCCTCCATGAGATCTAACTTGAGAAATTAATTCATGTTCTTGGGATCACATGTTTTGCTTGAAAGTATGCATTACAGGTATAGAAAATCATGGCTTACAGTTCAAGAAAATCCTACAAGGTTTGGACATCTCTAGGTATGTCTTATACATCTTACAAAATTCTCTTAAGTACATTCATCTTATTTTGAAATTTGTGTTACATTATTAACATCATTATGTCTAGTTGTCATGAATCATAAAGATTCTTGTTGAGGGTGATTCATCTTTTGATAAATCTACACTCCCTACATCCTTGATTGTTCTTATAGAAACCTAGACAGGTTCTCTAGAAAAACCCTAACCTAAGGGTATGTTGACAATGAATGAAACCCTAACCTACTTAGGGTTATCAATGGAGTCTAAAGAAATTGCTATTATGTTTGATATATTGATGATGTCATGTTTGGGGTTTTGGTATGATCATGAAAACCCTAACTTGTTAGGGTTGAAATGGTGTTGTTCGAAATCCCGAACCTTTGAAGTTATGGTAAAGTAGGGTTTGCTATGTTATGATTTGAAACCCTAGATCCTGAGGGTTTAGTCGTGTCTATAAGCAAAACCCTTGTTATGTATTTAGAGTCCTAGGAATGAAACCCTAGGTATGTGTTCATTTGGTTGAAACCCTAGCTTGGTCAAGGTCAGTATATGTCTAATATGTTAATATTGCCTGACATATGATATACTTATGTGTGATGATGAATTCCAAAATTATTGTGTTGACCTAATTATTAATGTTCATGAGTCCTAGGGTTTGGAAACAAGCCCTAGTCCAAGTTTGAAGTTCTAGGATAATGTTTGGGAAATCTAGGGTTTTGCATCTAAAACCTAGTAGTAGCTAAATTCTCTAGTATGTATAACAATCTGGAATCTATGAATCTATATAGTGATTGCTAAGAATTTGTAGATAGAAAATCTAGAGTTTATATCAAACCCTAGTAGAAGTTATTCATGTTGTTGATTAAGCTGTGATTGGTTTTTATTATTGGAGCTCATATATGAAATCTAGGGTTTACATGAAATCCTAGTAGGAAGTCTAACATATGAATTCTGAAAATTGTTAGATGCATTAATCCTATTTGTTTCTAGGATTTGATATTTGAAAAGGCTTGTCATATCGTTGAAAGTAATGTTAAGACCCTAGATATAATGAGTTTGATATTATGTTTGAGCTATTCATGTGATTTAGGGTTTGTAACAAAACCTGGGCAAGGAGTTGAAGTATTGAAGTATAGTCTCTTGTTGATTATGTTTTTAAAGTCTATTGCTTTCGTTATTATAATATTTTAATGAGACTAACTTCATGCTTCTATAGATTTGGTTGTACTTGTTATCTAAGTTGTGTAGGTACATCATCTTCAAGATGGTGAAGATCTTCGTACGAGAAGTTGATATAATAAGGATGATGAGAAGGATGGAAGCCATGAAATATTCTCCAATATCCAAAGAAGAAGTTGATCTCCCTAGGTTAAGAGGGAGGGTATATCATAGTCTTGGTTGGAGAATGCATTTTGAATGATATGTTGTTGCGTGAGTAGGAAGTGAAAATGAATGATTAAGGAATCTTCTGTCAAAGATTCTGTTGATAATCCTACTATGATAAGTTGAGAAGCAACATCAAGTTGTCTGAACGACCTTGGAGGTTTGTATTGTGAGTATGTACATTTGAAAGTGTATTACTGATTGGGGTTGTGTTTGTACATGTTAATCTCTCAAAGTTTTGATAGTGTTGGCTACTGATTTATCTAATCGGGAGAGATTTATTGTTGAGGCTTTGTGAGTGAAGCATTGCCTCTGAGGAAATATGGTCGACACTTTGTGTTGATGTCTAGGAAAGGTGGCGTTGGTCATTGAGCTCTGACACACACATGAGTTGATGGTTAGTAAGTAAGTCTGATGGTACATAGAAAGGTTGAAAGCTTTAGTCCATATTAGTCCCACTCGGATAGATTTCCTGGGTCAGGAATCTAGTCTGTGGCATTGCGGTGCCTAAGCTGTTGAGAGACCTTGGATAGATTGCCCTGGTTAGGAATCTAGTCCATGGCATTGCGGTGCCTAAACCACTCCGTAGATGATGTTTTTAGAGAACTTACATGTACCCATTTGATATATGTAAATATGAATACCTCCCTAGTTAAGAGGGAGTGTTGAAGAATGTAACTAGGTTCGGTCTTAATAAATTGTACTTGAGTAAAAATGTAATATATTTGTCCAAAGAAAAGCAAAAAGATTTTTTAGTATTATTGAATTGACTTGTTAAAGCATGGGTTTCATGCTTGGGAAAATTGTCATAGGTAAAGCCTCCATTGTAGGCTTTAGGTAGTTGTCAAAGTCAATTATTATTTGGTCAAAGACTCCTCCATCAAGTCAGCTTCTTCACCAAAGTCTTCAAGTCAGCCTCAAATGAATTATCATCGAATGAACTCAAGTTGGCCTAAATAGAGACACATCTCTTCATGATCGCATGTCAGCCTATTTTGATGGCAACGACTATATATACAAGTATGACGACTTCACATAAACACAGTCAATAAGCTCGGATTAGTCTCTGAAATAGGTGTGGATATCACAGGTATACAAGCTCGGATCAATCTTTGAAATAAGTTCGGATATCACAGTAAATGATTCGATGTTATTACAGTCGAGATATTTCGGTGTAATCTCAGTAAAGGATTTCGGTGCAAACACAATAATGAAGTCTCACCACAATGCCACAGTCTTGGTATAATCTCAATAAAGGATTTCGGTGCAATCACAATAAAGGATTTCAGGGTAAAAACAGTGATGAAGTCTCACCACAGTGCCACATTCTCTGTGTAATCTCAGTAAATGATTTCGGTGCAAACACAGTAATGAAGTCTCACCACAGTGCCACAATCTTGGTATAATCTCAATACCACAGTCTCGGTGTATTACAATGGTGAAAATCTTAGTAAGAAGCTCGAACTTCAGTATGCCTTAGTGAAGTTCGGATCACAGGTTATCACAGTGATGGTGTATGAGGTTGTTATAGTGATAGTGTATGAAGATGGCTCCTTTGTCACAGTGAAGGCTGCCTCATAAATTCATGACCAGAAGAAGACCCGAAGCATTTCAATGTTGCAAGGAAGAAAGTTGAAGAATAAGCTACTGCTCAGCTGAAGAAGAAAATGCATGGTTGACTTGATGGAGGTTGTCTTGAGTCTAAGTTGTGAGGGTCTTGGTCATCCATCTTGTTTTGAATCTACTGAAGGAAGAATTATATTTGGGTTTTCCCCTAGAGTGGGGTTTTTCCCTACCCGCGTGCCTACATCTTGTGTCCTCTTCTATTTGTTACTTGGCATTAGTCTTGATGATAAGAAAAAATAATTCGAAAGAACTAATAATAACAATGAATACATCACAAGATAATGTCATAATAAGAGAAATCATCTAACTGCCACGCTTTGGATTTCTCAACGCCCTACAGCAGTCCAATGGCACCCAACACTTCACTATAATTTTTGCTCCTAGTTGATGTCTTCAACTGCCCAATTCCACCTCAACACAAGACACTTATAGGTTGCTCATAAAATTATTCAAAATTGATCCATAACAAGGATCCAACACCTAGCAACCATAGAGAAAAATCATACCTTTATCTCATAGATTGTTGTGACTATTGTAATTGTTGAGAATTTATAGGCTGGTGATTAATTAAAATTCTCTTCTTGATAATGACTTGTGAGCTTACTTGAGTTACTTATGTCTTCTCTTCTTTAGATTATTTAGTCTTTCATCAAGTCAATTACCAAAATACAAAAGACACAAAGTTAGGCTCTTCGAGCCAGGGAAAAACCTCTCCTTCTTGGAGAGGAAAACCCACAAGAAATTCTTATAGATTTTCAAATGACAAGTACCATGACCAAGACTCAGACCCTTGACCTATGTATGCTTCCAAGACCTTGTCACTTCTTTGTCGATCTCCAATGCCGACCCTTCTTTTCTGCACCAACCTGCACTGTCCTGCACCAATACTAGAGAACTCTATCTCTAAGTCTATATTCATTGACTCGATTGCTCAAACACTCTTTCCTTGCTTGATCTTCAAGTATCTTTCTTATTGCTCTATATTAGTGTCTTTTCACAAACTTATTAAGATATTAGGCCAAGTCACTTGGGACCCTTTACTTCACATTACCTTGAGGTTACTTCACTTAGGATATGTTGTTTTTCCTTTATGTATTGTAAATTAGGAATATTCTTTCACTATAATATCATTGTATAGTACCCAAAACAGATCCACACCTCACTATATATATTTCAAATTGTTGTAGTATATCCGCACTTCCTTAACCCTAATCCAAATACCAGATTTAATCTTGACTTTAACTTTGTAATAGTCCGAAGTTTCCTCTTGTTGATCCACGATGTTATTCCAGAGCTATCCACAAAATTCTGTCCTTTAACCCGCACTGGAATCCTCTCTGAAATCTGCAATCTTCTTCAGAGAAATCCACAATTCTTGATGTCAAATGACCCGCAGGTTATGGATTATATATATGGCACAGTTCATGTTTTTAGGCTGACCATACAGCCAGCTAGTAAGCCGACTTCATCACTGTGTATTAGGCCGACATGTAGTGCAATTATTCCAGTGTTTAATGAGGTGAGGATGAAGGTTGTATTTAGTCGTTCCTTCAAGGATTTATGACAAGGTCTTGGAGCATATATTGATGACTAGACTCTTCGTATACATGACACTTAATTATACTTGTAACCAGAAGACAACCCTAATACACATCAAGAAGAAGTCTATTGACCTATAATAAAAATCTTTCTCATGAAACCCATGAACAAAAATACATTTTATTATCTTTGTCTTCTTCTTTGCATAAATACATAATTACATAGTCAATATGAAGATCGATCCTAGTTACACTTTTCAACAATAATTCTGGTTACAACATACACAGTCCACATCAGCCCTACAAAAATACCCTCAACGGTCATTCAAATGCTACGACTTACCCTCCTTCATTTGCTAGCTATCCACGCTGCCCTGTTCCACACTTCCAACTGTCGAAATAGACCTTACGACCCTCTTTTATCAACCCAACAGGTCTGCATTGTTCCTGTGGTTACAACAGAGCCGCGACTTACAAATTTTAGGGAGGAATCACCCTAAAGCAGCTTCCCAACATCCTAGACTTCTCCCACTTTGTTGCAGCCTTGTTGGAGATGTAAACACACCTTCAAACAATCTTGGAGATGCTCCAACGAACCCTATTTCTTTGTTGAAGTAGCCCTACTTATATGGCCCTAAACATAGATGCCTCTCCTCCTCCTACAAGTTCCTTTATCTCCTTCTACGTTGCCTTTGTGTTGCATTTTGGATGCGTGAAATGACACTCCAATCACCTCTTATTTATATTTATATGCATAAGGGATTCCTCCAACGTCCAACATAGGGCTTGTACAGCTGTCAAGAGGCTTATTATCATGAAGCGCTTCCACCTTAACTCATTTTGTGCAAACCCACTTCTAGACTTCAAAATTCACAACTCCATTTCTACAACTCGGAATCGGATTATGTTTGTTGCGTCGGATTCGTCTCAACAAGAGTTATCATCCTCATCCATCCAATGTCAAAATGTGTCCATGGTTTTGGCCCAAATCACGATGGGTGAAAAACCCCAACCTTGGGTTCCAAGCCCACAAGTGACTCTTGCGGTGCTTTGTCCTCCAAACCTCAAACCTCAGGGCTTGGAGTACCTCCCAAGCTACTCAAAAATCAGCAAGGTGAACAAGAAAGGCAGTTGGAAGGACACTAGAAGGAGTTACTTGTCAAGGGGACAGGAAAAAGGAAACTAGGTCCAAATTCCACTTTGGACAGCTCATTTGATAGAGATGATTATTGCATTGAATTCCTTTTTTGAGAGTGTTGAAAAGTGTAACTAGGTTCGGTCTTCATAATGACATGTAATTATGTAATGAAGAGACAAAGATAATAAAATGTATTTATTGTAATACTTGCATCATGGGTTTCATGAGCAAGGAGATTTTATTATAGGTCAAAGCCTTCTTCTTGATGTATTTAGGTATTTGTAATCTTGTCAAGATAATTAGAGTCATGTAAATAAAGTGATGTTACACTTAGAAAATGTCTAGAAAGTCCTCCAAGACAAGCACGGTTCTTCTCCTTGATGTCGGGTTCAAAGATGCACTATATATTCATGTTGGCTCACAGAAATTAGTCACATCGGTTCACTTGCAAAGGTCGGCTTAATAGCATGGTCGAACCACTATAAATAGTTGTCTAGGCACCTCGCATTACAGCAAAAGAAAGACTTGCATATCTCTAAGATTCTCGGGCTAGATTACAAAAGGTGAGTTCAGACTAGGGCACGGATTTCAATCTACACTATAGAAGACAGTTTCGGATGGATGCAAGGCTCAGTTGGGTACATGAAGAAGATCAGGAATAGGTCTCGAACCTCTCACAATAGCATTATATTGGGACAGTAATCTCAGCACAGTACCTATGGTTCGGTGACTTCATAATGATGTAGTGATGTGGCTCGGTGATACAGTGATGTGACTCGGTGATGTGATACAGTGATGTGATACTACAACATTAGTCTTCGGTGCTATTTCTGTCATGTTGTTATGGTACTGCAATCTAAGCACAATGTTACACTCTTGGTAACAAGGATGATGGTGACAATGATGATAGCAATGAAGGTATACATTATGCTTCCCGTGAGAAAGAATAAGATGGAAATAAAAGAAGAAAGTCAAGGGAACCAGTGCCTTGGAGGGGCTAGATAGGTTAAGGGTCATGGTCTTGGTATTCGTCAATTGGAATTTCTATAAGAAGAATTTGATGCGGGTTTTCCTCTGAAAGAGTGAGAGGTTTTGGCCCTGGCTTGCAAGACTAACTATTGCGTCTCTTTTGTATTTGATAATTGACTTGATGAAGATCATAATAATCTAACGAAGATAATATCTAAGAGAAAGAAGCATGAAGTATATCCCAAGTAATTATAAAGAAGAGAAATTTTTAATAAAAGCCCTAATTTCTTAATAGAGAGCACCAAAATCAACCTAAAAATCATCAAATTTGGATAAGCAGAAATGTGTTTTTGAATTTATGCTCTCACATGTGCATATTGTCAAGGTCATCCATATCATCATGTAGGCTCATGAAGCTGAAAAGACATGTCACTTCACCCTCAACGATTTGTATAAATAAGAGAGACCTCCAACCTCATTTGGCACTTCACTCACTCACACAATCATCTCTCTCCTTCTCTGATTGGTTCGTACAACTTATTGGGCATATCTTTTCCTCACACATGTGGCAGCAGGATGAATTACAGGGTCAAAATTTCAAAGATTGTTGCAGGTTTGACCAGGGGTGGTTTGACCTCCTTTGACTATGGTTTTTGTGCCAGAATTTTGTTTTTGGCAAGCTGTCTCTATTGGCACAAGAACCGAAGCATTTTGTGGACTTTGACCACAGACCAATCACAAGGTTGATCGCATAATTTGACCAAGTTTGACCACTGTTTTCATGACTGTTTTGGGTTGTCTTTGACCACCTTTGAAGGCCGAGTTTGACTGGGTATGACCAAGATGCATTGAGGGCAGTTTGTTGCTACTTTAACCTGCTATTGAATTTCTGGTTAGCGCATATTTTTACTACTGTTGACTACAAATTTGACAAGGTTGTTTTGACTTCGAATTGGCAAGTCAATTTTGAATTTTGTACTCTCTCTACTAAACATTTTGATATAATAATAAGAAGAATTGATAATAGGGTTTTCCCCATCTTGGGTTTTTCCCTAGCATTCGTCAAATGTGGTGTCCTCTTGTCTCGGATTGTCTTCTGCATTTATTGTTTATGTTATTTCTTTAGTTACTGTCAATATGATGATGATTTATGTGATTGCTAATGAAATGAAATGGATTAATAAATGGGCTATATGGAATACTGAAGCAGCTGTCCTAAGAAAAGAACATGTTAAATCAAAAACTAACATGGTATCAAAGCATAGGTGAGGACAAGCCCAAGCAAGAGCGAAAGAGAAAGCAATCACTAAGAAAAGTTTGTTGTCAAGTCTCCATGATCTTCCTCAAGCAAGATTTTGCATTGTCGAATTGATTAGGAGCAAAAGAAAGGATGGATTTATATCTTTGTTTTAAGTAATGAATTTGGCACAGGTTTAGAGAAAAGATTGCTAAGATTTTGTGTAAGGATGCCAAGTTTAGGACCTCTGTTCTAAGGTAGAGAAAGGTCGAGATTTCGATCTGTACCTGTAGGTAACCTTGATTGTTTCATGGCTTCATCACATTAAAAGATAGAAGCATACCTAGGACCAAGCTCCTTGTCAAATTTTGGGCATCGAATGAATTGTACTTGAGACTTCAGTGTTATCCGAACCGAACCGGTTCCGGAAAATCGGCCGATCCAACTGATTTGGAGGCAAAACCGGTCCGAACCGGCTCTCCAAACTGGAAATGACTGGTTCGGTACCGAACCAGCCAGTTTTAGCACCAAACTGACCGGTTCCATACCGGTCCGGTTCGGACTGGTTCAGAAACCGATTCCACCAGTTCACAAGCCTAGGCATTAAATATATATATATATATATATATATATATATATATATATATATATATATATATATATATATATATATATATATATATATATATATTTTTTTTTTGAATTTTTTATTTTTAATTATTATTTTTCCTAGTTACTAACGCTACCCTAGGTCCCCCTAAAGCTACTTAAACACCCACATCCCCTCTATTTCACTCACTATTCATTCGAGTCTCTTGCAATTCTTGAGCTGAGTTCGGTGAGGAGAATTCAAAGAGTTTTTTGTAGGGTTGTTCTAAGGGAGATTTTTTGCAGATTTGAAGAGCTGATTGGAGTCTTAGAGAGTTGTTGGGTTGACAGATTTTCGAGCTACTTCAAAGATTTTTTTCCGCAAATATCTTTAAGTTTTCTTCAGTGGTTTTTGCAACTGGTGGAAGATTTTTTTTTAATTTTGTTGTGGTTGCTACACAGTTGATTTCAAAGGATTTTGGAGCTGATTTTCTCCAAAATTTTAGAGGGTAAATCAAGGGCCATGGGAATCAAGCCATAATCCCATTGCAAACTTGGATGCTACTCATTCTTCAGATGTGGATAAGGAGGATGATCAGGATGATGACTCTGATGATGATTGATGAATGATGATTTGATCATTGATTTTTTGTCGCTATAGCTTGTAGTATTGTAGGTTGTAGTATAATACTATTATCCATGATGTTATTTTGGACTATAAAGATCTTTTAGAGCCGGCTTTTTGATGTTTGTAACTTTTTTGTTTCAACGATATTTTGCACTAAGTGCTATTTTGGTTGTATGCACTATTACTTGCTATATAAATGAGAACTTTTGCATACTTGTGTATAAATGGTTTGGATTCATATGGATGCACATGAATATATCTGTTTTTTCTTTAAAATATGAATAATTTGTGTTTTTTTGGTAAACCGGTTTTTTTTCCGGTTTTCTTCCAGTCCCGTTCCGGTTCCGACCGGTTCCTGGTCCACAAGGTTTTTCGGTTCGATGACTGGTTCGGTTCCGATAACATTGCTTTAAATGCATGTCTATGGCCAAGAAGTTTTGGAGTTCCTAGCATCTATAGCAGTGAAAATTTGTCCATGATTTTCGCTAAGCACACATCTATAACGTTATTTTTTAACGCTTTCATCCAGACTGATCCAAAGTAATCTCAATAGATTATTATTGGCATAGGGCATAGCTTGTTACACAGAGAAGTGTGTAAGGCTATAAAAGGTGAAGGAAATCCCCAATTGCTTAAATTCTCTTTAGCCTCCTTTCAGAAGGATAACAATCATATCATGACGATGGATTACTGTAAAAGATCAGTCTGATGGGCAGCTTAACGCATTCATTTTGTGAAGGTAAAGACTTGCATCTGCAACCAGATCTAAGGTGAATTTAGTTGAGGGTCTTCTTAACTATATTCTCTGGAGCATTAATTGAAGTATGGCCTGAAATCGTGACTCACCTAGTTCGTGGACACCTGTAGCTGTTTTTCTGAAGAGGACTAACGCTCAAACAGTGAAGTTAAGGCATACGTTTGGACTAGAGTAGAACACTCGTCTCATGGATAGAATCATAGTTGCTTGAAGCATCAAATTTAAGGTTATATAACGTTTATGAAGATTTTATTATAATCCTCACTATTGCAGCCTTGTACAACTGTGCAAATGATATCTTAATTGGGATTTAGCTGAACTATTTTGATGCCCTCTGAAACTTATTGAAATCTTGTATCCACGTCAGTGAAATAATCTTGGCCTATATAACCAAAACAGTCCTAAGGCACTTTTGGCAATTTCCTTGATGCAGATCTGAAGGATACACTACACAGACCTCTGTGTGTGCTACACCTATGTCCTATGTCTAGTCACACCTGTAGCTTTTGACAATGTTATGGCTGCAGATCTTGAGACAACAAAGAATCAAGGAGAGAGATATGATAGTGTTACAATAACCTTGACTCTGTTGCATAACCTTCAGTAACAGTGGTGATAGTAAAATCAAATGCAGGTGGCCCTAGCACAATTTCATTTTAAAAGGAACTTAATTCAAACCTCTGTCATAAAGGAAGAGGAGCCGATGCATAAAGGAAACCTAATACGATGGATCATTATCCTGCCCTCAGACTTGCACAGGAGCATAAAATGATTGAAGCATCTATTCATCCTATAGTGATAATAATATACAATGACCTGTGAAGACAGTATGTGTTTCTGTGATATGAGTTCCATGGTTTGTACCTTCTACAGTGACGTGTATATATATATATATATAAATTCACATCATTAAATATTTGGTCACAAGGAAAGCTTCAAGCATCAAGCTGTGTAAACATTGATAACAGTGGTAATTCTCTTTCTATTGTGAGAAGAAACAGTCTCCTTGTAATCTTCAAGTGTCTTATCTTGAAGACCTATGATAAGCAGGGATATTGTTGAAAAGTAATCTTGACAAAGATTCTGGATCTCTATCTATAAGAATCTTCAGACTTACATTCAGTGATAAAAGGGACATCAAGTTCTCCAAAAGAAGAGTCCTGATGGAATAGTCCCCTTGATTGAAAAATCTCTTTAGGTATCCTAAAACTGTCAGCAATAAAAGGAGGGTAGCATATTGTTTAAAGAAAGGAAAGCAACAACCATTCTTTGTTCAAAGGAATGCATGGAGAAGCAGACTACATCATCTTATTGAAAGGAAGTCTTGGAAATGGTAGAAGATCAACAAAGAATGCAACAACTTATGAACAGACTTTGGCTTTGAAGTCTTCACTCTTAAAGAAGCAGAAAGAATATGATGATAAAATGAGCAACTTCAAGAAGTTTGCTCTTTTGAGAGCTAGTACAAGGCATCTTGAAGCAACCCTTTGCAGCAGCCCTTATGATCATAAGGACCTGGTGCCTCCTGAAGAAAGCATTGGCAGGAGAAAACTAAAAGGACCTTGATTTTGGTTGGTTCGTTGGGCACTTTGATATGCAAAGCATGAGAAGAACATCCTTATAATGGATTGGGTAGTTTATCACAATTGGCAGCAGTCACCTAGCAATGAAGGAATAAAGAAGCTAGTTTTGGATGATCTCATGGGAGGATTTCTTCACCCACTGAAGAAGGACCATGATGACTTTTCAGAGTTTCTCACTAATTTGAATAAGAAGCTTGCTAATACAATTGCTGCATTGCACATTGTTGAAAACTAGATGACCAACTGAAGTAAGTCTTCAAAGGGAGTTATAGAATCCCTGGCAGAATGGCTTGTTGTCTCTTCTTGTCCGATGATTCTTACAAAAAAAGGACCATGTCAAAAGGACATTGATGAAGGCAAGACATGACAATTTATTATGATGATGCCTTGATACATCCATGTTACTTGAGAGGCTGCATGGAAGCTGCATGATTATGATTGATGACTTTGGCACATGGACCTAAGGGTCTATAGCAGGAAAAGGGACAGGTTACAGGTGGCTCGATGATTATGTTTTGGCAAGGTCACTTTCTCTATGATTATGTCGAGGGATTGTAAAGATGCAGCTATTGATGATGTTTTATTGATGACCCTCTCGTTTATCAATGTAAGAGGGAGTTGACTTTTAAATTCAAGATGGAAGACCTAGCCCTGATGCACTATTTCCTGCACTTAAAGGTCTGATGAGATGGAGAAGTTGTTGGTCTGCATATGTATATCTTGTGGGATCCTTGGTGTTCTTGATAAACACCCTATCAGTCATATGCGTCGTTATGAAGACTCTGAGTCGATCTATGGATGAGCCTCATATATTGGATAGTTGCTTATTAATATGTCTCTGTGATTCTATTATCTATAATCTGAGGTACACTACTGGAATCTAAGATTCCATGAATATTTTGATGATGGCTCAATTGGCAGTGTGATGGATGGAAGGAGCACATTTAATGTTATATCTCTTGATTTGGTTGCTCTAGAAGCACTATTGAGGTTGAATGTATATAGCAAAGAGTATGGCTTATTATGAAGCTAGTTGGTTGAGGAAGCTCTTCATTGAGCCATTTGAGCACGTGCTGGTAACCACCATTGTATATTGTGATATTCTTGAGTGGGATTCATTTTTCAGAGAATCCATGTTCCACGACAGCTCCAAGTATTGGGTAACGCTTTATTTTGGAATGGTACATTGGAGAGCTACCAAGCTCCATCATTGTTGGTTGGATGAGCAAATTATTATCATCCTTACATAGCCTCTTGGTAAGGTCAAGATTATCTTTCTCCAGAGAGAGGTTGGGAGTCATGGATAGACCCTACTATGAGGGTCTCGGTTGAACATTGAGCTATGGGAGTTCCTGGGGGCCTGGGGTACTTCTTGGAGCTATGTGCGACCATAGGGTGAGTGGTTTACCTTCCCCTATAGGTACGTTGTGTACAGGGTGAGTGGTTCACCCTCCCCTGTAGCTGATCATATATGCATAAGATGAGTTGTTCACCTTCTCCTATGGCATATGAGTAGGATGAGTGGTTCACCTTCTCCTGCAAATACCCTAGTGAGAGATGCATATAGACATTTGTCGGTTGTCACAAGTGGACATGTCGGTGGGACGTGGTTCATCATTTCCCCACATGTAGGTTGCTCATTCCCTATGATCGGTGGTTGACATGTCGGTGGGACGTTGTTCATCCTTTCCCCAAATGTAGGTAGATCATTCCCTATGATTGGTGGCTGACATATCGGTGGGACGTGGTTCTTCCTTTCCCCACATGTAGGATCCTTCCTATTATTGTTGGTAGGCATGCATGTAGGACATGGTTCATCCTTTCCCTACTCTCGTTGGTTTGAATGCACGTAGGATGTGGTTTATCCTTTCCCCATGTGTGGTTGTGAGCAGGATATGATTTATTCTTTCCCTATTGTTGCCCTAGCATCATCCTACCCATGTAGTCCTGGATACATGGGAAGTACCTCTCATCTAGCTAATGATTTGGGAAAAATGGATAGGGACCATAGCACTAGAGTAGGATGCATCATGTATTGTCATACTCCTTATGTCCAGGATGCATGGTGTTCAACAACTTGATCTGGGACCAAGTCTAATTGGGGTTCTACACTTGGACTGACTTTTGTTAGTACAAAGTTGCAAGGTCCTGTGGCTCACACTCGATCAATTCTTCTTCATTATTACATCATTGTTCAACAGAGTTGAGATGAGATGCAAAGATGGTTCATGATGACATAGATGGATTAGAAGGTGGAATTCTCCTTAGTTGAGAGGGAGTGTTAAAATTGGCAACTAGGGACAAATTCCACTTTGGACAACTCATTTGATGGAGATGATTATTTCATTGAATTCCTCTTTTCGAGAGGATCAAAATCGACCTAAAGATCATCAAATTTGGATAAGCAAAAATGTGTTTTTGAATTTATGCCCTCAGATGTGCAAATTGTCAAGGTCGGCCACATCATCATGTAGGCTCATGAAGCCCAAGAGACATGTCACTTCCCCTCAACGATTTGTATAAATAAGAGATACCTCCAAACTCATTTGGCAATTCATGTGAAAGTTTCAAAACATAAACCCTACTGTAGTGTCTAGATCTATTTCGCCCACTTGTTTAATTAACTTAACAAGTTATTTAACTGAAGTATTCAGAAAAACATTAAAGCAGACACAAACTACAGCCTACACATCTATAGATCATTTACTGAACAATATGCACATGTGACAAGATTACACAAATTTTTCAAACAAATGTCCCCAGAAAAACCCAATGCGGGAAAACCAATGCAGCAGCTTTAGAGGGTTTTATTATTATGCAGAATCTGAATACAACATTCTGGGCACTAGAAATGGTTAGACCTACAAAAAAATCACACGACAGTTTGTACCTTTCACTCGGAGACAGAAAATATGGCTGAATCACACACTCAATCGAGATTTGCAGATAACGAGCCCTTTCTGGCCCACTGGAACCCTCAGCGTTGCCTCTACAGCCTCTGCGTCAGCCCTCACTGGCCAGTGTCCCCACTGTGTCACCCTCACTGGTGTTTCATTGCCTCTGCATTGCCCTGGTTGGGCCTGCGTCACCCTAGCTGGTGCTGCGCTGGTTGGGTTTGTGTCACCCTGGCTGGGCTTACGCAGCCTCTGCACAGTTCTCAGCGTGGTGTTGGTTGAGCTGCGTCCTCCTAGCTGGCTATGTGTTGTTTGGTACTCACTACCTCTCTGCTGCTATATTCTTGGCCTTGGATCAAATCATCCCTTGTCGATCCTTACCCCTCACTGCACTGCAAACTCATTTCGAATTCCTCGAAAAACCCTGCCCCAAAAATTCGACTTAGCTTTAGTGCTCTGCCTGTGTGCTTGTTCTCCAACTAACCACAAGCCTTTCTCTTATATTTTTCTCGTTGGAAAACCAACGGTCGTGATCTAATCTCTCATTGCTTGATCCATGTCACTTAGAACATTTCAACACATGTTTAATTAATTCACTTTAATTTTTCAAATTCCCTAAATTAGACTTAGGGTCCTGTTATCGCTCCTTGCCGCCTACACCTACCTACAAGTCAGTGGAAAAAGCCTTCAATGCCACAAGGTGTGGTTGGTGGCAAGGGTCTCAGAGAAGAGGTTGTCACACTTATCCCGACTCTCTTCGTTTTAGCTCTCTCCTAGGTCAACTAAGAGGGGTGGTACCTAAAGTGAAGAAACTAAGCTTAAAAGGATGTGAGGTTCTAGGAGAGTGTTATAGTGAAATTGGATTACTTTTAAATATTTATGAGCATTTTAGAAACAGCTTTGCAATAATAATATCAAATCATTCAACAAGTACCTTTAAATAAAGTGCTCAAGAATAATGCTCAAAAAATGAAAACACAATAATCTTGAAATGGAAACAAAAGATGTCAGCACAACATATTTGCAGGATAAAATGATTAAAAGATAACCAAATCTCAGTATTTAGACATATCTTGTCATAGTTCAAAACAACTAAAAAAATTAGATGTTGAAGATGAAGTTAAACTTTGCGAAATTAGAAAGTAAGCAGCACACTACTTGCATGAGATTAACAACCATAAAAAGGGAAACATGATGAAGAGTGTTCTTGGTTCATTTCAGTTAAACGTTCTCTACAACAGACATTTCAAATCAACTCTTCAATCCCCTGACCTCACCCTCGCTCAAATTATGTAGATCTCACAGTGAGGAGTCAATAAGAGAGCAGAGGGTCCCTAGAGGTCTATACAACCAAATTATATTGGAGGTAAGTTTTAATGAGTTTTCCACAAGAGTTGAGATAACACACTTAGTTGCAATAATGAACCAAACTTTGAGAGAAAAAATAGACTTATGTGTATTGTGGCATTAAATGGCAAGTGTAATGAAATAAGTTCTTATAAAAAGGTGCTTCAATGGTTCCTCAACATGCATGAAGCATAAACATTAAATTAATGGAATTTGCCAACGATGCAAATTGTTCACACATAAAAAAGGGAGATTTTGCTCAAGTTTGTAGCATTGGGGCTCGTTCATGTAAGTTAAGTTAACCAAAATTTAGTTAGATGGATGTAGAGTGCATTAGTGGTTAATTCATTGACATGCATAAAACCAAAATCATAAAATGAATCAATCCACCCAAGAAATTTCTTCCTCTCAACCAAGGAAGGGAAATACCATGGGGAAAAATATCCCAAGCTCCCTCAAGCAAAAAAGAGTTATTTTATTATTGATTACAAGTGAAGAAAACAACCTTTAAGAAGACTGCCCAAAAGGAGATCCTTCTACGAATAAAAAACTTGGAAAAAGGCTTAATCTCCTCCTCAAAAATTGACAACACAACTTATGGAGAGAAACTTCAAAATATGAATTTTTCAAGGCTCCAAGGCCCACGACAAAGATCAAGGTTGTTGATGTCCCAAAAGTGCTTATGACCGCCCTAAAATCAGATTTTGAAGTCATGGAAGACTTCACATGCAAGGAGGATCAAGTGTATCTTGTCGTCTTTTCCTCAAGCTCCTCGCTTTTCACATTAGGCTGAAATAAAGAGAATCTAAAATACAAATTAATGTACAAAGGCATTAGCCCAAGGAATGGTAGCGAACCCCCATTCTTGCCTAGTTTAAAGAAACACTCTTGAAGTAGCAAATATGACTTTAAGATGCTCTACAAATGGAAAATTTTAGATTTTAAAAGTGGAAATAGATGATCAAGTAGCTAGAGAACGAGAAACTCCCTCTTTGTCTTCCTTTGATACAAAACTTGGGGTTGAAAGTAGTTGAGTCTTAATTCGCTTTGAATCTAGGAGTGAGTTGATCTATTTGAGACTTCTCCCACACCCGAATGGATTTCCTACACACAATACGAATAGATCTTCCCTACACACTTGAAAAAATATCAGTTTGCAAGAGGATTAGAGCATCATAATGAAATAGATAAACCAAACATTCCTCCGAAAATGACTTGGCAAGCTAATTCCTAGAATAATACTCTAAATCAATGATGCATGCAAGATAGTTTGCACGCATCAATCCAAGCAAGATGGCAAATATAAACTAATATTGATCAAGCATATAAATGAATTCAAATACAATAGCAATAGTATGGAAAGAAATCACCTCATAACGCCAAGAGAGCATCTACTAAATAGCCCCAAAGTCTTGATTTTATGATATACAAAAATGGCAGAGTTTCCTCAAGCCTAATAGCTCATAACATGATACAATAATGAGAACCAAGGCTCGTTTAAATAAGAAAATGGAAGCCAATCCCAATGATCAATCCATAAGATAAGTGACACATAATTGTCAATCTTAGAGATAAGCTGAGTCTCCAAGTGGCAGTCACAAATCTTCAAACCGCTGTAACGAATTACCTCTACTAGCCTGTGAATATGTTTAACTAGTTGGTCGAATATCTTGGCTTCTAGAACACATAGAATAAAAGAAGACAAGTGTGGCTTGGTGGGGGACAAATCTCCCACAAAACTGAGCCAATCAAACCATTAAGTGCCAAGTGTAACCTCTATTATCCAATGAAATCAGTCAATGGTTTTGTACGAATCTTCCTCTTGCTGTGTATAATAAGTGATTGATATGATTGGCTGGTAGTGGAGAAGCTGGGGGACAAGGCTTGCCTCATGTGGCAGTGTTGTCCCCCTCTAAACTGATTTTAAATCCACCTAAAAAAGATGCCAAACTAGTGCTACGTATTCTTCTTTTGACTGGTTGTTACATAATATTATGGGTGCCAATGAGCGGGAGACAAACTCGGCGCATAATTTTGATAGATTTATAGTGGGGACAACACTAGCACTTGTGTCAGAGTTTGTCTCCCACTCATTGGCACCCATAATATTATGTAACAGCCAGTCAAAAGAAGAATACGCAACACTAGTTTGGCATCTTTTTTAGGTGGATTTAAAATCAGTTTAGAGAGGGACAACACTGCCACATGAGGCAAGCCTTATCCCCCACCTTCTCCACTACCAGCCAATCATATCAATCACTTATTATACACAGCAAGAGGAAGATTCGTACAACACCATTGACTAATTTCATTGGATAATAGAGGTTACACTTGGCACTTGATGGTTTGACTGGCTCAGTTTTGTGGGAGATTGTCCCCCACCAAGCCACACATGTCTTCTCTTATTCTGTGTGCTAGAAGCCAAGATATTCGACCAGCTAGTTAAACATATTCACAGGCCAGCAGAGGTAATTCATTACAACAGTTTGAAGATTTGTGACTGCCATTTGGAGACTCAACTTATCTCTAGGATTGACAGTTATGTGCCACTTATCTTAAGGATTGATCATTGGGATTGGCTTCCATTTTCTTATTTAAATGGGCCTTAGTTCTCATTATTGTATCATGTTGTGAGCTATTGGACTTGAGGAAACTCTGTCATTTTTGTATATCAATAAAATCAAGACTTTGGAGCTATTTAGCGGATGTTCTCTTGGCGTTATGAAATGATTTATTTCCATACTATTCCTATTGTATTTGAATTTGTTTATATGCTTGATCAATATTAGATTATATTTTCCATCTTACTTGGATTGATGCATGCAAGCTATCTTGCATGCATCATTGATTTAGAGTATTATTCTAGGAATTAACTTGCCAAGTCATTTTCGGAGGAATGTTTGGTTTATCTATTTCATTATGATGCTCTAATCCTTTTGCAGATTGATATTTTTTAAGTGTGTAGGGAAAATCTATTCGTATTGTGTGCAGAAAATCCATCCGGGCATGGAAAAAGTCTCAAATAGATCAACTCACTCCTAGATTCGATGCGATCCAAGACTCGGCTACTTTCAACCCCAAGTTTTGCATTAAAGGAAGACAAAAGTGGGAGTTTCACGTTCTCTAGCTACTTGATCATCTATTTCCACTTTTAAAATCTAGAATTTTCCATTTGTAGAGCGTCTTAAAGTCATATTTGCTACTTCAAGAGTGTTTCTTTAAACTAGGCAAGAATGGCGGTTCGCTCTCATTCCTTGGGCTAGAGCCTTTGTACATTAATTTGTATTTTATATTCTCTTTATTTCAGCCTAACATTTGATTTTCTTTCGCAATCCGCAAGCTTGAGCGTGAAAAGCGAGTTTGAGGAAAAGATGGCAAGAGACAGTTGATCCTCCTTGCATGTGAAGGCTTCCATTACTTCAAAATCTGATTTTAGGGAGGCAATAAGCACCTTTGGGACAACAAAAAACTTGATCGTTGTTGTGGGCCTTGGAGCCTTGAAAAATTCATATTTTGAAAGTTTTCTCCATAAGTTGTGTTGTCAATTTTTTAGGAGGAGATTAAGCCTTTTTCCAAGCTCTTTATTCATAGAAGGATCTCATTTTGGGCAGTCTTCTTAAAGGTTGTTTTCTTCACTTGTAATCAATAATAAAATAGCTCTTTTTTTCTTGAGGGAGCTTGGGATATTTTTCCCATGGTATCCCCCTACCTTGGTTGAGAGGAAGGAATTTCTTGAGTGGATTGATTCATTTTCTGATTTTGGTTTTATGCATGCCATTGAATTAACCACTAATGCACTCTACATCCCTCTAACTAAATTTTGGTTAAATTAGATTTACATGCATGAGCCCCAATGCTACAAACTTGAGCAAAATCTCCCTTTTTTTATGTGTGAGCAATTCACATCGTTGGCAAATTCCATTAATTTAATGTTTATGCTTCATGCATATTGAGGAACCATTGAAGCACCTTTTTATAGGAGCTTATTTCATTACACTTGCCATTTAATGCCACAACACACATAAGTATTTTTTCTCTCAAAGTTTGGTTCATTATTGCAAGTAAGTGCTATTTCATCTCTTGTGGAAAATTTGCATGTATCATTTTGAGATTAATCAACATTCATTTCACACAAGCGACTCATTAAAACTTACCTCCAACATAAGTTGGTTGTATAGACCTCTAGGGAACCTCTACTCCACCTATTAACTCCTCGCTGTGAGATCTACATAATTTGGGCGAGGGTGAGGTCTGGGGATTGAAGAGTTGATTTGAAATGTCCGTTGTAGAGAACGTTTAACTAAAATGAACCAAGAGCACTCTTCATCACATTTCCTTTTTTATGGTTGTTAATCTCATGCAAGTAGTGTGATGCTTACTTTCTAATTTCGCAAAGTTTAATTTCATCTTCAACATCTAATTTTTTTGGTTGTTTTTAAATATGACAAGATATGTCTAAATATTGAGATTTGGTTATCCTTTAATCATTTTATCCTGCAAATATCTTGTGCTGACATATTTTGTTTCCATTTCAGGATTGTTGTGTTCTCATCTTTTGAGCACTTTATTTAAAGGCACTAGTTGAATGATTTGATATTATTATTGCAAAGCTGCTTATAAAATGCTCATAAATTTTTAAAGTAATCAAATTTCACCATAACACTCTCCTAGAACCTCACATCCTTTTAAGCTTAATTTCTTCACTTTAGGGGCCACCCCCCTTAGCTGACCTAGGAGAGAGCTAAAACGAAGAGAGTCGGGATCAGTGTCACAGCCCCTTCTCTAAGACCCTTGCCACCAACCACACCTTGTGGGGTTTAAGGCTTTTTCCACTAACTTGTAGGTAGGTGTAGGCGGCAAGGAGCAATAACATTTTTGGTGCCATTGTCGGGGACAAGCTTTCTTGTACCCAAGAAATCGACTAACTTTGGTTTTTTCATGTTGGATTTTAGAGTTAGATTCTTGTTCAAGTGGCAAATCCACTTATTTCATTTTCTGCAAGGATTTGAGCTTGAAGCCTTCTTCTTGTAGAATTCTTGCTAATCTTGGACAGGAGCCTCTCTCTGATATCCATTTTCTCTTTCAAGGTTAAGTGAGCATGACATCATGAATGATCTGTTCGCCGCTTGTGATTTTACTAACATTCCAGGCTATCCAAATTTTATTCCTAATGAAGCCATTGAGGCTGTTGATGAGTTGCCTAGTTTTCTAGGTAACAAAGCCATTACCAGCGAAACTCACCTTAGGAATTTCCACCTTTGTGTGAGCAAATGGTGCCATGATATTAACCATGAGGACATTAAAATGAAACTTTTCATCTTTTCATTAGATGGCGATGCTATGGATTGGTTCATAGACTTACTTGCTAACAGTTTTGATTCTCTAGAATCAATCATTAATGCCTTTGAAGAAAAATATGGAGATGAAAGACAGATCAAAGCGAAAACTCAAGCAAATGAGAATGATAGGGATCTCATCAGGGAGTTGACTCAAATGATTAAGGATATGCAACTCAACCAAGCTCAACTCATTAAAAACATGGAACTCAATCAAACAAGATTAGTAGTAAATCATGCACACGCAATAAAGGCCATGGAGGTCAGTCATTCTAATCAGATGAACTCTATTCAAAACAGGTTGCTTGCCATGTTAGAAAAACAAGTGCAATTAATCAACACCATGGAAACAAATCATGCCAAGGAAATAAGTGTTATGAAGGCTAATCATATCACTTTTCAAAATAGGCTGGAGGAAATGGAAAGATTACAAGTACACAAATTTCAGCTTATACTAGATCATGAATGGGAAAAGAATAAAGAAACGGTTCACAAGCCTCCCAATCTATTGAATAGAGCTTCATCTTATTATGAGGAGGTCATTTATTCCATTGAAAAATGGCTAATTGAAGGTGACCTGGATAGAGAGGAAACTGAGAGGAATCAGGTTTATACTTATGAGATCAATCCATTACCCATGTCAAAGCAGATGCATAATGGAAAAAGGCAAGTCATAGAAGTATTGGATACTTCAAATTTTCCATCTGAGCATCTTCAAGATCGAGCAGACATGTCTACTTTGATCGCATCAACATCAACATCACAATATATTAAGAAGAAAAGAAAAAAGCGGAAAGGATATGGTAAATCTGATGACCAGGTACAACATAGTGTTGGGATGGATCAAAATCCTAAGATATTCAGAATTGGATAGGGCACATCAAAAAAACAACCCATGGATATGCCTAAAGTTAGGCAGGTTCTCAGCATGAACTTCACTGAGGACATCTGATGCCATGGGGCATCTTTTTGTATCATATTTCTAACCTTATCCCTTGTAAATTTTGTTTAAGTAGTTTTCTTTTATGAATAAATTATGTTCTTAGAATAAAATTTCCAATTCTGTACTTGATTTTGTTTGATGATACTTTGAATGGATACTGCTAATATATATCTTTGGTTGGTGGATGCAGATTCCAGGTTCTTGCACACTATCACTTCATATCTAGCATGCATCCCCATATGGAGCCAAATGTTGACCACTAGAGTGGCACCTGATGATAACGTGAAGTCTCCATGCCCAAGGATGAACCAGAAGACACTTTTACCATCAGATAGCATCAGTTCAACAAAAAATTTTAACTCTACTTTTTCTTCTTATCATTTTACTTCTTCAATCCTCAGATTCCTCAGCCCTACGGGGATATTGTATAAATGTCACTAGCATGATGAATAAAGCCATGTAACAGCCCTAGGGTGTTGGGACTCGATCAACAAGTGAGTACACCTTGGAGTGTTTTTTTTACTTGGTTAATTATTCTTGCTTTTTAGCGGTGAATAATTTTTTAGGTTTTTTCACTCATTGCATTACCCCAAAGCCGAGGTGAGGGCTTGAAGGTTAAGCCCCTAACGCATCTTAGTGTCTAGGGTCAATGTATATTACCATGCTAGGTCATCTCTTAAATTTCGCGAAATTTGACTAGGTCTAAGTAGGATTTTTTTAAAATTAAAAATTTCCCGCAAAACAGAATTTTTTAATTAATTTCTATGTAATTATGTAAATAAGTGGCCTTCGGAAATGTCTAGGACATGTGACTGCTCGAAATTCATCCTCAGAGACCCAATATTAATCTAGGACCCACTTCGGAGGGCAAAAAACGACTTATACTCCCTTAAAATCCAATTTTTCTAAGGTCAGTGGAAAAAATTCAAAAAAAATTCAAAAAAAATCAATAATTGGAAAATTTTAGAAATTTTTCCATAGTCAAAATAAGTCAAATTTTGACATGGAAATATAAGAGAAATTCAAAAGTGATGTGGCATCCATGTGGGGCCCACCACATGGAGGAAATCCAAATTCAAAGTTCCAAATGCAAGTCAAAGGGAGTCAAAAGGTTCCACGTTGAATTAAAAAGGCAAAGTTGAAGTGTTATGTATGGGAAAAATTCAAGTTATATTTAATTCAAATGTGAATGGAATTAAATATAAGGAAAATACAGTGAGTGGGGAATGGACCCCACCTCACCCTCCTACTCTACGTATGATCAAATCTTAAGGAATATGCACATGCCATAAATCAAAGTTTTATGATTAAAGTTTCACATGTTATGCTACCAACAAGGAAATCAACGTGGTTGTAAAGATTGAGTTTGGAATCTAGTTGAGATATTTGTGGAGTATTCCACCATACATTTGTACGCATCCCTTGATTTAAAATATACGCACAGCTGCCCACCTCAGCCATACGCACATGCCCAGATTACACATTGGACAGTCAAAACTCAATGCTACAACAAAGGAAATCAGCGTATGGTGTAAATATCTTTGACAGATTTAATTGTTGGTAAATTCAGTTAATTATGGAATGTATCTCCACCTTTATCTCAATGTGTCTCCACTTTTCTCCACGCTACCAAGTCCATAACAACTACATGTTGCCAGCACTCACGCAGAACAAATTTGGGTGGTAATATGAGAAGTGAACAACAGATTTTTGCAAGATATTGCACCCACTCAACTCCATAAATTTTACACATGGCAGCCAACAAAATGTGCACATGGGAAATGGATCTATGCTTAACCAGAGAAGCTTATACGTTGTCCAAAACAGGGAAGAATGCGGAGTTAATTGAAGACACCTATCAACAGTTCATGCCACCTACAGCAATTCTTACAGCCACAGTGACTTGAAAATTCATTTTTGCGTTGAGATTATCTTCACCTCTCCACTTGTCATGAGGTTCTTCATTGAGATATTCTCCAATTTTTGTATAAATTGAGCCTTGGGCTCTCATTGTAATCATGGTTTTGAAGCTTGTGCTTATTGTTACTATGTCGAAATTGTTATTGAGCTAAATAAAAGAAAGTCTTTGGGGTTACTAGCTTCTCTTGTGGTGCATTCCTTGGTTGATGAGGTATACCTGTTTCATTTTATGTTGTTATTCATTTGATTTTACATTGCAATCTAGTTGGTTTTTTTTGTGTATTTTCCTGAGGGCACTATTGTCTAAGGAGGGGACAATTGTAGCTATCTCAAATCTCCTTTGGACTTGGTATATTTTGTGCTCTTATTGTAGCTTGTTATTTTCGATTGAATGACAAACTCAACGCAGCCTCTATATGCCAAGTTTCTTTTGCACTAACAATTGGTTTGCAAAGATTTGTGCGTTCAAAGGGCAGGTTGCCAAGTCTATTGGAGTGCGAAGACTTCTTTGGTGGGAATAAGTCAGCTCCAAGGATATCAAAGATCCCACAAGTTGTTCAAGCCAACAATCTCATAAGACATCAAGAGATTTATTTAAAAGGGGGTTTCATGAGCCCTTTGCTTCTTTTCCATCTCTAAAAAATCATATATTTTATTCTCTCATTTGTGCACATATTTATTTTATCTAGCATTTGAGGCTAAGTTGTTGGATTTAAATCCTAACTCTCACTCACTAAATCAACTCTTTCAAGCTGATCTTAGTGAGGGAATTTGTAATATGAAGTGTATTTTATAATTGCATTGAGTTTTTAATTTTTTCCTTCTCATGCATGTGATTTCCTCTCACATATTTCAACACTATTTCTTCTGCATGATAACTCTTTTGCTTGCTTGCCTATAGGTGTTCTTGGAGGCAATCCAAGTTTGAAGAAAGGGAGCTAAAGCATAAAGCTAAGGAACACTTTTCCATTTGGAACCTCAAGTCCAAGTTCCTCCTTATCACTTCACCTCTTCTTCTAAAGCCTCATTCTTTTGAGGAATTGTAACCACCATTCACCTCAAGGCTTTAGGCCTTTACTTTGTAACATTTCACAAGTATATCTTTAAAATCTTACACTTGTAACTTTGGGAAAGAGTAAGTTTAAAACGCATATTGTAAGCTCTTCCCAAGCCCCTCATTTCTATAAGAAGGCCTCACTTTCAATAATAAAAATCTGATTTCTTGAGAGAGCTTGGGATTTTCCCATGGTATCTTCTTGAATGGTTAACTTTCTTTTGTCTAGTTTCCATTTGAGTTGTTCATACATGTTTTATGGAGCATCATTGCTAGTTTGTGTCATATTGGGCTAAGCGCAAATCTTGATCACAAATATCATTGTTATATCTCTATTGGAAGCACATTGTCATTAACATATCTCATTGGAAGCATTTCACCCACATTTAGGCATTTCACTTTGCATACTAAATTAGACTTGCATCTTTAAAAATTAACCTCCAACTTAAGTTGGTTGTATAGACATTAGGGACCCTCCACCCCTATTGACTCCTCACTGTGAGATTTGGATTTTGGGTGAGGGTGAAGTCTGGGGACAAGAGTTAAATTGAAAATTGTTTTAGAATTATATTAATAAAATAAACCAAGAGCACCTTCACATCACAACTTTACTCACAATTTTCCTATCTCATGTACTTGTTACTTTGGTGGTTATTTAGCTCATGAATATTTAATGTCATTATCCTTTGTTACTTGAGCACTCTCTTACAAGTGTTTTTTCATTTATTGCAAGTGATGCTTATATGTTTATCTTGGTCTAACACTTCCTTTGCGGGATTATTGTCACTGTATCTTGAATTTCATTTTTGAGCAAGCACTTGTCATTTACTTTAAAGTACTGGTCTATATTTTGAACACATCATTGAATATTGCTCATATATTTATATGCTTATTTACATCTTGGAAATGAGTCATCTTTGATAAGTAATTCCTTCTAATAAATTCTCCTAGAAACCTCACATATTTGACTTAGTTTGTCTTTAAGGACTACCCCCTTAGCTAACCCAGGAGATAGCTTAAATGGAGAGAGTCGGGAATAGGTAACAGCCCCTTCTCTGAGTTCCTTGCCACCAACCACACCTTGTAGGGTTAAAGGCTTTTCTCACTAACTAGTAGGTAGGTGTAGCTGGCAAGCGGTAACAGGTCTTCATTAAAAAAAAAAATTTATTTGAATAACTTCAACACCAGATGAAATTTCTCCAAACGCTTTCTAGGTTTTGGAGATCTCGTTTGTCTTGACGCCTCCACAAAATTTCAGAGCTAGAGCACACCCGATGTACCCCAAAATCTCAACACTTCCTCTTAGCGAAGAGTGTGCTCTAGCAATACATCCACACTGAAGTATTTCCTGATCTTGGCATTGGTCTTTGTGTTGTTGATGCTTGGCCTGTTGCCCTCCATCCACTGTGCTGCTGCTCCCTGTACTATTGCCCATGTCTCTGTCACTGACACTGAAACATCTATACTGCAACTCCCTCTCAAATTGCTACATCGTGTTGCCAACTACTACACTGCAACTCAATTGCTGAAAAGTAAGCAACTAAAGGACCCCTGCCCAATCATTGATAGACAAGTCAGTCAGGCTACATCTCATCACTGAAGCTCCCTCGGTTGCTACGCTGCGCTGTCTCTCTAAAGCCACTGCGTTGCTGCAACTCTGCACTGTGTAAGCATTGCCCCTCTAAGCTGCTGAAGTGCCATCAGCCTCTGCACAGCTACTTCTACGTTTTTGTTGCCTCTGCACTGCGCTGCTCCCATCTACAGCGTCCCAACTCTGCCCTCTACTTCATTGTGATCCTTTGCACCCACTGCTCCAATCATCTTCGTTACTGTCTTAAGGCTCCCGTAGCACGTATGTGATCCAAGAGTCTGGGCACCTCAAGGATCTTGCCTACCATTTGTAGTTGCTCTACAGATCATTTTCACCCCACCTCTTCTCTCGAGGCACATGAGCGCTCATAGCCACATCATTCTCACTACCACTGTCCCCTCTAGCTGTTGTTGCCTTGGAATTAGAAGATCCCTTGTCCTTCTTCTTAGGACAAGTGCTAGCAAAGTGTCCAAGTTCGCCACAATTAAAGCACCGGAACTTTGATAGGTCCCTCTTCTTCTTCCCTTGTTGTCGTCATTCCTTTGATGCAAGAGTTGCGTCCACTTCCTCCTCCTTCTTCACTTTGCTACTTTCGATGATGAATTCCTTCTTGGTCATCCACCAGATCTCCTCCTATCGAAGGATGGCCCACATGTCACCCCAATTGGGGAGTTGTGCTCTGCCCAAAATGCTTTGGACAAAGGTTTCCCACTCATCAATGACAACATTCAAGGTTGTCCTTACTAAGAGTCCCTCATCCAGAGTTGACCCCATGGCAATTAGCTAATCCTGGATAGTCTGCAATCTGGGAAGGAATGGATCGATCTTTTCCCCTTTGTGCATCTGGAAACATCCTCATCTAGTTCTCCAGAAGCATCTTATGTGGGAGCATCTTACGTTGGATAGAGCTCCCCTGATACAACGTGGTCAGAGCTATCCACACCTCATTTGTCGTCTTCTTTTCGACAATGTGTGGGACCACGTGATCCTTCACCCCATCCATGATCAAGCACTTTGTCCGCGCCTGATTCTCGTTAAAATTCTTCAGAGCATCCGCATCGGTCGGCACAGATAAGACATTTTCCACGTGTTCTCTGATGTCGTACACCTCCAGGACTGACAGGATTCTGGCTTTCCAGATCGCAAAGTTGGACACACCGTCCAACCTATCGTGATCATGCAGTTCGTACGAATCCATCTAGCTCAAATTTGTCGAAACAGGTACTCCTCTCCCTCTTCCTGTTGCAACACTCAACAGAAAACTGGATTTGGGTTTCTTGGTGATAAAAACCCTCTGTAGTAGTTGCTCCCTTTGACAACTGATTTCCCTCTCGAAAATCCTCCGCCAAAACAATTGAATCAATCCTCTACGATCACCCTCTTGATCGAATCTCAGATCTGTTTGGCACAAACCTGTTGAGCGACTGTTCTCCTCCTACTCCTGTCACCTTTGTGAGGCACTGTTCTGCACCGACAGAACCTGTGCCACACTAGCAACTTCTGAAGATCAGAAGCTTCGCTTCCAGACTTTGGAAATCTGCAAAGCAATATCCACATGGATTGTGCCCCTCTGGCTGACCTCAGACTGGCGCAATGCAGCGCAGGCTGCTCCTGCATCACTCTGGAAGGCTCTACGTTGCCTCTGCATCACTCAGATGGCTCTGTGTCAGCCTGGCTGGCCTGCGTCCCTCCTGGTGTTGTGCTACCCTCTTTTGAATCTTTGTTGCTTCAGCTGCCCTCTCCGCAACAATTATCTTCAGCCGCTCTGCTGGTGGATCAGCTTGATCTGCAATGTTCTGATACCATGTGAAAGTTTCAAAACAGAAACCCTACTCCAGTGTCTAGATCTACTTCGCCCACTTGTTTCATTAACTTAACAAGTTTGTAATATTCCTTTTTTTGGTGTCACCTATGATAAGGTTAGGATGGACTTCTAGAGTTAGGAGAAGACAAGTCACAGGTACAGGTTAATGTTATCAGCGGGCCCATGGGATTTTTGGAGGAGTTTTCAGGAGTTTCTATGAGGTCTCGGGTGGCATTCGCTTGATATATTCCATCAGCTAAGAAGTTTGCCTCTAGTTCTAGTGTATTCCTATAATTTTCGGAAAACTAAGTTATTTTTGGGCTTAACTCAGTTAATTACGCTCAAAGTGGCATATAGAGAGGAATACATGATAAAACACCTTAGTGTAGTAGCTCATTGGAACCAGGACGAGGATACCTACATGATGGGACAGTTGGACATGAGTTTAATGTTGAGATTTTGTATAGTTGGTCTAGCATTGGGTGTGCTCTAGCCCTAATATTTTGTGGAGGGACTAGGACACACTTGATCTCCAAAACCCAGAAAGTGTTTAGTGAAGTTTCAGTTGGTGTTCAATTTATTCAAATAATTAATTATTTTAATGGATTTCCTAAGTCTAAACTTAGGAAAATTAAATAATTAAAGTGACTTAATTAACACGTGCTGAAATGTTCTAAAAAGACACGGATCAAGCAGTCTTTTAGTCTCAACCATTGATGAATGTTTTAATCTCGGCAGTTGAAGTGTTCAACGAAAAAGTATAAGAGAAAGGCTTGAGGGTCAGTTGGAGGAGGCACACCGTTGCAGAGTTGAGGAATAGATTTGGAATTCTAGGGCGGGTTTGCTAAGAAATTCTGGAGAAATTTCCTGCAACGAGGGGTATTATTGGCTAAGGGGATGATCTGATCCCGGAGCCAAGAGTCAGTCAGAGGCAGAGGAGCAGCAACAAGGGCAGTGCAGAGAAGCAGAGCAGCAACTACGTAGGTGTTACGCAGGTGCTACGTGGGACAGCGCAGAGGATCCAGTGGGCTTCAGAAGTTATGCAGGGGGTCTCCAAGGCCAGTGTAAGGCCTGCATTACCTTTCCAGGGGCTACACAGTCCCTCTCTGGGCAATGCAGTGGCATTCTAAGGCTAACAGGGCTAACGCTAGGGCTTCAAGGGCAGCGCTAAGGGTTTCTAGGCCAGATCAGGGCTAATTTCTGTAAATCCCATTTGAGGGTGTGGATTAGTCAAATATTTGGCACTAGAACTTCAGGTTAGCTGCAGATTTGATTTCTTTTATTCTCTGTCGGGTTTTCCAGATTCAGAACCCAGATTTACTGTACTCAGGAACTACTTAATAATAAACCCTCATATACGTTGAACTGGTTTTCTTACTTTGGGTTTTTACGGGAACTTATGTCCAAAAATCCATGTGTCACTTTGTTGTATGAGCGTATTATTCAGTAAATGATCTGAATGTGTAGGCTGTAGTTGTGTTTATTTTGGTATTTTCTGAATCTAATTTCTGAAAATAACTTGTATTAATCTAAAACAAGTAGGAGAAATAAACCAAGTTACTGCAGTAGAATCATCACATGGTATCAGATCAGCGGAAGAAATATTTTTCTGCAAGGTGGCAGAAGAAGCAGCAGATCTGGAAAGGGCATCTTGACAGCAGGAGAACGCAGATCTAGAAGAGGACAACATTGAAGTTGCAGAAGGACTTCAGGCTTACGCAGACCCTTCCCAGGCCAGCGTAAGGACTGCATCACCCAGTCTGGGGTTACGCAATCCACTTCTGAGAAGCGTTGAGGCTGCACCGGGCCAGTCAGTGAGATGCAGTCCAGTCATTTCTCCAGTTGCAGAAGAATTTTTGCCAAGATCCGGAAGCAGTGTTTCAGATTTGCAGTAGTGCTGGTGGGGTGGAGATTCTGCAGGTGCAGAATTGTGCCTAGCTAAGTCAACAAAGGTGGGAGGACGACAGTTACTCAGCAGATCTGAGCCAAACAGATCTGAGATTCGATCAGGAGGATCAGAGAAAGTTGTCCATTTGTGTTTTGGTGAAATATTTCCAGGAGCGAAATCAGTCTTCAACAGAAGCAATCACTAGAGGGTTTCTAGTCACCAAGAAACCCAGATCCAGAGGGAGAAGCACTGCTTTTGTCAGATCTGAGCAAGATGGCTCGATATGGACTGAGGGATCAAGATAGATTGGAGGCATGTCCAACTATGTTATCTGGAAGGCCAGAATCCTTTCAGTTCTGGGTGAGTATGGTCTCAAAGATCATGCAGAGAAGGTTCCTGTTGTACCAACCGATACAAATCCTCTCAAGAAATATGAAAAAAATCAAGCGCAGATGAAGCGTTTGATCATAGACGGAGTCAAGGACCACGCTATACCTCATATTGCTGGGAAGACTTTAGCAAATGACATGTGGGTATCCTTGGACACGATGTACCAAGGAGGCTCCGTCCAGAGAAGAATGCTTCTAGAGAACCATATGAGGTTATTCCAAATGATGATGGGTGAAGAGATAGATCCATTCCTCTTCAGAATTCAAGCCATCCGAGATTAGCTGGTTCGCATTGGTGCTACTCCGGATGAGGGTCTCTTAGTGAGGAATACTTTGAATGCAGTCTCGGAATATTGGGAAATGTTTGTCTAGAGCATTCTGGGAAGGTCAACGTTACCATCTTGGGCTGACATGTGGGCTATCCTCCGCCAAGAGGAGATCAGGAGGGTCACCAAGCGACAGAATATCAGTGGAGGAAGCGGAAAGACCCAAAGTTAAGGAAGAGGAGGAGGATGCAGCCCTTGCATCAAGGGAAAAGAAACAACAAGGGAAGAAGGAGAATGATCTTTCCAAGGATTGATGCTTTAACTATGGTGATCTTTGACATTTCGCTAGAAGTTGTCCTAAGAAGAAGGACAAAGGATCTTCTGATTCCAAGGCTGCAACAACAAAGGATGATGGCCCTAATGATGATGCAGCCATGAGTGGTCATGTGCCTCGAGAGAAGAGGTGGGGTGACATGGATCTGTAGAGCATCTATAATTGTTGGCGGGATCCTTGAGTCAGCCCTACCCTTGGATCACATACGAGCTACGGGAGCCTTAAGACGATAGCGAGATGAGTCGGGAGATGGTTGCTGGAAGCCACATTGAAGCGGAAAAGGGAGCTGAAGAGCTGAAGAGGGAGCAGCATAATGCAGAGACAACAGTAGCATAGGCAACAGCGCAGAGGGGCTGATGGGACTTCAGCAGTGCAGAGAAGTTGTGCTCACGCAGTGCAGTGTTGCAGCATGGAAGTGTCTCCAAGGGGACAGCGTAAATCAGCATCCAGGGAGCTTCAATAATGGAATTTCCTACAGCGAGGGGTAGTATTGGCTAAGGGGATGATCTGATCCTGGAGCCAAGAGTCAGTAAGAGGCAGAGGAGCAACAACAAGGACAGCACAAAGAGGCAGAGCAGTAGCTACGCAAGTGCTGTGCAGCCACTCCGCAGGTGCTACGCAGAACAACGTAGAGGCTACAGGGGGCTTCAGAAGTTATGTAGAGGGTCTCCAGAGCTAGCGTAAGGCCTGCGTCACCCTTCCAGGGGTTACGCAGTCCCTCTCTGGGCAGCGCAGTGGCATTCTGAGGCTAGCAAGTCTAACGTTGGGGCTTCAAGGGCAACACTGAGGATTTCTAGGGCCAGATCCGGGCTGAGTTTTGTAAATCCCATTTGAGGGTGTGGATCAGTCAAATATTTGGCACTAGAACTTCAGGTTAGCTGTAGATTTGATTTCTTTTATTCTCTGTCAGGTTTCCCAAATCTGGAACCCAGATTTACTGCACTTAGGAACTACTTAATAATAAACGCTCATATTTGCTGCACCAATTTTCCCACTTTCGGTTTTTTCGGGGACTTATGTCCAAAAATCCATGTCACTTTGTTGTATGAGCGTATTATTCAGTAAATAATCTGCATGTGTAGGTTGTAGTTGTGTTTATTCCGGTATTTTCCTGAATCTAATTTTTGAAAATAACTTGTATTAATCTAAAACAAGTAGGAGAAATAAACCAAGTTACTACAGTAGAATCATCACATTTCAGTGACCTGAGGAGACATGGTAGCCAATTCACTCTTTCCTGAATTAAAAAGGAATATTTTAATAAGAGGGAAAAGTGCTCCATGAATAAAATAAAATAAGGCTCTAGAAGGACCTAGGAGATCTATAAAAGAAAAGGAGGAGGCCATTGAGGGATATATTGGATTAGATCATTTTCTTGTGTGAGAGGTTTGAGAACTTGGTTCTCTACTCTATTGGTAGCCCCAAGACAGAAACCCTCGGGTGCTTTGTGAGTGTTGGATGAAAACCCAACTCTCTTTGAGGAGACTTCATTCAGTGTTTCACAGAGCTTCAAGGATATTGGAGTGCAATCGGTGCTTCAGTGGATTCAATGGCAACTGTTGCCAGAGGAAGAGTGTAGCAGTTCAGTTTTGGAGGCTAGCGTAGTGCAATAGTGCAGCAAATTCTTGAGGCTAGTTATATTTCAGTTATCTCAGCTATCTCTCATTTCAGCATGTTTATTTTACATGGCAATCTTCTGTTAAATGCATGTTGATTTTACGGCATAATTTGGGGTTTAAGTGAATTTATGCAAATTTAGTCAAAATATCCATTTGGGGATATTACAAAGTTATTTAACTGAAGTATTCAGAAAAACATTAAAGCAGTCACAAACCGCAATCTACACATCTACAAATCATTTACTGAACAATAAGCACATGTGACAAGATTACACACAGATTTTTCGGACAAATGTCCCCGAAAAAACCCAATGCGGGAAAACCGGTGCAACAGCTTTAGAGGGTTTTATTATTATTGTTGACACCTAATCCTAAGGGATTGGGAGAAATTGTACATTAATGTAAAACAGGAAATAAGGAAGTCTAAGAGACATTGGGAAATGAATTCCAACAGTCTCACCTCCATGTATATATTCATAAGCACCCTCAATCAATTCATACGATTCATTCTGTGGAGTTACCTCCTGGCGTGACATGGTATCAGATCCACTTCTATTTCTAACATTGTTGCCCATGTAACTCCCTCTCTACCTCTCTGCCAGCACCTGGCAGAACTGCACCTTCTTTCTAAATGTTTTTATGTGTGAAAATTGCTACTATTGCATTTTGCTTTTTTTTGGTGTGTGTGGCCTCCTTTGTGCAGAGTCAAACTACAGCACTACACACTACTACATACGTTGCTCCATACACTCCCGTAAAGTTCACGTTGCTGCATAACTTCACGCTACTCGTCGGCCCTCCCTCGGCCTTCACTGTTGTTGCGTAACTTCCAGTGCCCGCCGACCTACGGGCTCCCCTCCATACGCTCCAGTGGGCTTCCCTCCATATGCTGCTCCTTCCTCCGAAACGCTCCTTCCTCCCTCTGCAGCGCTCCTCCCTCCTCCCCACTCCCTCCCACTGTCGTCTCGGCTCCCACAGTCGCGGGTTGCTCCCTCCTCCCTCCCTTTGCCCTCCTCCCTTGCCTCACCTCCCACAGCTCCGCCCTCCCCTTATTCGACAACCTCCCCAGGTTCGACCTTCTCGAGGTCCAACCTCCCTCAGGTCTGACCTCCCCAAGGTCCAACCTCCCCCAGGTCTGACCTCCCCCAAATAACACCTCTGCAAAAAAAGAAATTATTTTTTTAAATCAACACTAGAATTGAGTTTTTTTTGCAGCAGCAGACTACATTTTTTACACCAGAATTGAGTTTTTTGAAGCAACCTACATTTTTTTTTATAGTACATATTTAATGCATTCACTCATATCTATTATGGGATTAGTTCTCTCTGGCAAGGAAAACTATCCTGAGTGGTCTCGGAAAATCAAGCACACTCTCATTTTTAATGAGTTGTGGAGCGGAATCTGTGAAGGAGAAGGAGACAATACACTAACAAAGCCTACCTTAGACAAGGAGATCGCCATTTGGGAAAACAAGAATTGCAAGGCCTATGCCTTGATTGCAACTTCTGTAAATGAAGAGGTGAGTCGCCATATTACACCATTTTCAAATGCCTATGAAGCATTGAGGAAATTAAAAGAACTCTATGAGTCACATTCAAAACTTGAAATTGTTCAATTAATGATTAAGCTATTCAACCTTGAATTGAAAAACGATGACCCTCTTGCTTTAGCATCAGAAGTAAGATATATCATGCATGACATTAAAAACACTAATGTAGAAGTTGACATACCTCTCATAGCTTATGTTAAGGAATTGTATCCCACTTACTTACACTACCTTGAGTCACTACAAGCAAGTGAAAACCTCAAGGAGATCACCTTTGACTCCATTGAGAAAAAGCTTACAGAAAGAGAGAAGGCTTTTGGAAAGAAGACAGCCCCTCTATCTTCTGAAGAAGCTGTATGTTTCACACATAGAGATAAGAATCATGCTCAAGATTCTTCTAGAGGAAGAGGTGGTTGAAGAGGACAAGGAAGAAGAAATTTCAGAGGAAGGAGGGGCAAACAAGCTCAAAGTGAAAAATCCGATCTCTATTGCATATGCTGCAATAGAGATTGGCATGATGCATCTACGTGTAAGCTGCCTTGGGACAAAATTGAGCAGGAAAGAAATCAAGAAAAAGGTAAAACTCATGACGGAGACAAAGGTAAAGCACCTGAATCCGCTCATTATGTTGTAGCACATTGTAACATTGGAGTAACTGAAGACTTGTTCAATGCTTCACTTACTTCTTGGAGAAATGATTGGTTGCTAGATTCAGGAGCAACATGTCACATGACTTTTAGAAAAAAAAATTTAAGAATTTACTGACAAGGTTGATGGAGCAGTATACTTTTCACACAAATCTAAACTCAAGCCATCAGGGCTTAGCACAATCAGGCTTAAGTTGTCTGGTCTTCCAGACCATCTTCTACATGAGGTTCTATACTTCCCTGAGTTGAGGAGAGACTTGTTGTCCTTGGTCCACATCCGCTAGCAAGGACACTCCATTCACATGTTTGATGGCAAGGTTGAGGTGAGAAAAGCATCAGATCTCTCACTTGTCATGAGAGGAATAGAAGAAGGAAGACTCCTAAAGATGCAAAGTACCTCTGCTCATGCACAAAACTTTGCATTTAGTTCTCATTATGATGAAGGTACATTCCCATCAAGTCTTTTATGGCATGCTAGATTTGGACATTTAAACTACGACAGCCTTCGATTTTTGAAGAAAAATGGTGTTACTGGATTGCCTACAATTCCTAGGAAACTTAAGCAATGTGATGCTTGTATTCTAGGAAAGCATAGGAAATAGTCCTTTCATGGTTCAAATTCCATAGCACATAGAAAACTTGAGCTTATCCATTCAGATTTATGTGACCCCATGCCTTTTGCTTCTGCAAATGGAAATAAATATATGATGGCATTCATTGATGATTACACCAGAATGTGTTGGGTTTACTTATTGAAGAACAAATCTGATGCTTTTCAAACATTCAAGAATTTTCATGCATGGATTGAAAATGATGCACAAACTTATATTGGCTCTTTGTGCATTGATAATGGAAAATAATACACTTCAAATGAATTTGAAAACTATCTTCGCCAACATGGGATCAAACATCAAACAATCGTGCCCTATAATCCCCAATAGAGCGGTCTAGCTCAAAGAATGAACATGACAATTTTAAATATGGTTCGCTCCATGATGTTTTTCAAGAATGTAAGATTGATGTTTTGGGTTGATGTAGTTCTATGTGCTCTGTACATAAAGAATAGGTGTCCTTCTAATGCAATAAAAAATAAAACTCCTTATGAAATGTGGCATGGCCACATTCCTTCGGTAAAGCATTTCAGGGTCTTTGGTTCCCCCTGTTATGCTTTGATACCTAAGGAACAAAGAAATAAACTTGGTGCTAGAAGTTGAAAATGTATGTTCTTGAGGTATTCCAATACCTCCAAAGGATATCGTCTCTATGATGAAGTCAATAAGAAGTTTGTAGTATTTAGAGATGTCATATTCCTTGAATCTTCCAAGATTGGCGATGTTGTTGAGCGGTAGCTTGATCACTTGGATAGATTCACACATGCAAAGTCATTTCAAGAATTTGATAATCAAATTCCACATCTTAAAGGGGGGTTCCTATACTGAATCAATCTGTGGAATCATCTTCCAAAGCACTCTCTCCCCCACATGAAGAACCAACCATGGATGACACCTTGAATGATGTGATTAACAAAATTGCGAGACTGAATCTTGATTCAATCTCAACTCAGTGAAATGAGCAGCCTGGACCATCTCAGAAAGGTCCCCCAAAATGGCTGACAAAGACATTGGAAAATGTTCGTCCTGATGAGGTTGGAAAGACAAGAACAAGATGTTCCACCAGGCAAAATGGAGGTGATGTAGATGATTATGATTCACCTGTTGATATGGATGTTTCTTATAATTGTGAATTGAATTTGTCTACAAATCTTGAACTGACTTCCTTCAAGTCGCTTCTCATGATGAATGGAATGAAACGATGCAAAAGGAGTATGATGCCTTGATAAAGAATGGCACTTGGAAGCTGGTTGATCCTCCATTGGGAACCAAACCAATTGGTTGCAAGAAGGTCTACAAGAACAAGTACAAAGTGGATGGCTCACTTGACAAGCACAAAGTCAGGCTTCTGGCAAAAGGTTTTGCACAGAAAGAAAGGGTCAATTATGAGGAAATTTTTGCCCCCACAACAAAATGGGCCACCATCCGGACACTCTTTGCCTTTACAGCTCAGAATGGTTGGAAAGTCCATCAGATGGATGTAAAAACCGCCTTTTTGAATGGAGATCTAAAGATGGTTTTTATGTCCCAGCAGGAAGGATTTGCTGTGAAGGGCCAAGAACACAAAGTATGCAAGCCTATAAAATAGTTGTATGGCCTCAAGCAAGCACCGCAAGCCTGGTACGAGAAATTAACTGAGCATCTTCTGAAACTTAACTTCAAACATTTTGATCTTGATGATGCAGCTTTGTTTGTCAAGAAAGTTGGAAAAACAATTGTATATCTTGTGGTGTATGTAGATGATCTTTTGATGACAGGGAACAATAAGAGTTATATTACATCCATAGAGAAGGAATTGAAGAAAGGTTTTGAAATGACTAATTTGGGCTATGTTCACCACTATCTTGGTATTGAAGTAACTCGACATCCTATAATTTTATTCCTTTCTCAGAAGAAGTACACTGGAGATCTATTGAACAAGTTTGGCACGGCTGAATGAAATCCTTTGACCACTCCAATGGAACAAAACTTGAAGCTCACATCCATTGAAGGGAAAGAATTTGAGGATGCAACGAAGTATAGACAGCTTGTAGGAAGTCTCATCTACCTGACTACTACCAGACCAATCATCTCATTTTTTGTTGGAATCCTCTCCAGATTTATGCAAAAACCTTGTGAAGGACATTGGTCTCCTGCAAAAAGAGTTCTAAGTAATTGAAAGGGACTCAAGACTTTGGACTCAAATATACACAGGTGGGCGACTTCAGCTTGATTGGATACTCTGATTCAGACTTTGATGGAGACAAAGAAACTGGGGTATCTACTTTAGGTTATACTATGAGTCTTGGATCAGGAGTTGTCTCCTAGAGATCACGCAAACAGTTAGTTCCAGCAGATTCCACAACTGAGGCAGAATATGTGGCAGTAGCTAAAGCGATAAAGGAAATTGTGTTGCTTAGGAAAATCCTAAAAGACTTGCAGAAGAAACAAATGCATTCAACTCCACTCATGATCGACAACACTTTTGCAATAAAGTTGGCCAAGAACCCAAAGTTCCATGATCGAACGAAGCACATCAATACAAAATACCATCTAATTCAACATCATGTTGAGGCCAAAACAATCCATCTATGTCATTGTTCCACAAAAGAGCAAACTGCAGACATCTTCACCAAAGTGCTTGAAAGAGAAAAGTTTGAAAAATTCAGAACAATGCTTGGACTCACCAACATCCCTTCAAATTAAGGGGGGGAATGTTGACACCTAATCCTAAGGGATTGGGCGAAATTGTACATTAGTGTAAAATAGGAAATAAAGAAGTCTAAGAGACATTGGGAAATGAATCCCAACAGTCTCACCTCCATGTATATATTCATAAGCACTCTCAATCAATTCATACGATTCATTCTATGGAGTTACCTCTTGGCTTGAAAATTATGCAGAATTTGAATACAACATTCTAGGCACCATAAATGGTTGGCCCTATAGAGAAATCACACGGTAGTTTGTACCTTTCACTCGGAGACAGAAAATATGGCTGAATCACACCCTCAATCGGGATTTATAGATAACGAGCCCTTTCTGGCCCATTGGAACCCTCAACGCTGCCTCTGCAGCCTTCACATCAGCCCTCACTAGCCAGTGTCCCCACTGCATCAGCCTCATTGGTGCTACGTTGCCTCTATGCTGCCCTAGTTGGGCCTGCGTCACCCTAGCTGGTGTTGCGCTGGGTAGGTCTGCATCACGTTTGTTGGGCTTATGCAGCCTCTACACAGTCCTCTGCGTGGTGCTAGCTGAACTGCGCCCTCCTGGTTGGCTCTGCGCTGTCTAGTACTCATTGCCTCTCTGTTGTTGTATTCTCGACCTTGGATCAGATCATCCCTTGCCATTCTTTGCCCCTCACTGCACTGCAAACTTGTTTCGAATTCCTCAGCAAACCCCGCCCCAGAAATTCAACTTAGCTTCAATGCTATGCCTGTGTGCTTGTTCTCCAACTAACCCCAAGCCTTTCTCTTATACTTTTCTCATTGGAAAACCAATGGCCATGATCTAATCTCTCATCGACGGTTCAAATTAAAAGACTGCTTGATCCGCGTTACTTAGAACATTTCACCACATGTGTTTAATTAATTCACTTTAATTTTTCTAATTCCCTAAGTTAGACTTAGGGTCCTCATTAAAAAAATGAATTATTTGAATAATTTCAACATCAGATGAAATTTCTCCAAATGCTTTCTGGGTTTTGGAGATCTTGTGTGTCTTAGCCCCTCCAAAAAATTTCGGAGCTAGAGCACACCTGATGCTACCCCAAAATCTCAACAATTCACTCACTCACACAATCATCTCTCCTTCTCTAATTGGTTCGTACAAATTATTGGGCATATCTTTTCCTCAAACGTGTGGTGACAAAAGGACAAATTTTAGGATGAATTACAAGGCCGAAATTTCAGAGATTGTTGCAAGTTTGACCAACATTGACCAGGGGTGGTTTGACCTCCTTTCACGGCAGTTTTTGTGCCAAATTTTCGTTTTTGGCAACACATATATTGGCATAAGAACCGAGGAATTTTGTGGACTTTGATTGCAGACCAATCATAGGGTTGACCACACACCTGACCGTAGAGTTGACCACAAAATTTGACCAAGTTTGACCATTGTTTTCATGATTGTTTTGGGTTGTCTTTGACCACCTTTGAAGGCCTTGACTGGGTATGACCAAGCTGCATTGAGGACAGTTTGTTGCTACTTTAACTTGCTATTGACTTTCTCATCAGGGAAAATTTTGACTGTTGTTGACTACAGATTTGACAGGGTTGTTTTGACTTTGATTTGGCAAGTCAATTTTGAATTTTGTACTCTCTCTCTACTGAAAATTTTGATATAATAATAAGAAGAATTGATCAAAGGGTTTTCCTCATCTTGGGTTTTTACCTAGCATTCGCCAAATATGGTGTACTCTTGTCTTGGCTTGTCTTCTGCATTTATAGTTTATGTTCTTTCTTCATTTACCATCAAAATGATGATGATTTATGCGATTGCTAATGAAATGAAATGGATTGATAAATGGGCTATAAGGAATTTTGAAGTAATTGTCCTAAGTAAAGAACATGTTAACTCAAAAATTAACAGGTGAACAAGAAAGGCAGCTAGAAGGACACTAGAAGGAGTTACTTTTCAAGGGGAAGGGAAAAAGGAAACTCTCAAAAAAAGACTAAAGAAGAAGACTTTGAGAAGGATTGAAGACTCACCTAGAAGTGGGGTCTCTACATTGAAGGAGATCAACTTATCAAGTCTACATCAAGCTCGCATCTAAGGAAAAATCGGAAAGGAAGACTTCAAGAAGATTGTTGATCTCTCTCTGTGGAAGAAGATCTATTTTGAAGGCATCTTTGAAGAAGGTGTCAAGGATCTTGGAAGTTGTTGTTGGAAGAATCCAGGAGACATCTTTCAAAGACATTGTTGAAGACTCTTCAAGAATCTTGAAGGCATCAAAGAAGGTTGAAGACATCATCAAGGAGAATCTTGATCTCAAGTATGTAACATATTATTAGATCGTGCCTCAATATTCAAGTCATATGGGTTCTTTCTGCAAGGAGAGCAATAAGCTCGCTGGGGTATCAAACTATCCGGCATGGAAGAAAAGAATTAACTTGATACTCATAGAAAAAGAAGTAATGGAATATGTTACTAAGGAAATTACCCAACCTGAGAAAGATAAGACACAAGAACTAGAAAAGTACAAGAAAGGGGGAGTAAGGGCTCAAAGGATCATAGTTGAATCAATTAAGGATTCTCTTATTCCATTTGTTGCAAATTTGAAGACTTCCAAGGCCATGTATGACAAGCTAGTAAATTTGTACTCAGTAAGTACAACAGGACAAAAGATGTCATTGAGGAACAATTTGTATAGAATGAAGAAATCAAAGGATGAGGATGTGGCATCCTTTCTCATGAGAGTCTCTCAACTAAGAGACCATCTGCAAGAACTTGGGAAACCAATTACTGATTCTGAAGTAAGCATTTATGTACTAAAGGCATTGCCACCAGAATGGAGCAGCTTTGCAACAAGGATTTACTCCAAGAAGTATTCAACTCCCTTTGACGAGTTGTGGTCGCAATGCATACTAGAAGAATCAAGGATCAAGGTCAAGGATGATATTGGATCTAATGAGCAATCTCAAACCTTTCTAGCCTGAGTCAAGAAGCTAAAGAAGGGAAATTTTGGGAAGTCCAAGAAGAAAGACATGTCCAAGGTTCAATGAATTTGGACACTATAAGAGGGATTGTCCAATCCTACAGAACAACAAGAGAAAGGAAAGGAGTGAAGCTCATGTAGCCGAGGTAGTGGGAGAACTTGAGAAGAAGGCAAAGAAGGAAGAAGTGAAGCATCTTTACTACTAACTGTCAGTTTATCTATAAACTTTAATCTTTGCTTTAGAATAGTATGTTTTGCATAGCATCATAAAATGAAGCATATGATTGTAACATGTTTATATTTTTTACATGATTAAGTTGTTGTGTAGAGATCATCTAGATAGATGGATAGATAGACCATTTTGCATATTGATCATCTAGGCATTATCTAACATTATGTTAGAGGTAGTCATCTTGCTTAGGTGGATTATCACGACCCTGGAAGAACCATCATTATGGAAGGTTGTTGGGAAAAGCACTATGACAAGGTTAGTATGCATTCCATGTAATGTGGAGTCAATACTGGTAAAGGGATTAAGGAGTGCAATGGGTCAAGATGCAAGCTCTTTGTGAGATATATGAATAGCTAGATGATCAGATGAAAGCATAGGAATGCATGTTGGATATAAAACTTTGGATAAGATTCATATGTACACAAATCTTATGGAAGAAAGTTGGTTATAAAATTATGCTTGAGTATCTATGATGCTAGGAGAAAGAATAGAATTTAACTTACTTAAGGATGTATAAAAGATTAAGAATTTCTCTATATAATATATATATATATATATATATATATATATATATATATATATATAATGATTAACATCCAGTATAGTCTCTGGTAACTTGGTAATCAAGTTCGATTGTTGGGCACTCTGATGTATGAAGGAAAAGTCATATGGAGATGGACCATGAGGATGTTGATGGATCAAGAAGGTCATCACGATGAGGTAAATCTGATTTTTCATTATTGTTGGTTATCTGGTTAATATATTGTTTTGCTACCTGGAAGGATGTTGCAAAAATTCATGATGACAGTTGAGACAGGTTCAATTGTATGGATGGAAATGGATGAAGAATGTTGAGGAAAGCTCAACATCTGGTACCTGGCAACTATGAAGTCAAGATGTGTCCATCTTGGGATAGAAGGGTTGTTGTGCGAGAAGATAACCTAAAGGTCAAAGGAGATCACTTTCATGACGAAGCTATGATTAAAATTTGGGAAGGCTCAATGCAATTCCTTCATGTCAAAGATGAAAGTGATGAGCAAGAGAGATGACCTAGATCCTATCACAAGAACGAAGAGTGGATATGGCTCCATGATACCTCGAAAGAAAGCAAGAGATGCAGAATAAAGAGGGAACCATGTAGCTATGAAGAACTAGTAGTTGATACTTTGAAGAAGACAAGTTGTAAGGCTTGTGATGATGGCCTCCCAAATAGAAAGGAAGTCTAAATCTCCTCTGATTTGAGAGGGAGTAAAGGAGTCTCCTTGTATAGGAGCAAGGTTCTATTCTCAAGGTTAAAAGAGAATAGGGATGTCCTATCTGGTCAAGAGGGAGTGATGTTGGACATCACATGTGCATTCTCCTCTTATGGTGATAAAGAGAGAATGGCAAAGGATTGGATAAGAATTTGTGGTTTCCTTGAGGATATAGCATCCAAGAAAGGAAAGGGACCGACACTCTTTGAGGATATGACAAGTATCCAAGAGAAGAGTGGTAGAAGAGGGCCAATATTCTTTGAGGACTCAGGATTGGAGATCCAAGATAAGAATAGTCCTAAAAGGGCATACCTTGTAGACCTACGAATGGGGTATGTACCTTGTAGAGGTAGTGCGGTATCACACATAGATCCTCCCAGCATAATGCTCTTGATTAAAGAAGAGCTTGTCCAATTAGGCCTCAGGAACAGTGTTGGTCATGATGATGATGCTTACAACATGGCTTATCAATCCAACTCTTCTTGAGAACTCTTCAGTCTGAGATATAATAATGTATTGGTTGTACAATTATGAATACCTCCCTAGTTAAGAGGGAGTGTCGAGAAATGTAACCAGTTTCGGTCATCATAATTGTTGTACTCATTTCAATATGTATCCTACGTAACAAACAAGAAAAGAAAAGAAAAGTTATTATTATTAAAGCATGGGTTTCATGCTCATTATTGATGGTATTCTAGGTAAAAGCATGTTCTTCGTGCTTCTAGGGTTTGTTACGTCTTAGGATTTATTGTATTGGGTCAAAGGAGTCAACATCATTTTTATAAGACCCTTATGGAAAAAATACATTTGTAATGGGAAATATTTTTGAGTTTAGAAAGTCCTGGAAGCTCCAAAGAAAAAGTCAGCCTAAACGAGGGAATTCAACCCCTTGAGAAGGCTATATAAAGGAGCAATTCAACCTCATTTGGCACTCACACACTTCACAAGTTCGATCTATCAAGAAAGGGTTCGATCTGTAGTTGGGGAGCTGGAAGAAGGAGAGTGAAGGTCTAAGAGAAGAAAGAAGGACGAAATACCTTGGTTTTGGGCTCTATCTCTCTCACACATGCAAAGTTCTTGGGTTATTGGTGCTGCAGAAGAAGGCTGAAATTGCAGATCCGAGTTGCAGTAGGAAAAAAGTGCAAAATCTTGTAGTTGGAAGGGAGAAAACCCTATATTGACCTCATTGACCTTGGGAGAGTTGTCTTGCTCTAGGAAGGTCTCAAGAGGGGGTTGGATTAGGGTTTCCATAGAAGCTGTAGGACCAAAATAGCAAGGTCAAAGTTGCAGGACGAGTTGCAGTAGTGAAGCTAGCAGGTCGATGTTGCAGTAGAGAAGTTGGCATGTCGAAGTTGCAATATTGAAGTTGGTTGATGCAATATCAAGGAAAGACTTGAAGAAGGGATGACTTGTTACTAGGAGTAGGATTGGTCTAGGGTTTGGGTCTTTGTATCTCATTTGAAGCAGATTCTAAGAAGAGAAGAGTTTTTAGGTTTTCCCCTTGGAAGGGTTTTTCCCTAGCTAAGAACCTAATATCTGTGTCCTCTATTGTTGCAGTTTATATTCTTGATGTTTGTTTGACGAAGGATCTAACTAAAAGAACAAAAGAAAGCTAATAAGTTCACAAGCAAATATTAAGGTTAAGAAAAGGAAAATTAATAGCTACCACTTTCCATTTTTCTAACATTATCATCCGCAGATATGAACCATGAAACTGTTTTCCCTTATGCCAAAAGAGCACTTAAAATCTTCAAAATGGATGGCAATAACTCTTTTTTGATGCCCTGGCTCTTCATCTCATGGGTACTGTGCATTATACTTTCTAAGTTTGACTAGAGTTTGGGTTATTCGAATAGAGAAATCACAATAGAGGATATCATCTTCACCAAAGCAGTTAATGCTACATCAATTATACACTCCTTGCCTTTCATCAGGATGAACGATGGTATTGAAATTGCCTACAATAATCCACGGATCTCCAAGGAGAGGTATATTATATCTGACTACCCCTTGTCCATGGGATCCCGAGCAGGTTGTTGTGAGGCTTTACGGCCAGGGTAGGAAGGGTGACAATCTGCTAAGTGAATTATGTTTTTTATCTAAATCTCTGCTTAGTGGAAGCATTCTCTAAAATATGTTGTAGAAGTCTGGAAGAGAGAGTTCCATATTAATTAAATGACCAATAATTTTTCCTCAATGGTATCTTCCAATACAGTCCAGTTAGCATATCTTCCAATACAATCTCATTATTAGGTTCACTAGAAGAGATCTGTAAAGCCGGATGATGATCAGCTTAACTGGAATTGATGGTTTGCTGTATTATTGGAAGAGTGTCAAATTCATTGACTTCAAACTTTTTCTTCTCCTTGTTTAGCTGTCGCAAATTACCATTTGTTTAGGGTTACCTCCCTGTTATTGTTGGTTGTCCCATTGTCACTACATCAACTGTGGGAGGGGGGCACACTGAGAAGAAGAAGAGATTGGTGTGGGGCACACTGAGGTATCTCATTGTGAAGAGGGATGATATCTGTGCAAGCAGAATTCATGAAGTCACAATCGTGTGAGTCTGTGACACAAACAGAAAGTGATTTCTTCACCCTATCCAAACATTTTTTTCTCTCTATCCAGTGTACAGTTTGGAGATCTGGATTAAAACTATTATACTGCCCATATATTCAACATCATATTCTGGAGAGAAAACCACAGGATCATGAAAATAATGGTTCATCTTTTTGGCAAAAAATATCCTTTGCTTCTAAAATTATCATGATCACCGTTCCCTTCAATCCTGAATCTTAAAATGTGGGTAAGAAAATAACACAGTTCGTTTGTGCAGCCCAGAAATCCATCTTTCATGACAGAACAACCATCTACACTATCTTCCAGATTTTTATTGATGAAATGAAAAAACAAATCAGGCACGAAGACAGATTCACCTTCAACTCGATTAGCTTTTGTCACAAGACAATTAAAGCTCTGTTCTGGACTATCATCACCACTAATATGCTGCATACTGCTGTCATTTTCCCCTAAATCAGCTTCATTATCTCTTTTCATCACAAATTTCCATAAAGGGGGGATTTTTTATGTTACAATTTTATCTTGTTTAGCTCCAACAGTCTTCTCCATGGTACCAGGGCGCACTCAGCCAGAATTTACAACAGCAGCAGTATGCCAACAGTTTTACTTGGTTCATGTGCATAGCTGAGTGTGAGAGAGGACCAGTTACGTTATTATGTATAATACTCAATTCATTTGCAGTAAGGGTGTTACAAGTGGTATCACCCACAACAAATATTTATATTGGCTCCTTGTCCCAGCTCTAATTTAAACCTTATTGAAGCATTAATGTAGGCTGCTGTTTGAGGCATTGAGATGATCAAGGATATGTTAGATGGATTTAGATCAGATGACTATCCACTTTGTGTCCAGTGTTGTAGCTCCTAGAGACAGCCTTGAGTTGTATAAAGACTAGTGCCTAGGACATCTTAAATGCAAGGAGCATATGACTCAACTGACTGGAGTTGGAAATGTTTGGCTCTCATGCAAATATCACTGAGATGAATGGTTTTAATAAGAGTGGAACCAAGACCCCAAAGTTAAACACAACAACTAGGAAAACTGTAGAAACTGAGTACAAACTGCAATAAGTAAATGCATCAGACAACTTTAAAACAGAATGCTGTAAAAGGGGGCCGAATTCTAAAATGAACACACAGATATCAAGTAATATGTGGGCGATGACTGTGGCAGAATATGTAGTAAGATATTAACTATAACCGGGCTTATTCAAAGACAAAAATCCATATATCTGGGCTCGTTCAAAGATAAGAATCCATTGTAGTTAATATCGGAAGAAAGGTAGAAGGGATAGAAAATGAAACAAAGTACTCTGCCTGAGCTATATTTAAAGCGCTATAGATGAGTAAATATGAGTATCTGCAATGATAAATTCACATTTAAACATGGGAGTACTCGCATTCCAGAGCATTAGATACAAGAAATGTGGAGAGATACGAAATGAACATTTGTATTAAAAAACATAGAGAAGAGTTACAAACTGTGAATCATCCAGATCGGAATCCCCAATTCCAGCAAAACTTCTTATTACTGAGTCCCTACAGGATCTTCAAACATTCACTATCAAAGTTCATACAAAAATACATACAGAATACACGAGCTAGTGAGTCCTTTTGGAAAATCTGAAACCTTTTGTTAGTGTTGTCTTCCTGCTTTTATAACCTCTGATTCCTATGCTTGAGAAGATATTTTGGGAAAATATCTTCCTCGCGTGCTTGTATGTTGTTTCAGGTCAAAATCAAAAACAGAAATGATGATGAGGTATCACTGCCTCTCATCATCTTACAACGCAGGCCTAAAAGCCGTTTCTAACTGAAATGTAAACAATTTACTACTCTGAAAGTAAAAACTGCAGGAGTGACATAAGGATTTCACCCGAAATGACAAAATGAACAGAACAAAAGGTAAAAAGGCCACACAGGCCCGTTTGTGAATTATCATTGATGTTTGATGAGGCGGGGCCACTGCTGCTGCTGGCGAAGACAATACCGCTAGTCGTGGGATGAACTGGCCTTTTGTGCTGGAGAATGCGGTACTACCAGTAGTGGAAGAACTGGCCTTCTGTGCTGAAGGGTCCCATAGAATGGCCAATGGTCATGATCCATTGACTGAGATGTGGAATTGACCCTCGACATCTTTTTTCTCTGCTTCCTGGGCGTGGAGGATCGTCGACCTCGGCTACGAGCCACTGTGATTAGCTATGAGAGGGCCCGCATACTTAAAATGCCATGAAAAACCTGCACAGACAGCAAACCAATTAAATAAATCCTGCGATGAGGGGTATACTGCTTCAGAAGGCTCAAGTGAAGGCGGAGGAGCAGTGCGGAGGCAGGGAATGCAGCGAAAGCATTTTCATGGCAAAAACGTGGTTTGAATCCAAACTAGTGCAAATCTGTGCAAAAGGTGGTTTTGCAGAAAACCGGAGGTGGTTTTCCCGCAGGTGGAAAGTGGTAAGCGGTGAGGAGCGGAATGAACGCGATACGATTAGGTGGGCGACGCGTGCCCTCACAAAACCGCCCATTTCGCGTGGAAACAGCGCGATCAAGTTATTTGATGAAATGAACGCGAAGAGGAACGCGGACCGTATGATCATAGCAATCTAGATCAACGGCAGAGGAATAATGCAATGGACGAACCTGCGCAGTCGAGTGGGACCAGAAATGATGTTAGTGATTTTGTCATGTAGCGAGATAATCAGTCGTGGAGTTATAGAAGCGAAAGCGATGTGGGCTGTTGGATAAGGAAGATCAATGGTCCAGATCAGAGCGGGGGAGTAAAATATTGGATGTGTGATCGGGAAATTTGCGAAGGCGCGATGGAGTGAGGACCGTTGGATCATAATGGACCTCAACAGTGGAGATCAACTGCGGGGGCACTCGGGGGTTCGGATCAAATTCTTGGCTTGTGCCTCCGCAGTAAACCTCAGCCGTTGATCTGAGATATTTTGTAGTCAAACAGGTCAACTGCGGAGGCACTCAAAGTGTTAACCAATGCGCTGAAAGTGCTTCCAAGTAAAGAGGAAGACTAGCGGTGACCGTTGGATAAGGATGATCAACGGTCCAGAATGCATCGCGGAATCGCATAAGGGCCTGAATGGTGCGAGGGGAGGGGTGAACCGCGATGTGGCGATGAAGCAATGACCGTCCGATCAGGAGGATCGACAGTCCAGATCATATCGCTGCTTCACATAAATGAATGGATGAGGCAGAGGACAGCGAAGTAGCGAGATAGCGCTGACTGTTGGATCAGGAGGATCAACGGTCCAGATCATATCGCGGTGGACGACAAATGGATATGAGGGAGGCCCAATAGCGAAACAGCGAGACAGCGCCAACCGTTGGATCGATTGCGATCAACGGCTCAGATTATATTGGCGGGGAAAGAACATCGATGGTGAAAAATAGAGCGAAGATGAAGTGCAGTGATGTGTGATGTACGATGGAGCGATGACCGTTGGATCTGCGGAGATCAACAGTCAGGATTACATCAGGGTTTCGCACATCGGCTGAAAAATATAAAAGGCGAATGGAAATGGGGAAGAGCGATGTGCGAAGTGCGATGGATGGGCGCAGCGCGATGGAGCGAGGATCGTTGGATCTGGGAGAGATCAACGATGGAGATTAACTCGGAAGTTCGGCATATCGATAGAAAAAGAGTTTGGGAATGAGAAATTTGAATGAAGCGAAGTACGATGCGCGATGGATGGGCGATGTGCAATAAGCGGTTACCATTGGATCTACGAAGATCAACGGTTGGGATTGTGTCGGGGTTTCGCACGTTGGCGGAAAAGGAATTCGATGAATAAGGAATGTTAGGGTGGCAATGAGCGATGCGATAGCCGACAAGCGGAAACGAAATGCACGATGGCTGTTGGATCTGCGGAGATCAACGGTCAGGACCTCTTCAGCAATGATGAACCTCGGTGGTGAAACAAAAGAGAAACTGAGTGGATTCGAGAACCAATGAAGTCCGATGGCCAAAGAGGGCTTAAGGACTTTTAGCCGTCGAACACAGAGCGGGGTCATATGAGAACTGGGGGCTAAGGGCTTAAGCCGAAAAGCGCTTAGAGGCCCGATATGTTCAAAATGAGCGCTTTTAAAGCCAAAAATTGGATTTTAGCCTTTTCAAGGATTCCGATAGGTGAAAAAGGGGTTGTGACAGTCTATACAGTCCTCGTTGTATTTGCTTTGCAGAATGAAGCTCCTTATCATTAGACTTCCCAGCTCGATGGGGGATGTCATAACAACATTGGCTCCACTTGGGGACGACCCGTTTGTCCTCGAACGCGTCGAGAACTCCGCAGACCATCTGCTAGCCTTCTTCTTGCGAACACAATCCCTTGATGCCTTCTATTATTTCTTCATGACAATTCAAAACAGCAAACATCATAATAAAAGCAACTGAATAATGTGCAATATTATACAACAGACCTTTCGGCCTGAATCAATACTGGAAAAGGGGTTTTAAGAATTGCCCATTCACAGGGGCTTCGAGCAGACCACCCTGCAAATTTTCCAGTTTAAAAGTATTGTTTCCTTCGACTTCTGCAATTTTGAAAGGTCCAAACCATAGAGGATCGAACTTTCCATGCTTTCCTTTCTCAACCCTTCTCATATCCCATCTTAGCACCAAATCTTCGACCTGCATCTCTTTACCTTTAGCATGTTGATCAAACATGTCTTTCATTTTCTCTTGGTACTCAGTCAACCTCTGATTTACTTGACTTCGAGTCTCCTCCAGCTCTACTAACTAATTCATCCTTCTGGTAAGATCGTTTGGTTCCTCTTGACAATCCTGCATGAACCTAGCCACAGGTAAGGCCAATTGTATCGGGAAAACCGCTGCTCTACCATAGACCAACTCATATGGGGATTTGCCTGTTGACCTCTTACTAGTGATTTTGTTTGCCCATAGTGCGAACTTGAGCTGTGAATCCCAGTTCTTCTGGTTTTCATTTATGGCCTTTTTCAACGCCCTCACCAAGGTTTTGTTTGAGGATTCTGCTAATCCATTCCCCTGTGGGTAATATGTAGTAGAGTGCCCTAATACAATATTATATTGTTGGCAAAAACAGATAAATTTGACAGACTTAAAAGCCTGAGCATTATCTGTGACAATCTTAGCAGGGCAACCAAACCTTGAGATAATGTTATCTTCCAGAAATTTGATCACCACTGTGTCTGTAGCATTCCTTGCTGGCACAGCCTCTACCCATTTAGTGAAGTAATCGGTGGCTGTTAATATCCACTTGTGTTGCCCGCTTGAGGCAGGATGAATTTCGCCGATGAAATCAATTCCCCATTGCTGGAAAGGTTCTTCTATGTGTATCGGGATCATAGGCAAAGGTGTGAACTTCTGCCTTTCAGTAAATTTTTGACATTTTTCACAAGCCCTTACCCGGGCATAAACATCTCCGAACAGTTTGGGCCAGAAAAAGCCTGCTTTCAAAATTTTGTGTGCCGTAGCCCTCCAGTTGTAATGGCCACCACAGATGCCCTCGTGGAATTCTGCCATCACTTCTTCTACTTCATTTTTCGTGAGACACAAAAGTAGTATGCCCGATGGGTCTCTCCAGTACAAACAACCATTTGCTACGATGAAATTCTGAGATTTTAGCCTCAGTGTTCTATACTTTGTCTTGTCACAGCTTGGAGGACATCTAAGAGTCAAGAGGTACTCTACGATTTCTTTGTACCATGGACTGAGAAGGTACTTCATATGGGTCTTTTGTGTAGCAGTTTCTATCCTGCACTGCTCATCTGTTCTCCCAGACTCTTCATTGGCCACCATAGATAAATTTATCCCCAAAGCCTAACAGTTTGATTCGGAAAGGATCTTGGCTAATCCCTGTCCCTTTATTAGCTTAGTGGGGCATATCTCCAACTCATACCCCTGTATTTTGGCTATCCATTTGCCTCTCTTTCCTTCACTATCCCCCTAAATCAAGATGTCTTTTACAGCTGCTGTGGGTACGAATGCAGTTATAGCTGACTGCAACACATACATCCAAAAAGCCTTCAGGGATTTGACCAAGGCATAAGCTTGTTTCTCCAGGATGTTATATTTTAGCTCAGCGTCGTGAAGCACTTGGCTGAAGAAGGCGATAGGTTGCTCATGCCCCTCCTCGTTCTTCTGCAATAATACTACTGTGATAGTGTGGGGGGATGCAAATGAAAAGATCATGAAGGGTTTCGCATAATCCGGTCCTGCCAATATTGGGGCTTCTGCGAAAGCATTTTTAATTCTATTAAAAGCTTCCCGTGACTCAATAGTCCATTTTACTTCATTATCCTTCTTCAACATCTCAATTATGTACCGGACTATCTCTGCATAGTTCGGTATGAATCTTCTCAAGAAGTTGATACGTCCAAGAAAAACTTGGACCTCTTTCTTGTTTCTGGGCAAGGATATACCATTTATGACTTCTACCCTCTTTGGGTCAATTTTCACCCCTGCCCTTGTTACAGTATGCCCCAACAGTTTACCCTCTTCTAAAGCAAACAGAGATTTTTGAGGGTTTAAAGACAATCCATACCTGCGGCACTTGTCAAAGGTTCTACGCAAATGCTCTATATGTTCAACATCGTCCTTTGAGAAGACTCTGATATCATCCAGGTACACCACCACGAATTTGTCTTGTTCTCCCACAAAAGCAATGTCCATGGCCCTTTGAAATGTAGCCCCCGCATTGATCAATCCAAACAACATTCGAGCATACATAAACATTCCCCAAGGAGTAGTGAATGCGGTTTTATTTTGGTCCTCCGGAAGCACTGCTACTTTTACCCAGAAAATCCATCCATCATAGACATTCGTGAAGCTCCTACCACCTTCTACAATATACGGTCCATATTTGGCAACGGATAATTGTCCTTCAGAGATGCTCTGTTCAAATTCCGAAAGTCGACACACAGTCTTATCTCTCCATTCTTCTTTCGAACTGGGACCAAGTTGGCCACCCATTCAAAATATCTTAATGGCACAATAATCTTAGCCTTCAACAGTTTCTTGATTTCCTTTTCTATGGAGGGAAGGAGTAAAGGATTGATCTGTCTTAATTTCTGTTTGTGTGGCTTAGCATCTCCTTTTAATGGAATCTTGTGCTGGATAATGCTAATATCAAAGGTCTTCAAATCTTGATAGGACCACGCAAAGACGTCTTCATAAGTCTGAAATAGCTTCCGATATTGCTCTTTGTATTCCTCGGGTACCTTATTAGACAATTTCACAAGCTTGGGATCGACCTCCGTGCCGAGGTTCAAGTCTTCTACCTGATTTTCTTCAACAACCTTACTTGGCTGGATTGGGACATCATTCTTATCAAATAGTCTCTCCAGGGGGACCAGTCCTCTAGGTATTACATTCCCTTTGAGCTGTAGCACCTTGTGCCCAACCATGGTATCCTGCCATTTATTCTAAGGAAGGTCCTCAGTCTCCTCCTCGCCATCATCTATGTCCATATTGGAGAATTACCCAACAGTCTCCATGAATCTTTTCACTTGCTCTTCGTCTTCAAACACTTGCCAGTGTTTGACATTGTCAGGGATGGAAGGACGGTAGCAAACCTCTATTTCATACCTCAAGAGGGGGTTCTGAGGTGGTCGGAAAGTGCTTGCAGCTACTGCAAGAGATTCTACCATTCTGTTTTGGTCTCTTGGCATGAATTGAATATTAAATGCTAAGAAGAAATTCTCTACCAAGTCCCATACCTCATTTTTGTAAGCCCTCGGTCTTGGGTGCTTAGCTTGACATTGATTTCTTACTTGTCTCACCACCAGTTCTGAATCTCCCAGAACCTTTCAGCTCTGAATATTCATGTTCTTTGTTGTTTGTAGACCCAGGAGCAATGCTTCATATTCAGCCACATTGTTCGTGGCTTCATACTCCAATTTGAAAGATAGTGGGACCAGTTGTCCAGTAGGGGAGATAAGGAGAATCCCAGCTCCATTCCCTTCCTTTGAGTTGGCTCCATCAAAATGCAAGGTCCAAATCCCACCTTCTTCATTACTAGAAGATTTCTCGGTCTTTACTTGACAGAAAGATGGCTCCTGCAAGTAACCTTGGTCTTCCTCAAGCATTAGACAAGAAAACTCACCCTCTTTGTTGTACACCGGTGAATTTACTAAATTATCAGCTTTAGTGACCATCTTCACAAACCTTGTTTCCTGTTATAATCTCCTCTCTTGGCCTCCAAACACAGGGATGGTTGCATAGGTTAGGTCCAGCTTTATAGCTCCTCCAATTTTTGTACCCCATGATCTAGATAACAGCATCCCAAACCGAGCTGGGATGTCAGCCACTACTATGTCCATTACCACGCTTTTAGCTGGGATTTGGGCTAGATTTACCACCAAATCCTTGATCATCCCCAAACATTTGACTCTTTTAGAATCAAAAGAGTAGAGATCTTTATATGGGCGAGTGATCTGCAGCCCCAATTGTTCCATCACTGATAGGGGCAGGAGGTTATGAGACACTCCAGAATCCAGCATACAGTTATGCAATAATAGGTCATGAATTACTAAAGAGACATAGAAAGGAGGATTTGAAGCATCTAACTCCTCAACATGAGGACCAAACATGACCATAGGCCTTTCTTCCTGGAGGTTTAAACTATCTGGGATTGGGGCTGCTCCTTGAGGAAGCATGAAAGAAGACACCTGAGACTGGTAGACTGGCTGTTTCAGTAGTTCAGTCAGGGGGACTGGGATTTTAACTTTTTCCAGCACTTTTGAAGATTAAAAGCAGAGGGAGACTTCTCTATGAGACTTTCCTTTTGGCTCTTTACTCTCAGCCGAAGGTTTTTCTTCCTTTGGGATAGGCTTGACTCTTGCATTTGAGTTGGGGACTATATTAGAAGAAGATGGAATAGGGACATTAGGACGCAAAGGTTCGGTCATAGGTTTCTTACCTTTATCTCCGATTTTCTGAACAACTGTCTCCTCCTGAGGCATCTCTTCTTCTTGTTCTTGTGCGCGGGTTCTCTTTCTAGAGGACCTGAGATCATATTTTCTATGAAACTGTGCTTGCATGAAGTCTACAAATTGCTTACAGTAATCATCGATCTCTGGATCTTCAGCAGCGCTTGTTTTTTCTTCTTCTTCTTGCAAGGAAAGCTCCACTCCTTCACTTTCTTGCAAAGAAGACTCAACTTCATCACCATTTGAGTAAGCAAGATAATTATCTTCTTGCCCATCGGGGATGTCTTCGACAAGGCCATCCATCTACCCTTCCAGATACAGCAGGGGCTGTATGTGATCTTGCTACTCCTTCCGATCTCTTTGTAATATTTGCAAAGGAGGCTTTCTGTATTGGGGGTTATAACCCCTGTTCGGAGCAGCTTGAGGTGGCTTGGAGGAGGAATTCTTTACTTTGAGCTCAAGCTTCACCAGCTTTCTCGAAAGGTTCTTGATCATTTTATTCATCTCCTTGATTTTGTAATATGCTACCTCTCTATCTTGATTAGAGGTAGATGCTTCTTCTTTCCCTCTGCACCTAGCATCATGGTCCAGCCTCCCTCTAGATTTGCCTGTAGAAGCGAAGTTAGCTTCGACTTCTAGTGCATCGGTCTGAGCCTGGTCCAAAGTAGCAGACTTCCTTTCCCTTAGGGTGAATCCGAATTCTGACTCAAATGCTGCTATAAAGACGACCTTAGCGGCGATCTGGTGCGGCTTCATTTCTACAGGCAGACTGGTATATAGTTTATTAAATCTCTTAATAAACTCAGACACGTCTTTGTTACGTCTCTTCTTTAAAGCATTAAATTCTGTAAGACAGTATCCATGATCCTTCTTTTCTCCCCATTTCCTGGTGAAGGAATTTTCCATTTCCTCCCAGTTATTAATGGAGCAGTCCCCCAAGATCTTAAACCATTTTCTGGCCTCTCCATTTAGAGACTGGACAAACAATCTCAACACCACATCCAGATGTTCAACGTTGAAATTTTCTGCGAAGGTGCAAAAAACTTCCAGGTGTTTCTGAGCTTCGGTATCATTTTCTCCATTGAAATGAGGTAGGATCTTTAAATAATCCTGAGGCATGTCGGTCAGGATCTGAGGCAATGCCAAGGGGGCATATTTGTTCAGTAGGAAGCCAGGAACCGCCATCGGAGGTTGTGCAGGTGACGGGAGAGTCTGATGTGTAATAGGAGGTGGTGGAAGAAAAGTATGTATGACAATGGGGATATATTGAATAGAGGCTTGAGGGGCTGATTGAACTGCGGGAATATGAGAAGTGGAAACCTCTGTAACTTCTTTAACTTCTTCGGCTTCGAGAGTGGGATGTAGAAAGAAACTTGTGGTATCTACAAATTCAGCCTCATCTTTTACTTCAATATTTTCAAGGGAGCAGCTATTAGAAGTATAATTAAGGGTTCTTGCAATAGAATCGAGAAATTGATCTTGAGCTAATTGAGAGGAGGATGGAGAGTCTTCGAGGGAGAATTTGGGAATATCTGTATAATCTAATTGTCTTTCTCTCCAACTTCTCTTATGCAAAATCTTCTTTGGATCAAACACTGAAGGTGTTCTCAACTGTGATGTATCTGACCTCCAGTGTGGCTTTCGAGAAGCCAGGACTGCAAATAGATTTATCCTTTGAAGGACAGTGGAGTTGCCAAGGTGAGGGGTCTACAACTCCCAACCCTTCCTACTCACCTATTCTGAAGGGTGGATGAATATTTGTCGAGGCCCAGGGATTTAGTTCTTGAAATTCTTTCCCCGGCAACGGCGCCAGAAAGATGTTGTAGCTCCTAGAGACAGCCTTGAGTTGTATAAAGACCAGTGCCTAGGACATCTTAAAAGCAAGGAGCATATGGCTCAACTGACTGCAGTTGGAAATGTTTGGCTCTCATGCAACTATCACTGAGATGAATGGTTTTAATAAGGGTGGAACCAAGACCCCAAAGTTAAACACAACAACTAGGAAAATTGCGGAAACTGAGTACAAACTGCAATAAGTAAATGCATCAGACAACTTTAAAACAGAATGCTGTAAAAGGGGGCCGACTTCTAAAATGAACACACAGATATCAAGTAATATGTGGGCGATGACTGTGGCAGAAGATGTAGTAAGATATTAACTATAACCGGGTTTATTCAAAGACAAGAATCCATATATCTGGGCTCACTCAAAGATAAGAATCCATTGTAGTTAATATCGGAAGAAAGGTGGAAGGGATAGAAAATGAAACAAAGTACTCTGCCTGAGCTATATTTAAAGCACTATAGATAAGTAAATATGAGTATCTGCAATGATAAATTCACATTTAAACATGGGAGCACTCGCATTCTAGAGCATTAGATACAAGAAATGTGGAGAGATATGAAATGAACATTTGTATTAAAAAACATAGAGAAGAGTTACAAATTGTGAATCATCCAGATCGGAATCCCCAATTCCAGCAAAACTTCTTTTTACTGAGTCCCTACGGGATCTTCAAACATTCACTATCAAAGTTCATACAAAAATACATACAGAATACTCGAGCTAGTGAGTCCTTTTGGAAAATCTAGAACCTTTTGTTAGTGTTGTCTTCCTACTTTTATAACCTCTGATTCCTATGTCTGAGAAGATATTTTGGGAAAATATCTTCCCCGCATGCTTGTATGCTGTTTCAGGTCAAAATCAAAAACAAAAATGATGATGAGGTAGAACTGCCTCTCATCATCTTAAAACGCAGGCCTAAAAGCCGTTTCTGACTAAAATGTAAACAATTTACTACTTTGAAAGTAAAAACTGCAAAAGTGAAATAAGGATTTCACCCAAAATGACAAAATGAACAGAACATAAGGTAAAAAGGCCACACAGGCCCATTCATTAATTATCATTGATATTTGATGAGGCGGAGCCACTACTGCTGCTGGTGAATACAATACCGTTAGTCGTGGGATGAACTGGCCTTCTGTGCTGGAGAATGCGATACTGCCAGTAGTGGAAGAATTGGCCTTTTGTGTTGGAGGGTCCCATAGAATGGCTAATGGTCATGATCCATTGACTAAGACATGGAATTGACCCTCTGCATCTTTTTTCTCTGCTTCTTGGGCGTGGAGGATCGTCGACCTCGGCTACGAGCCACTGTGATTAGCTATGAGAAGGCCCACATACTTAAAATGCCATGAAAAACCTGCACAGACAGCAAACCACTTAAATAAATCCTGCGATGAGGGGTATACTGCTTCAATAGGCTCAAGTGAAGGCGGAGGAGTAGTGCGGAGGCAGGGAATGCAGCGAAAGCATTTTCATGGCGAAAACGTGGTTTGAATCCAAACTGGTGCGATCTATGCAAAAGGCGGTTTTGCGAAAAACCGGAGGTGGTTTTCGCACAGACGGAAAGTGGTAAGTGGTAAGGAGCAGAATGAACACGATACGGTTAGGTGGGCGACGCATGTCCTCACAAAACCGCCCATTTCGCGTGGAAACAGCGATCAAGTTATTTGATGAAATGAACGCGAAGAGGAATGCGGACCGTCTGATCATAGCAATCTAGATCAACGGCGGAGGAATAATGCGATGGACAAACCTGCGCGGTCGGGTGGGACCAGCAATGACGTCAGCGATTTTGTCATGTAGCGGGATGATCAGTCGCGGGGTTATAGAAGTGAGAGCGATGTGGGCCGTTGGATGAGGAAGATCAACAGTCCAGATCAGAGCAGGGGAGTGAAATATTGGATGCGTGATCGGGAAATTTGCGAAGACGCGATGGAGCGAGGACCGTTGGATCATAATGGACCTCAACGGTGGAGATCAACTGCAGGGGCGCTCGGGGGTACGGATCAAATTCTTGGCCTGTGCCTCCGCATAAACCTCAACCATTGATCTAAGATCTTCCATAGTCAAACAGGTCAACTGCGGAGGCACTCAAAGTGTTAACCAATGCACTGAAAGTGCTTCTAGGTAAAGAGGAAGACTGGCAGTGACCGTTGGATCGGGATGATCAACGGTCCAGAATGCATCGTGGAATCGCACAAGGGCCTGAATGGTGCAAGGGGAGGGGTGAACCACGATGTGGTGATGAAGCGATGACCGTCCGATCAGGGGGATCGACGGTCCAGATCATATCGCGGCTTCGCATAAATGAAAGGATGAGGGAGGCTCGATAGTGAAACAACGAGACATCGCCAACCATTGGATCGATTGCGATCAACAGCTTAGATTATATCGGTGGGGAAAGAACATCGGTGGTGAAAAATAGAGCGAAGATGAAGTGCAGTGATGTGCGATGTGCGATGGAGCGATGACCGTTGGATCTGCGGATATCAACGGTCGGTATTACATCAGGGTTTCACACATTGGCCGAAAAATATAAAAGGTGGATGGAAACGGGGAAGAGAGATGTGCGATGTGCGATGGATGGGCGCAGCGCAATGGAGCGAGGATCGTTGGATCTAGGAGAGATCAACGGTGGAGATTAACTCGGAAGATCGGCATATCGGCGGAAAAAGAGTTTGGGTACGAAAACTTTGAATGAAGCAAAGTGCGATGCGCGATGGATGGGCGATGTGCGATAAGCGGTGACCGTTGGATCTGCGGAGATCAACGGTTGGGATTGCGTTGGGGTTTCGCACATCGGTGGAAAAGGAATTTGATGAATAAGGAATGTTAGGGTGGCGATGAGCGATGCGATAGCCGACAAGCGGAAACGGAACACGCGATGGCCATTGGATCTGCGGAAATCAACAGTCAGGATCTCTTCAGCAATGGTGAACCTCGGCGGTGAAACAAAAGAGAAACTGAGTGGATTCGGGAACCAGCGAAGTCTGATGGCCGAAGAGGGCTTAAGGACTTTTAGCCGTCGGACAAAGAGCGGGGTCATATGAGAAATGGGGGCTAAGGGCTTAAGCCAAAAAGCGCTTAGAGGCCCAATATCTTCAAAATGAGCGCTTTTAAAGCCAAAAGGTGGATTTTAGCCTTTTTAAGGGTTCCGATAGGTGAAAAAGGGGTTGTGACAGTCTATACAGTCCTCATTGTATTTGCTTTGCAGAATGAAGCTCCTTATCATTAGACTTCCCAGCTCGGTTAGGGATGTCATAACAACATCCAGGATGAAGAAAAAACTATTGGGTGATGAGGATACATGTATGAATATTAGATTGAGGCTACCACTAGTGTTGCAATATTTACTAGATGCCCTATTATTGAAATATTACATCATTTTTCCTTGCAATGCATGTTATTGTTGGGCTTGCTGTTGTTGTTCAGTAACAAGAGTAGACCGCAAAAGGCATCCCTACATCTGCTCAATCAATGATTTGGGCAAGGCTGGATTCATGGGAATCTCAAGAATCACTGGAGGTTTTATGAGGAGAGATGATGTAACACCAAGACAGAAATTATGCAAATGTGACACTAAAAATTGCAACCTGAAGCCGAAAATACAAAATAGTCATGTCAAAAATTGCATATCTGATTCCATAAATCACAAGATTTGATTTCAGAAAACGCATATATGATGCCAAAACTCATAAATTTGATGTTAACAATTGTAGCTCTACTGTCAGGAAATGCATGTCTAATGTCAAAAATTATATATCTGATGTCAAAATGTGTTAAAACTTAAGAAATTGCAGATCCAATGTCCGGAATTATAGTTCCAATGCCAGAAGCTACAAATTTGACATCAGGAATTGCAAATCCAATGCCATATAAATTAAATGTAGTTCTCATGCCAAGAATCACAGATTTAGTGCCCAAATTGCAGTTCTAATGTCAAGAATGACATATATAATGTGGGAAATCGCAGAATAAAATTGGATGGAGGAACTCAAATGAGAAGGCATTACCTACAAGTAAATATTAGTTACCTGAACAACTTGCAAATAAGAGTTCAAGAAGAATTCCAAGTAAGGGAAACCTTGGAATCTTCGCTATATTATTAATCTTCTAGTGATCCAACTGTTACTAAACATCTGGACAATCTGGAATATTCTGCCCCAAGTGTAGTGAGTCCCTCAAATGTGTTGAAAAATGGAAACCCTCCTCTGTTCGCATTTCATGATTTTCCTTGGGAGTTGACCTTGTCTTCCTTCTTGGCACTTTATGACAATAGGTAGATATGCCACTAGATCAGGCTTGTGATCATGGTCATCTTCTGCCTCTATGGCATGGATCAGCTCAGAGTATTGCAGTGGTCATCAAAAATCATAAGGCAATGAGTATTGGGTTAACGCCTGCCAAACTGAGGGGAAATATGATGAACAACATGGTACAAGTTCGGAAGCTCTTGATACTGATATCTCTGCTGTTACAGAAGACCAACAAACCCGCAATGCAGATGAAAAACTTGGCAAGGCCAGTGGATATACCAGCAAGATGAATTCTGGTATTTCAGCCTGGGTAAGTAACAAGTATGACTGAATTATTTATGATAATATTTTCCCAGATTCACATGCCGAATTTGACAGAATCGAGACAGGTCTTTAGGGCTACACTTTGATGACTCTCTTTATCTTATGATGAATGTGATGGATGTGAGGATAACTCTGTTTTCATGGCAGAATGTGAAATACAAATGGAAGAATGCATACAGCTCTCTACAAATTTTGTTGTGCCAGAACAGCCAAATAACAAATATGACGAGGACCTACCAGCAGATGAAATTAATAATTTAGATCTCCCTACTCTCTTTAAATGGGGTTCGAATGTAAACAGGTTTCTGAAATTGAAAGGCCACCTTCTGACCATTCTAGATGGGCAGGAAATGAATATGATAGCAACCCTGGCGCTCAGGATAGTGTACTACTCAACTTGGACATGACTCTTGGAATAAAATAGTCACAAGTCCTATGTATTATACCTTAACGGCTCCCCCATCTTTGATGATGATGACAGTGACAAAATTGAACAGATGGCTGACCTTGCTCAAGATTTATTTCATGAATCTTGAAGAATACAACCAAAAAGCTGGCAAGAGAACCGTTGCAAACATGGAACAAATGTTTCTACCGTTCAAACTATGAAAGCGGCCCTGTTTGTGATGTACCAGAAGGAAACCTCATTCCCCAGCAGAGATATTTATGGACAAGGTTGGAGTAGTGCAGTTTATGTGTATTCTTTTGGTATGGCTGAGATAAACCAGAGACATCAAATACGAGATGACATAATTCTATATCCAGGCTACCTTACTATTCCAGTTACAAAACCCCGAGTTCTTCATTATGGGCTGGAGTTGGTGTTGGCAATTTGACAAGGCTATTTGGAGAGACCCAGCTATTACCAATATGTGCTGGAAGATGTCTCCAAAACCAACTAATGCTTCTCCAGATACCTGTAGATGTAAAATAGGAGCCTACAGCAGCGATTTCTGCAGCTTTTTGTAAAATTTGATTATACATGTATCTAGATGCACCAAGGACAATGCATAAATAAGGGGGAGGGGACCCAAGCATTCCTCCCAACCATGTGTGTGTGGTTGTGCTATTATGGTATCAATAGCTGAGGAGTATTACACTACCTACCAAATATTCCATTGTTTCTATCTCTATTTTGTGTAGAACCCAATTATTTCAATTTCACTATTTTATGTAGAACCCAGTTATTTCTATTGAAAGGGTTGTAGTCGTAGTGGCACTACTAAGTAACAGGACCACCTTCTCCTTGGTCACTTCAAACAAGATATAAAGAATTGGAAGAAAAAAGAAATTTGACGTGGGAAAGTGGGGGGTGGGGGGGTGGATGGCAAATGCCCAGTATAGATATTCCTACACCATTGATTATGTATATCTATCACCTTTGATATGAAATATGCAATTAATCCGGAAGACAAAGATATAGATAGTGATAGAATCAAAAGAAATAACAGGAACTATTGAAAGAAAAAATCATTACTTTGGTCTTTCTCATAAACAGGGTCAAAGACTATTGTGAAGTCTATGAAGATATCATTTGCAATCATTCTTCCCTTTCATGGGCTTTCATGATGTCAATCATTCTTACACTCTGTGATGGTGTTTCAACTACTTACTTTCAAACCGGTCATCTTACTAATGATACCCCTGACTATGTCTTTCTATCAGAGCACACTTTACCTATTAGCATCAAGTGCCCTCCCTTCTCCATGGTCTGTGTGGGTCACTTACTTCCTTCTTTGGGAAGAACAGGAGTATAATATGGTATTGATCATCGATCTCCTTTCTAAGCTATCGTTCATCGTGCTCCCTGACTTCCTTTTAGGTAGGTAAACTAGAGTATTTCTTTATTGATCATATAGAAATCCTATTCTATAAGAGTTCCTACTCTTTACTTTCTCATTCTTCAATCTTTACTATAAGAGTATATCTCACTCTTTACTTTCCCTTACTTCATGAAGGCTCAAGCTCCTGAGTTGCTTCCTCTTATCTTGCTCACAGGGCCTTCCTTAAGGAAGGAGAGTTTTTCAATTGCTTCATGCTTTTCGCTGGTTACATTCCTTTTCATTCATGCACAACCTTATCTATGGGAGTAGGGAGTGGTAATCATCCCTCTACTATTCCAACAAGGTGCTCCACCTTTCTTCTTACCTTAATCGATAACATCCAAAGTAATACCAACCCATATCCATCATATAAGAAAGGCATGCCACACATGCCTTAGTAATTGGGGGAGTAGCTTGGATTGCCTATTGCCTTGATATGTGTGTGGGTGTGTGTGTGTGCAGTAAAGAAAATGGAATTAACCTAAGGAATCAAGGAAACAATTGTTCCACCCTTAGATTCTTTATTGGTGTTATTATTCATAGAGGTATATATAGCTGCCACTATGCCCTCCCTCTCTACATCTCGCATAACAACACTATTATGAATGATGGGAAAGAAAAACAGTAGCCACAACTTAAGGTATTGTTGGCATGCACCTTCCTTATATATATGGATGGATGACTTCCCTATTATATTAATTAGGGATCTCTAAACCTCTATTTCTTGACCACTGGAATGCATGAGAAGCAAATCCTCTAGTACAAATTGATCATAATTACATGCATAGGAGGTGCTTCTCTTTATTCTTTAGGGAAGGAAGAAAACATGCTATAATAGGCAGGGATAATGGAGGGAGGGAGAGCGATGGCATATTTGCATAGCATAGAGCAGAGTGGGCATCTCCTTCCTTACTGACTTATAGTAGGACCTTAAACAATAGTTAGGACCCCCCTTCATGGCATCCTTTATTGGGTTATCAACCTTTATTTTACACTCTTAGTTCATGATGGCGTATGTATCAGTGCCATACATATTGTTAGTGAGAGAGTGAGAGTTGACATGACATAAAGAGAAAATAAAAGTGTGTTGCTCACCAACAAGACATTGAGTAAAGTGAGTGCCCAACAAAGCCCCTAGAAGGAAATACCCAAGCCAAACCTAAGCCTAATGAAGCCCCCCAGGAAATCAATAAGGCTTCATGACCTTGCTTTTCTTTCTTCGTGGTTGCACAATTGTTAATTTTAGAACATCTTCTATTCCATTTCATATTAGGGCACAAAATACTGAAGCAGATAGAACATACCAATAGATTGATGGAAGACAAGCCAAAACAGAGATAATGAATGGTGGCGTTACGACGATCAACAAGATGCTTCTACCAGCAAAGTCTCCAATAGGTCATTCAGCCAAGCGTGTCACACATAACCCCAATACAACCCAAACAAAGAATATTCCATAGATACGCAGCACCAAGAACGCAGCTCCATCGCCATCAAGAGAGAAGAAAATCCTCCACACACTGTGTGTATAATGAGCTCCAAGTCTCTCCAATATATAGGCATCTTTGGGGGTGTGTAACACGTCTTTAAGACATTTAAGTCTATATTATATTCCATGCCAACCTAGCACATAAGTGGAATAAATTCAAGGTACATGTTTTGTTCATCTGATTGAGATGATCTTTAGATCAATCTTACACCTCTTCGAAAGAGGAATCCAATAAAAATATTGGGATCGTCATCTGAGCAGCACAACCCGAAGTTTGGACCTAGTTGTCCAAATTTAACACTCCCTCTCAACTAGGGATAACTCTGTCCACTAGTGCAATCCAAACATCGTGCGTCATCCCACCGTAACTTGCTTTGCTAGCCTCTTTATTTCAGAACAGAAGAGGGTCAATCACAAAGACATCATACCCGACTGATAGATTCAGCCCAGAGGTCTGAAACCTCTATAGGACTCACAAAGAGTCTCATACCAACCCGAAGTTGGTTTACCTGACCCGAAGTCAGTTGGAGGTCTGAAACCTCACTAGGACTCAAGAGAGTTATAGACTAACCAAAATTTAGTTTCACTGACCCGAAGTCAGTTGGAGGTCCGAAACCTCGCTATCCAGATCAAGTTGTTGGACACGTTCCATCCTAGACATAGAGAGTACGACAATCTCTAATGCATCCATCAGTCTTGCTATGGTCTCTATTCACATTTCCCACCTCATTGGCCAAATGAGAGGTACTTCCCATGAGTCCGAAACTCCATGGGTAGGATACATATGGGGCACAGATCAAAGAGAGGTAAACCATCTCAATATCATCATGGTGGGACGGAAGCACGCCAACTAGGTTCGGCAAGCCTAGCCCTGTGGTTGCTTATAGCACCAAAGCTATCCCCAAAACCCCCTTGGAGCTCCCAGAGCTCATCGTGCAACAGGACCCTCCAAATAGGGTCGTTCCATGATTCCAAGATTCTCACGGAAGGTTAGGAACATGACCTTCCCCAAGGGCATTGTGAGAATATCCACGACCTGATCATCAGTTCCTATATGATCGAGCCTTACAGTGCCTCGCTGTACCATATCCCGAATAAAGTGGTACCAGCCATCAACATGCTTGGATCAATCGTGGAACCCGAGATTCTAGACAAATGAATCCCCCTCTGGTTATCACAAAGGACAACGGTGGCATCTAGCACATACTCGAGCAACTCACTGAAGAGCTTTCACAACCAAGTGACTTCACAATGGGCCATACATGTTGCAGTGTATTCGACCTCCGCGGTGCTCAAGGCTACCGACTTCCGTTTCCTGCCCGAAGCAGATCTTCTTGTGAAGTAGCATCCAGATGTGCTCTTACGATCCACCACACTGCCAACCCAATCAGCATCAGTATATCAAGGAGTGTCATGCTCCCGGCAGTGTATCTCAGCCCATGGTTTATCGTGCCATAGAGATATCTCAAGAGTTTCTTGGCACCAACCCAGTGAATGTTATGATCAACCATGTGTTGACTCAAAGTGTTCACTGCACAACATACGTCCGGACAAGTGTTCACTAAGAACATCAGAGCCCCTACGAGTTGATGATACTCAATAGGATTTGCTAACACAGGCCCAGCAGCGCTGCCACTCAACTTATTAAAGTTGAGCTTCATTGGTGTCGACACGGACTTACAGTCCACCATATCAGATCTTACCGGAAGCTTCACAATGTAAAATCTTGCCAGGTCTCTGCCAGACCTCCAGGCCTAGGAAGTAGTGTATCAGTCCTAGGTCCTCCATCTTGAACTCAGCGACAAGCTCCCTCTTGCACTGATGAATGAGAGGGTCAGCATCTGTTAGGAAGAGGTCGTCCACATACAGTACCAGAATGAGAGGCTTCTCTCTCTAAACCTTAAACTAAAGGTTCGAATCAGCACTACTACGAGTGAAGCCCAGCTTCATCAGGTAGCTATCTATCCTCTCGTACCAAGCTCTGGGTGCTTGCTTCAGCCCATAGAGGGCTTTTCTTCAACCTGTAGACATGGGTGTCCCGATCCTGGACTTCAAACCCCAAAGGTTGCTCTACATACACTTCTTCCTTTATCGCATCATGCAGAAATGCGATCTTAACATCCATTTGATGAAGACTCCATCCTTGCGTAGAAGCAAGGGCTATGATAGATCGGATGGTGGTATATCAGGCCCAGGTCTCTGCCAGAACTTTTGAGAGAGGCCACGGGCAACAAATCTTGCCTTGTACTTTTCAGCACCTCCATCAGATCCATGCTTGATCTTATAACGAGGTGACAACACCTTTGTCCTGTGGTCTAGGGATCGTATCCCAGACATCATCCTTGCATCCTTCCAGACTTGATGTTTTACAGCATCATATTGTGCTCATGGCAGCTAGATACCCCTGGTATTTATATGGCTTCTTGTTTTTCTACTGGAATTTCCCCCCAGAAGCCATATAAATTTGAGCCATGAGGGTCTTCTTTTCTTTCAACAATGATATAAACTTAGGAGCATATACAGTTGTATTCTCCCTCTTAATGACAGCTTCTCTTGTGAGAGAAGACATCTATTTCAAATGAGGGCATCCCAGACACCAACTTGGAAAGGAGTCTTATTCTCCCACAGTCAAAGCCATCCAAGGCTTATAGCCATATATATTGTCAATATACAATATTTGTTCAAAACTGCACAGGCTTTGCTGATCAAGGTTCAATGTTCCAACAACGTGACTGAAGGCTGAAAAAGAAACTTCTCAGTTCACACTTCCAAGTTTATCATTACGCTCCAATGTAAGACTGATACTGTTACAAGCTCACTACTACATAGGTGTCTCTCTATGTTACTGTCAAACAAGGAGAATATATTTACAAGCCTCAGCTTGTGTCAGAAGTCCTTACAGCGACTACCTGTTATTATCTGGAGATCTATTGTAGCTTCCTCAAGCAGACTTCTAAGATTGCAACTTACTGAACATGGATCCAATCTGCCTTCTAACATATCATGATTTATCCCGCACTTGAGGTCTTCTTCCACTACATCTGGCATTGCATCCTGATTTGCTTCCAGATCTGCCCAACTACAGTTAGTGGTTGACTTATCTAAGGCTTCAAGTCTTCAGATCTCAGTTCTGTAATTTGTCTCCTAAATTTACACAGATCTAGGAACTAGTCTTACAGATATTCCAAACACAAAATTTTCCCTACTTCATGCCAGTCCATACCTTACGTGATACCTTTATCTTATTCAAATCTAGTATAGTCATAAGGGTACTCCTGCTTATCAAATGTTTCTGCCCCAATCATCCAGCAAGATAAATCTAGTCAAGACACTTTCTAAGGTCACTGCCAATAGGTTAAGATCAGGAATATGCAAGTTCACAACATTGCCCCTGCATGCACGGATCTTATATCCTTTGTCAAGTACACCAATTTGCCTCACTGCATCAAGTCATCAATAAATGTTACATGTGTGTCTTTGTTTATGCACAGATCTGGGCCACTAAGGGATAAAACTTCAGCTTCCTTTGCACATAAGAAACCCTCAAATAGGGCATCAAGGATCTATGTCCAACTTTAGTTTGGACCAGCGGCTACCTCAGGCGTGAGGTCAATACAGAGTGAGCGCACAGTAAAAAAAACTGTGATAACCGCCTGCAATTTACTGCGATGATCCTTGAGGAGACTCAGCCTTTACTCAGCCTTCATTCTAACATGGAAGGATAAAAAAAATGCTCTATTTCAATCTTCCTTAAGGTCACTGGCTAGAAGGGACATTCTTCCTTTACGCTGAGGGTAAGGACTAAAAATGGCCCATACAAGGCTTTATGTTATGGTATGGCCTGTGGCCTACCACAACACTCAACATGCTGCCTTCAAACAATATTCAGGCCTGAAATATTACCTTTCTCAGTCTTCTTCAAATGGCCTCCTAACAACTGCGGTTAGGCTTTCTCTGCCCATGAACCAAATTGTTGTTGTCTAGGGCTAATTTCCAGCCCCAAACTCACCTTACGGCACCCAGATCTGTGATGGATAAGTTCTGCAACTTACCTGTGATTTCTTCTAGGGTTGCAGTTTCGTGAAACAAGACTAAACAACTTCAAATCATGCCCACGTCTACTCAGAGAAGGCGGCTACCTTCTGTTGCCCTTCAAGATCTTCAAACAATACTAAACCCTTAACAAATATGCACAAACATGCCTCAGACCCTGTGGTTGTCCTGTATCTGAGTGGTCTTCCACTTAACCCAAACAGCCCTAGATCTAGCCCTTGATATCCATGCTAGAGTGCTTCCTTTGCAGTGGCCAATTCATAGCAAACAGAGCGAAAATGGCCCCTGCGTCCCTAGCAAAACTTAACCATGCACTAAAAACAACATAGGAAAAATCCAACCTTACCTCTGGGACTGACGTCAACCTGATTTATACTGCAAATTCACGCAGAGAGAGAGCTTCAGGTTTTAGTGTTTTTTTCTCCGTGAGACAACCAGAGAACTTGCCCAGATTCAACCAAGACAACAAATCTCTTCATTTCGTTGGTTTCAAACTAATCCAAAACAGATCCAAAACTAGGATCCAACACCCCTCCAAAACAACACCGCACACGTGTTTGTCTCTTGTTGTTCGTGACACCTGGTTACGGCAAGTTCATGTTGTAACCAACCCTTACACAGTCACCTAACAACCTCGTTCTAGCTTGTGGCCTAGGCAAGGAAGGCTCCTCTTCATGCAAGTCGTTGTTCTGGGCACGTTACAGCCCAAGAACCCTTCACACTGCCCTGTTTTGGGAGGCTAGGCCTGTGGCCTACCTCAGCTGGCTTCCTCACTTCGGTCTTAGCCTTTAAACTACCCACACATAACAGCGTTTTACATGTCTGCTCCTAGGCCAACTAGCCCATCAAACTGGCCCTTAAGACAACCCTTCTCGGATCTGTTTTGCCCTTCAAACAGTCCTTCATCCTAGTCCGCATACCCTACAGCAATTCGGCCTCCATTCAGACCTCTCCAAGCTGTTTTGAAGCGGACTCTCTTCCACCCTGTCTTGAACCTTCCCTTGCTACTACCCGAACTTGAAACAAGCCTAACCAGATCTGTCTTAGCCCACAAACATGCCTCAACAATCCGATGTCACCTACAGCTCCTTCCACGCTGTCTAGGGCAGACTCCCTCACGCTGTTCCAAGCCTCCTTGTTTAGCCGGATGAGTTGCACTTGTTGGATCAACAGATCGGAGATTGTTTTTCAACACAAATTGGGCATTGTCTTCCCCATAAGGCTCTGATACCATGTTAATTTTAGAACATGTTCTATGCCATTTTAGATTAGGGCACAAAATACTAAAGCAGATAGAACATACCAATAGATCAATGGAAGACAAGCCAAAACAGAGATAATGAATGGTGGCGTTACGGCGATCAGGAGGATGCTTCTACCAGCAAAGTCTCCAATAGGTCATTCAGCCAAGCGTGTCACACATAACCCCAATACAACCCAAACAAAGAATATTCCATAGATACGCAGCACCAAGAACGCAGCTCCATTGCCATCAAGAGAGAAGAAAATCCTCCACACATTGTGTGTATAATGAGCTCCAAGTCTCTCCAATATATAGGCATCTTTGGGGGTGTGTGACACGTCCTTTAAGACATTTAAGTCTATATTATATTCTAGGCCGACCTAGCACATAAGTGGAATAAATTCAAAGTACATGTTCTGCTCATCCGATCGAGATGATCTTTAGATCAATCTTACACCTCTCCGAAAGAGGAATCCAATAAAAATATTGGGATCGTCATCTGAGCGGCACAACCCAGAGTTTGGATGTAGTTGTCCAAATTTAACAACAATCCCATGAAATCAATCCCCATTGGATCCTCCAATTAATAATGAAAATTATAGCATCTAGCTAGAGACTTTACCTACACCTTATCATCAAGGAAGCCAACATTTATTTCAATGTTCATTCTCTACCATCTCCACTAGTAGTATCAATTTGATAAAGAAAGACAAGTGTAAAGGAATTAGAGCACTTATTTACAATACACTAATGCTTGGAGGTTGAAGCCCTTGCTTGCTAGGGGAAATGACCAATAGTCAAGGATGATGAGGATAATGAGGAGAACAAACGCAACCTAACTCTCAACTTTGGCAAGTCACTAATGCTTGGAGGTTGAAGCCCTTGCTTGCTAGGGGAAATAACCAATAGTCAAGGATGATGAGGATAATGAGGGGAACAAATACAACCTAACTCTCAACTTTGGAAAGTCGGGTGAGTTATCATTAAGCCTACCTTTTGGCCCATAACTAGTAGGTAACTTGCCTCATCTTGTCCTCTGCCTATGTAACATAAATATTGCATCTAGGCAGTAAATTACCAAGATTTGAGCCTTATTATGGATAGATGGTGCTAGCATTATAGGACCTACTCTCTAATATATGCCCCATAAAAGAGCTTTGCTTATTTAGAACCTTCCTTGGGCTTTCCCAAGGAAAAGTGAGCATTCAACAATAGGATATTTGATGATATCACTTCGTATTTGTCCCACTTCCTTTGTCTTAGTCCTTACAATGACCATTCATAGAGGTAGGGACATACCTCTAGGTAAGATCAGGAGAGATTTCATGATGGCTAAACATCCTTCACTATCACGTTCAATCTTGGGACTAATCAAGGGGACAGAAAGATATCAATGATATGAACAGAACCAAGTTGGCACTTGGCTTAGTCACACTAAAAATTATTTCTTGGGAATGGAACCCTTGCCTCTAAGGCACTTGTATCAATATAATTTCTCTCTATCCCACATTTTTTTGTCATGCTTATGTCTTTCTTTCCTTGGGCACTCCTTGCAATGAAAGGAGGGTGGAGAGACACCAAGATTGACTCTCGTTGCTAGGGCCTTATCACTTGCTATAGGAAGGATCAAGAAAAGAGATAGATTGGGCATATGTTTCACACAATTCCTTATTAGGCCAACCAAACCTTACTATTGATTTTGGATAATACACACCAAATGTGATGCTATGTTGGACCAAGGCCCTACATCTAAGGATGGAAAGTAGGTAGGGGGTCCAAAGGTAATATTTTCATAATCTTCTAGGTTTATGCTACTAGAATAGGTGAGGCAGCTTCACCATTACCAAGCCACTCCACCCTCTCTTGTCTTAGTAGAGCATCTCCCAATTATCTAAAGAAATGATACAATTTAATACATTATAGATCTTGGGTGTCTACTTCTCATGACATAAAGGGAAGGGTCAAACATTATCTTCCACCTAAGTGAATGCACAGATACAAGTGCAGATGAAACCACTACATAAGAGAACAAAATGGGCATTTTTGGAGTTCAATAATTTCGTTTTAAAGAATAAGGGATCCATTGATCATGAATTCAAAAAGGCTGGTCACTTTCTTTATTTTCTCTAAGTGAGAAAATTTCCTTTTAATTGTGAGTTATGAGTATGACTTGTCCACCTCAACATAAACAACCAAAAACCACTTTTCCTATAAATTCCTAGAAACTTTTGTATTTCACCAAGTTTTACTTGAGCCAAGTCAAAATCTTAACTCTTCTTCCTTAGTGAGCTTTTCCTTGAGTTGAGTCTAGTAACATTGGGATGGAGCCACATGTGAGCATTGACAACTATGCAATAACAAAGAATTTAAATAATGCTCTCCGTGATTAAATATTTATGAAGGTCATAACTCTTTCCCTACATGGATGATTTTGCAAGCATGTCATTGGATGGATCAGTGAAGCACCACTCGTATAAGACCCGCAGGTACCTGGAGGTCTTTGCGGGTTATATAGCGAGCCAGGTCACTCACATAGAACCCATGCTCTCTACCTTTACCCACGCAAACTCGTATTAAACCCGCCTACTCTCATAAGACCCACGGGTTTCTCATAGCACCCGTATCGGACCCCTATAAGACCCGTCCCACAGCAAAAAGCATTTTTTTTGGATTTTTCTCAAAAAAAATTATTTTTCTATTTTTTTGGAAATGAGGTGGAGGAAAAGGGAATTTGGAGGGAAGGAAATGTTTTATAAGCACCTCTCTCCCTTTCGGAGTAGCAGCACTAGCGAAGTGAGCACTGGCGAAGTAGCAGCACATAGTAATAGCAAGGCAGAATCACAACACAGGCGGAGTAGCAGCACAGGCAGAGTAGCAGCCCTGGCGGAGTAGCAGCAGCAGCACACTGGGAGAGTAGCAGCACTGCAGAGTAGCAGCACAGGCAGAGTAGCAGCAAGGCAGAGTCACAGCACAGGCAGAGTAGCAGCACTGGCAGAGTCACAGCACTGGCGGAGTAGCAGCACACTGTAACAGCAAGTTGGAGTCACAGCACTGGCGGAGTAGCAGCACACTGTAACAGCAAGTTGGAGTCACATCACTGGCGAAGTAGCAGCATTGGCGGAGTAGCAGCACACTGTCCAAGTAGGCTTCATGATCTTTGTTTCATTGCTTTGCAACTAGCTGCTTGCATGTAATTTTTTTTTTAATTTTATCTAATCAATTCAATTTTATTTTTTTTCACTTGCAATTTGCAATTTTTTTTGGCCTTGTAGCTGAGTTTCTCAGCCACACAACGACCCTGTGTGGCTGAGAAACTTAGCCACAAGGGCCTGCGGGTTGCCTCCTCAGCGCGCAAGCCCTGTGGCTGAGTTTCTCAGCCACACAGGGTCATTATGTGGCTGAGAAACTCAGCCACAGGGCCTACGATCTACCTCCTGAGCCTACAGGCCCTGTGGCTGAGTTTCTCAGCCACACAGCGGCCCTGTGTGGCTGAGAAACTCAGCCATAGGGCCAAAAAAAATTGTAAATTAAAAAAAAATTAATAACCAAAAAACCAAAAAAAAAATTAAAAAATATGAATTAGATTTTAAAAATTTAATTTTTTCTTCCAGATTTCGTCACCATGCCACCAAAGGGGTATAGAAAGTCTCGTGATCCGGCATGGGCACATGGTCAACGAATCATTGCTGGTAATGACCACCATGTGAAGTGAAATTATTGCAATGCCACAATGCATGCAGGAATAAACAGGCTAAAATACCACCTAGCTAAAATTCCTGAGAATGGTGTGGGATGTTGTCAAAATTGCCTTGATGAAGTCACTACTGAAATGGCAGCTGCTCTGGAAGCCATTAAAGAAGAAACTTCTAAGAGGGCAAGAAGGAAGGATGAGATTGTTGGGATAGGTAGATCTTCATCTCAGAGTGAAACACAAATTGAAAGTCCGGGTATTGGTAACTCCTCTTCAAGTGTTGTAGCAAATAGGAGTATAACCTCTTCTTTCTTCACTCCTCATACAACTCCAGGATCTCAACCAACCTTGGATAGTTTTAATGAAAAGAAGAGGAAGGAGGCAAATATGGCAGTGAGGAGGTTTTGTTACCATAACAGTCTTTCATTCAACTATGCAAAGTCATATTTTTATCAGCCCATGGTGGATGCCATTACAAGTGCTGGCCCTGGATACAAAGCCCCATCTTATAATGCACTTAGGGGGAAAGAGCTAGATGAGGAGTTGGAGTGTGTCAAGGAACAATTGGAGAGCATTAAAAGCTCATGGAAAATTACAGGTTGTACAATTATGTTTGATGGGTGGACAGATCAGAGGGGTAGAACAATAATAAATTTTGTTGTAGCTTGCCCTAAAGGAACCATGTTCCTAAAATCCATTGATGCAGCGGCAAATGTAAAAGATGCACATTTGATTTTTACATTGTTGGCTGATGTGGTAGAGGAAGTTTGGGTTGCAAATGTTGTCCAAGTAATCACGGACAATGCAGCAAATTATGTAGCAGTTGGAAGGTTACTTTGTGCCAAATATCCCACAATTTTTTGGACTCCATGTGCTGCCCATTGCATAGACTTGATACTAGAGGATATTGGGAAGTTGGAGTGGGTGCAAGATGTTGTGCAAGAATGCAAGCAAATTACCAAGTATATTTATAATCAAGCTTGGGTGTTGAACCTTATGAGGGAATTCACACAGGGTGAGCTTAGTCGCCCAGCTGTCACACGATTTGCTACAAACTTTCTTTCCCTCCAAAGCCTTTTGTATGAGTACCAAGCTTTGTGAAGAATGTTTTGTAGTCAACAATGGGTATTTTGGAAAGATACCACAAAACCAGAAGCATTGTCTGTGAAAGCATCTGTCTTTGGTGATAGTTTGTGGGACAAAGTCATTGAGATTGTCAGCTTCACTGAGCCCCTTGTGAAAGTCTTGAGATTGATGGATGGAGAGAAACCTCCAATGGGATATATTTATGAGGGCATGGATAGGGCCAAAGAGGCCATCAAGACTTTCTATAACGGAGATGAATCTAAATATCTCCCTATATGGCAAATTATTGATTCTAGGTGGGACAGACAACTACATTCACCATTGCATGCAGCAGGAGCATATCTCAATCCGAGCTTATTCTATAATGAGGGGTCTAACATTCAAAGAGATCCCGAGGTGATGAGAGGTGTCATGATATGCATTGAGAAGATGTTCCCGGATGTAGATATTCAAGACAAAATCAACCTACAACGAGATATGTACAAGGAAGCATCTAGCATGTTTGGATTCAGCTCAAGCCAACATCTCAAGGACAAGAAAATGCCTTGTAAGTGCAAACTGTTAGAACTTAGCTTGTAATTTTGCTAGTTCTCTTTTATATGTTTGGCATTGCAAACTGATAATCTTTGTTGTTATTTTTTTACAGCTCATTGGTGGATAGATTGTGGCTCCGAGGCACCGCAATTACAAGAATTCACCATCAGAGTTCTGAGTCAACCCTGTAGTGCTTCTTCTTGTGAGCGCAATTGGTCAGTGTTTGAGCACATCCACAACAAAAAGAGAAACATGTTGGAGCATGAAAGGTTGGAGAAGTTGGTTTTCATCTACTACAACCTTCGAATGCTCACAAAACAAGTGCAACCAAAGGATACAGATCCAATTTTATTGGATACTATTGATTTAGAGTCTGATTGGGTTGTGGAGGAGGAGCCCCCTGATTTGAGTTGGCTTGATGAAGAGACTGAAGATCTCTCTAGTTTTCCATCTCAAATGGAGACTCCCAATACACCTACCTCACAGTTGCTTCAGCCTTCCGATGCTACCATGAGCTCCACGAGGGCTTATTATAAGCGTGGTCGTCCATGAGTGATGAGACTCAAGATTGTTATGAAACAATCCTTTTATCATTTATGACATATGTATTTGAATTTTGAACTTGCTGACATTTTCTATTTTAATTATGGAATCATGATTCCTTTTCTTATTCAGTATCTAAATGTTTTGCTTACAAAAATCGAATATGCTATGTTGTACTTTTATAGATATGAGATGGTGTTATGAATTATTGCATATATTGTGGTTTTTATAACTTATAAGGACTGGAATTATCATTAGTTTCTTTTTTCTGCTTAAAATTTACCATATTTTTATTCTTTTTTTGCATTTGGACGAGTATTATACGAGTTTTGTACGGGTTGTTCCGAAGTCTTATACGAGTCGACGAGTCAATGGTCGGACGAGTCTTATATGAGTACGAGTCGTGCAACATTGGGATGGATCATACTTCGATATCCACATCAAGGACTGATTTTGACATTCTCTATAATGGATTCCTTTCTGTATTGTGGTTTCAAGTATGAAGACCAATCCTAGAACAAGAATGTCAAGATAGGGCACTTGACAAATCTATAAATGAATATAATCCCATCCATTCCCATAGCATGGTAAGAGAGATAACCTCAAAATTGTTTAGAAGATATAATAGAAGCTACAAAAGTAGAAAAGGGTTCAAAGAAAGAATACAATAATAATTGTAGCATACGCCAACTTGGTCTTTCCAAAGTGGTGAATAGTTATTCTATTAGAAGATGCACCACTAGACTTTTTAGAGTGACAAGGCACATGATAAGGCTCATAAATTACAACAATTGTTTACACAAAAATGTATCCTATATCCATGTGACTTTGACATATTAGAAAGCATTATATAGATATAATAGTATCTTGTCTAGATATATGTGTTGGATTTTCTAATCCGCATGATTCAATTAGGATGTTGTGAATAGTTAAGAAATCAAAAATTTAGTAAAACGATTTAATGAATCTCAAAAGAATGCAACATAAGAATTAGGAATTAGTAATGGATGAATTTGTCCTCATTAAGGGCAATCAAAATGCCATGGAGAGGAGAGATATTAGAATATTTCAAAAATATATGCAAAATAAGAAATCAATCAAGTAATTAATTGAAATTTCATTTTCTTTTTTAAACCATGGGAAATCGATAATTCGTTAGAATGGTTTGGGCTAGGCCCAGGATCAAACCAACTAGTTGCCTCTATAACCCAAGAGTATGTCCACAACCTACAAGCCAAATATACCAATAATTTATGACTTAACAAGAGTTGAGACACCCGTGGGGTGCTCCCACTCCTAGGGCCATCTACCCTTCTAGTCTTATCACAATGGGCCAAATTTCTCATTGTGGCTTGAATTTGGGTGGAGACCTCTAATTGAAATTTCAAAGTAACAAACTGATATAGATATTAAGTACCCAAAATCTTCTTCATTTACACCAAATAAGTCTATAAATGCTACTAATTGAAATTTCAAAGTACCAAACTAGTATAAATATTAAGTACAATTAAGTACCAGCAAATCTTTCTCATTTATTTCAAATAAGTCATAAATGCTATGAAAGCAAACAAAACATGTATGCTCCTTAGAAAGCCTAGAGGCCTTTCTTTATTGGAAAGGTTGGAAACTAGTGGGATGGCCTATCAAACAACTCTCACTCTCTCACTCATAGGGTCTAGTACAATAATACAATTAAGATGGCCAACAAACAAAAAATAACACACAATTTTAAATAACTCGAAGTTTTTAGCATTATCAAAAGAAATTTGTGTGTTACTCATTCTCTCAAATATAGGATTGAGTAAATGCTTCATTAGATAGCCTCACATCTCAAAGATGCTCATTACAGTAAACAACACCTTGCTAATAAAACATATAACATTAGATAACATTTACACGTTAATATTTGTGCAATTAATGTTCCGATGTAATGGCAACTATTGCAAGGTCAATTTTGGTAACATGTTAATACCATATTCCTTGGAAGAGTATTACACAGTAAATATGTAGTTTGGACCAAGGAAGCAAAGAGAATATAAATGCCTCTTTCCATGACATGCCTACTGTCCTAAAGAGCGTGATGAAGGGGTGGAGCCACATCTGAACACCGCCAATTATGGAGTGACAACAAATTTAAGTGGCACCATCCATAAGAGAAAGGATCACTTGCGGATGGTCATAACTATTTCTGTATAACAAATATATAGTAGGCATGCTATTAATGGATCATAACTCTAGGTCTATGTGAAGGATTGATTTTGCACACTAACATTCTCTATAATGGATATTGTTTTGTATTGTGATTTTTTTTTTTGAGAAGACCGATCCTAAAAGAATGGTGTCAAGGTGCAAGACCTAAAAAGTCTAAATATGAATATGATCCCCTCTAATTTCCATATGATGGAAAGAAAAAGATCTCCTGAAAAAAGTTTCTGGAGAAATGCACTAAAAAAACTGAGAGAGGTATAAAAATAGAAATTATCCAAAGTAAGACTACGAACATTATTGGAACCATAATCCAAGGTCTTTCCAAGTGGTCAATATTCAGTGTATACGAAGATGCATTCAGACTAGACTGGCCGCAGTGAAAAGGAAAATGATAACACTAAAAAAATAATGAGTTTGGTCTATCAAACAACATGCTTTTTACTAATTTCTCACTCCCAGGATTCTATAGAATTAAAATCGCCAATCAACCAAATTGAATATATATTTGAAAAAACAAAAAGCTTTTAATATATTCGAATGAAAAATATTGCATTCCTCCAATCATAAGTGGTCCACTTGGAGTGATTGGTTCGGTGGAATGGTTGTTATCTTCCCTACCCAAGTTCAAATCCCCATTAGTGACATGATAAGCTATAATGCCTTGATAATTATTGTTGTAATGGCTTCCTGCCTATGAATATTGTTGTATTGGCTTCAAGCCTTGTGAACTCACTGTGGGTTGGCCTGTTCGTGCCTATGAATATCGTTGTATTGGCTTCAAGCTTTGAGAACTCAGTATGGTCTGGCCTGGTACCGGCAAATTCACTCTAGCCCTAGGGCTGAGAAGGAGGCTAATTTCTTTCCTTGGAAAAAAAAGTGGTTGACTTGGCCAAAGCCTCATTAGCTGCAAATTATATGATTGAGTAAACCCTTCATTATATAACATTATACTCCAAACACAAGAGTACCAACGCATGCTATCTTACAAGTTAAGCGAGGCCATCAAGCCCCAACATTCGGTTATATATAGCAGTTTTATAACATAGGAGTGGTTAACTTTTAAGGGTTAATAGTAATATGAGGGATGGTTAGCGATTGGAAGGTTAATAATCAACTTGGAGAGTGGTTGTGTTGACTTGTGATACTGAGTGGATTTGATGTCACGGCCACGTCATTTGGATGGGCAGATGTCATTTCTACATACGTCATATTGTTGTCCACCTAAGCCAAATAAGGCAATTAGCTTGCATTTTATTTTGGAGAATGGAACTGCACGGAAGTCAATCCGATTAGAGGAATACTTCCGAGGATAGAGACAGAGAGCCAAGGCCAAGTGAGCGGAGTGAGAGAGTTGGAAATTAGAAAAGGGGACTGGAAGGAGAGAGATTCAATCTATAATCACCATCGAATCGTCTTGGAGGAAGAGAACTTAGTGCCCTTGATGATGAGCCTCTTTCACGGAAGGATGAGATGGGAAGAGGGTTACCATGAACTTTGCTGGGGTCTAGGTTAAGGAGTTCTTGAACTCCACTTCATTTCCTGAAGGCCTCTGAATAGATATTACAACCACTCCAACACATCTCTCCTCTTAGTTTGGAGATCTTCATTTCCTAAAATAAATGACACTATAATTTTGGGGATTTTGATTTCATGAAACAAGGAAAGCACTGTAATTAAATCAAAAAATGGAAATAACCTAACTCGTATTGGATTTTGTTTCACTATAAAAATATATAATCAATACAATGCCGAAGACTTTTTTCTCATTTATATCATCTCAGTAGGTGTTTGTGTTCAGCTTAGTATTCTTTAAGTAGTAATTTTTTCAGGCTCTTTTACAGCCTGGGATCGAATCCCACACAGTGGACGAGGATAAGGACGGTAATCAGGAAAGTTGTTAGTCGGAAGAGATCAGGCAGTTCTGGAACTATCCGTGAATAATAGTATTGTCTATTTACATATTTCTAAATTTCTCATTTCCTGAGATAAAGAGTTTTAAAATATCTATCAAAAACATGGGAATACTAAGAAATCTAATAAATACCAAAATGCTGGAGTATTTTTTTTATATCCCATGTTTTCCAAAGTCTTTCAGTGTTTGAAAACCTTTTCTATTTATATACTCTGTTTTCTCGCTACGCTCTGCAACTCTGGGTACAAAGCAGATGGGGGGTGTCGGGAGAGCATTAATGCCAATGCTACTGAGGCATACGAATGCATGTCAGGATACTCCATGCAAAATCTTGGGACAAACTGAATATCCATTAACTAGTAATTTTTTAAGCCTATTCATCAATTTATAAAACCCATGAATGAATTAGTTTAAAATGCTACTTATCTATTTATGAACATTTGTATTTAAAACCAATCATCTTCAGCTGCAACAGTATCTTCGTCTGCAACAGTCCCTTGCTACGGTAGCACCTCAGGGAAACCAATATTTACCTGATCAACATTAGTGAAACCAAAATTTACCTTATCGACATTAGGAAACCAATATTTACCAATAGTAATTGTTTCATCAACCTAACCATTAGTTGAGCATCATTTTGAACACAATACAAAATAATAGAAACGGACTGCGGTGTTTAACAGAGATGGCATTTACCTAAACGCTGAGCCGAATCGTTTGTCCCATTACCACATATGTAAAAAGTTTTGGCCAGTGGGTCCACCAGATGGGAGGAAAGTGACTGTAACCACATTTTCTGCGTCTTCAAAGTTACTGTAACACCATTTTCTGCACGTTCAACACATGATATATTCCCAATGTTAAATGTCATGTATGCATTCAACGCCACTTTGATTAGAGAATATGTTGAAAATTGAAATAGTAACAGACCAGAGGTTGTCCCACGAGTCTACATTTCTCTTAATAACTTACATGATTTGCCTCATAATCCAATGTCTGGATTCTTGGCAGCTGCCAGGACACAAAATAGAAAATCCAGATGTAATGCAAATCAGATATGATGTTGGGTAGATAGCAAAGTATTGTGAAGAGGAAGCTGTTAATTACTTATACCCTAAGTAAGCCCCAGACAACCCCATACAGACTGCACTCTGCTACACATGCTCCAGCTGTAAAAGCCTTCATAAATGAAATCAGAACCCATGGTAGTTCGTGCCCAGACACTCTTTTGAAGTCCCATCGTCCTCTGTAAGCCCCTCTGTCCGCAAATCATCTTCCTGTGGACCAATTATAGCGTTGGCCGCATGAACGTTCTAACATTCCAGAGGTGGAAACCACCGCTCCGGTTCTAACATGGGAACCACCGCTTTGGCAATATTCTAACGCAATCTCCATGTTGAAATTGAATCACTTGCATTTGTATTTGAAGAGATATTAATCCAGGATTCTTAACCGTTGGTGAATTTTTCGCTAATTTCTCTAAAATTTAAAATTAATTAGAAATTTATTTTTTTAAATAAAATTAATTAAAAATTTATTGAATGATAATTTTAGTGTTTTGAATTATAATAATATTAAATTATAATAAGTATGTTGATTACAATAATGTTGAATTTATATATACAATTAAAAAATCAGTTTAAATAACATAAATCAATATTTCACCTCAATTTTTCTTATAAAAATCTCACTGAAATTAATAAATAAAAAATATAATATTTCAGACTATTAAAACTGCATGTGTGCTTCTCTTCTTCTTCTTTTTTTTTTTCCATAGTCCAATCCAATTGCTTTTTATCCAATCCTATTTCCGTCGTACGATTTGTGTTTTTGCCACGTAAAAGCAAAAATGTCTGGTTCACCTGGTATTCGCCAAAAATCATGTACGAATTTGGCGAGATAGTGTGGCGAGCCTTATATCCCAGTCTATCGCCCCATAAATGCACCGAGAGACGAAATGGCGACTGTCAGATTAAAGCAATAAATGATCCTACGGTAGCCATTTCGTCTTTCGGTGCATTTATGGGCCGATAGACTGGGATATAAGGCTCGCAAGATAGTGTTACCTTACAGTTTAAAGTGACTCATTATTCCAATTTAATTATATTATCAAAAAAAATTCCGTTCAAGATTTTAATTTCAGCACTTTCATGGAACCACCTATCACAGGTACGCGTAGACTAGAAAAAAAAAAAACACTCATACAATAACTTAGAAATTTTGGTAAATTTATATAATAATTTAGAAATTTGAGTAAGATAATTAAAAAAAATTTCAATGTTTTTTTGGAAATTTGGGTTATAACTTTCAAACTTCATGATTTTGATTGTCTCAAGGGCTTTTCATAGTGTGGAATCCATTTTCCACCATAAAAAAAACTATTCAAACACTTCAACTAGTTCATTTTTTTGAAATTACCTTCTTGCAAAAACAGTGATCCAAGTTATTTTGTTGTGTCTGATGACAACTTCATAATAAAAAATTATTCAAACATTCTAACTAACTAATATTTTTTGAAAATTTTTAAACCGTCCTCCAAACTATTTTATTATTATGAAATAACAACTCCATAATAAAATGCTATTTAAAAACATATAATATCACAAACTTAAGATTTGAAAATTTTAACATACTAAAGCTATTTTGTTGGGTCGGATGACAACTCCTTAATACAATTTGAAAACGCCCCCATAATACTATTTGAAAACGTACAATATAACAAGGTTGTCATTTGAAAATTTTACCATACTGTATAATAAACTGTTGGTTTATGCATTATATTCAAACATATAATTTTTATTGTTTTTTAATTAATATAATAATTAAATATATAGTTTTAAGAATTTTTTTTTATTGAATTATTATAAAATTGTTATATGTGGTATAATTTTTGAGTTAAATTATAATAATAATAATTAAAATTAAAATTTAATTTTGAAAATTCATTAAATTTATTTTTAAAGTAAAAAAATGTTTGCACTTTAAAATATTTAATTCATGTGGGTGGTAGAATAGTTAACATGGATTTATATATATATTTCTTTTTATTTAAGAATACTATTGGTAAAATTATGGGTTGTCAAAACAAAAGTGAGTCTGTAATATACCAAATTAGGACTTAGCTATTTCCAATATTAATTTTTGTTTAATTTTGTCATTTCTTAGTGTTAAGCAAAAATAAAGTGGATAGGGGACCCACAAATAATAACTAAGCCAAATAATTTCTGTTACCATAGTCTCTAAGTAAAAATTGTAGCTCTAGGTGGCAGCACAAAGGAGGCACGAAGAGGACAGCGTGAGATTGGCTGGAGGAAAGCAACAATCGATTTGCTCATCGAGAGGCAGCGCAGGCCTAGGTGGGGCCTAAGGAATGCGTTGAGCCTTAATGGACAAAATGAAGAGGGGAAGACTCATTTGGTCATTCATACATTTGATTTCTATTTGTCATTTTGACTAAGCACGCTTGAGCCGGAGAGCTAAGTCTGCACTGCTAGTTAGCACACGAGACCTTCAAGTGGATATCTCAACCTCTACCTCGAGGGACTTCGAGTGCTCGCTCAAGAGAGAAGACCAGAAATTTTGTGAGAGAATTTCATAGCAGCATCAGCCAGGAGAGTGTAGCCCCTTCAGGATTGCGTAGAGGCAGCCAAGGTTGTGTAGTGATTGCACAGTTCAGTGGGGTGTGGGTGTCGGGAGTGTCAAGTGCAAAGGAGATTCAACAAGAGATTTGGAGGGGAGGCTAGCGACCTCCTATCATGGTTTTTAGTAGCATTCCGGAGGCATTTTCCAGCAAATTGCACCAATGGTTCGATTTCCCTAACAGAGCAGTGTTCCAAGCCCAAGAGGGCCAATTTTCGGGGTCGAGCTTTCAGCAAACCCTTCGCGGGTTTTTGTGGGATTAGTGAGGAGATTTTGGTGTCCAATTCCCGAAACTTTTTTAGCACGGGAGACAGCCCAACCAGCAGTCTGAAGTCAGCCAACAACAATATTTTTTGGATTGGCCAGCGCAGTGATTGAGCCACACAGAACTACTCCAAGCAAGGGATTTTGCTAGGAATTGAGTTGTCCTTCAGTCTGCCTTGAGCAAGCCAAGGTGCAATCTTTTCAACACCACACTTGTACTCTTTTCCAGCATATTAATAAAATGGCTCAATGGTGTTTCTTGTCTATTTTGCTTTGAATTACTGCTTAATCCCAATTTGACATATTTCAGAGCCAAAATCCATAGTAAATTGACTATTTTACCTCAATTTTATTTTAATTGTTTATTTTATTTTATTTTAATTTAATATGTTTTAAATTCTTATTTTTTTGTAATTTAATCAAGTCAAAATGTTTACATGACAAGATAGAACATTACAACATCTCTTCCATACTAAACTAAATTGATGTCTATCTAAATTTACCAGCCATGTTAATTTATTTAATTCTCATTTTTATGTAATTTAACCAACTTATATAATCTCAATTTTTTATATCGCTTAAAAATATAAATTAAATATTTTAAACATATTTAAATTATATTCAAATTATCTTGTACCATACCAAATTAAATCTTGGATTTAAAAAAATATGTGAATCACTTATTCACCCAACTACATTCCTTAAATTATGTACAAGTCGAGAATGCAATTAATTTATTACCTTAACACTACATTCCTTATTTGAATTATGCACAAATTAAGTGCAATTAGTTTATTACGTTAACCTTGTATTATGTATGCAACAAATTCATACCTTAACCTATTTGAATTATGTATTCAAGAAATTCATCTATGATGCCAAAATTTCTAACTAAGTACTCATCATATAATCAACAAAAATTCTAACTAAGAATCTATTTATCAGCATCTCCAAAATCTCTAACTAATTTAAACAAATTGATTATCCACCTCTTTCTAAACAACTAACTTATCCACATCTCTTTAGTTACCCAAATAAACATGGTAAACCAATGAAGTACGCATCAAAATTAAAATCATAAAACAATTTTCTAGAATTAATTACGATTAATTGTTATAAAATTATTTAAAAATTAATAATCAAATTATAATAATATAAAAAATTAAAGTTTAGTTTTGAAAATTTATGCATAATAATTTAAATAATAATAATAATATAAATAATTAAAAATAAGTAAAAAGTATAGAATAATAAAAATTAATTTTGAAAAATTATATACATTAAATTTGAAAAGTGGTGATAATTTTCTATTTAATAACAAAATTATTAAATTTAATCAAATCAAAATACAAACACTTATAATTATCTTTTTATAATGTTTAATATTATTTAAAAAAATTATAATGTTTAATATTATTTAGAAAAAATGTAGAAAAAAGCTTATACTTTTAAATTAAAATATATATTAATTAAATAATAATAATTTATTTTACTTTCAAAATTACTAAATGATTTATTTTATTATCAAATTATAATAATTTATTTTTATAGTAATTTTTTTTATATTATATCTCATAAATGAATATATATTAATTAAATAATAATAATTTATTTTACTTTCAAAATTACTAAATGATTTATTTTATTATCAAATTATAATAATTTATTTTTATAGTAAATTTTTTTTATATTATATCTCATAAATGATTTAACGTTTATATTGATTATTTTATAAATTATTTAACATTTATTTTTAATTAATTATGTTGTACGGTGTTTCTCTTTGAGAACATCTCTTCTAGTTGTCACTATGTCTCCTCGTGCGCCGTCAGATCGATTGCTAGATGATCAAATAATGTTTAGTCGTTGGATCGTCGGTTTTATGTGGTTTCACTTTCTCTACTTTTACTTTTCTCTGCTTTTAGTTTTCTTCTTAGATTGGAAGGAAAGCTTCTAAGATCCCACCAAAAAACTGATGCATCCAAAATCCTTCTTCCACTTTGCATTTAAACTTAAGTTCTAATAGAATGGCCCCTGGATATACACATGAGGGAGAAGGGTAGTTGATTTTTCCGGCCTTGAGATGGTCGTGCCTCCATTCAAACTCTCGCTTGCCGAAGAAATGCTCTGCAACAGAAGGTTCGAGCACTGTGTGGAATGTTATTTCTTGTAGACACCATCCTTGACGAGTCACGACAAGGAGGATAGGTGAATTTCAACATTTCAATGCTAGGTTTGCTTGTTAACATCTCAACCTCATTTACTCTTTAATTTGGTAATTTCGCTCTAGGGTTTTCAATTATGAAGTTCACAATGGTTCCCCTTAATTATCCCACGGGGTATACGAAGGATTGTGGTTGCCTTCCCACTCATACACGAGTAATATTCTTGCAACCCTAAGTCTTTTGATTACTTATTATTATTATTATTGTTTCTTCTTAAGATTTTACCCATTGACTGACACCCCTAATAAATTAGCTTCCTTTTTTTTCTTTGGTTCACAGGTTCGATGTTCAACCAAGATTGTTTTCCAATGCATGTGTTTTATCTCATTTTTTTGGGTAGCAGGATCTTTTCACATTCCTTCTCTGTCATATGCCACAAGTCGACATGTTGGCAGCCAGACCTTACTCCAGGTTCTGATAGAATGGCCCCATGTTGCATGGGACATTGGACATATACATGAGGGACAAGGGTAACAGAGTTTTCTGACCTTGCGATTGTTGTGCTCCATTCGAACTCTCGCTTTATGAAGAAACACTCTGCAACAGAGTTGTTGATTTCATCTCTGGGTTCGAGCATCGTGTGGTGGAATGTTATTTGTTAATTATATGGATATTAGAAATTAATATTGATCATTAATATTACAATGGTTGAGCGATGTTCTTAAGGTTTAATAACTACATCTAGGATACCAAATTCTATGTGTGACACATTATTACTCTTTGTTATACTAGGCCTATCTAGGAAGCAGACATATGACATGTTGTCACTGTGTATTGTATTAGGGCTATTTAGGAATCACATATAGGACATGGTGTTACAATGTATGCTATATTAAGGCCTATTTAGGAAGCATTATTTGCAGTGTTTTTCTTCATAGCCTGATATTTTCTTCTAAGTATAAAGCCCATGTGGTATTCTTTGTAGGAGAATCTATAGTTCTGATAGGTCTTGTTCAATGCACGTTGCATAATCCCAATTTTTTATAGTGTCATTTTTGGCTAGTGGGTTTGATCTTAAATTAAATGTTGTTTCAAGATAACTTCACGGGTTTTCATTTGTGGAAATAATATCATTTCTTCATGGATATTTTTGGTTTATTTTAGTGTTAATATTTTTAGGATATAACATGTTTCATCGAGCGTTGAATGCCTCAATCAAGCAATCATATTTCCTCTATGTTTCATACTTTCAATAAAATCCTAAAGCATATATATTGACTGAACTTTAGCCTACTCACTTGACATCTCATTCTCACAACACTCTGATATGCATTTGGCTAACCTAAATATATAAACAAATCTAAGAGCTATATGAAATTACCCACTCTCACGATTTTCCACCCTGCCTTTCAGGGAGTAATATGAGTGTTAAGGAGGTTAATCCAACCTAACAAGATGAATAACATAGGGCTAACAAAGTTGCAACAATCACCATGATATCCTACTCTGCAAGTTGGTGCATTCACAATGCTTTTCTTTCTATACATGTGCAATCTTCTAATATTTCAGAGTCCACCTGACATCCAACACATACATTGATGGACAATTTGGGCCCCGGTTAAACTATGTAAATCAAGATTCTTTGTGGATGTCCACTCATTTTAACCAGTCAACTTGAGAAGGATATGTGTAGTAATGAGTTTGGACACCGTGTTGGTACTTCAAGACCCTATCATTGACACTACTGACTTATCCAAAAATTAAGGGTAGTTGTAGATTCTTTGTCCTATTTCTGCAACAATTCTCCATTGCATAAAACCCACCCATTGCAGAAAATCTTACAGTGAGTTAAATAGTTCATTGTACTCATGTTCCTGCCACATACAAGCAATATCTAATCATGAAAAAATCCTCGGTTCATTCCTTTGTGACCAATAGGGAATCTTGACGAAGGCCTCAACTCCAACTCATGTATTTTCAGGTTCCTTGTGTTGATCATTTCAGCCCCTATTAAATCTCTGATGAGCAATCCCCTTTTTCTAGCCTGATAAATTCATTTTCCGCCCATCGCCACCTTCTCCCAGCCTAAAAAATCGCATAAAAAAGCCGTAAACCATACTCGAAAATATGCTTAAGGTCCAGTACCTTTCGGCCAGATCCCTGCACCTTTTCTTCCGCGTGACCCAATGCCGGAACCGAGTGCCAAAGAACTAGGCGCTTATCAACCAAATGACCGGGCTAAATATTAGCCATCGATCTTTGCAGATCGGACGATCTTTGGGAATCAACACAGCGCCTGTGGCCTGTTCCATTCATCGCCCAAATCGTATGCGCACCGTCTGATCATCCTGTCGAATCAAAGGTCCACAGTCTATTTACCCTTGTGGTCCCCGCGCCCAAAAACACTGTCCGAAAACACTGTGGTTCATCGCACCGCTTTTCGGAGGCGGGCGGTATTTCTCAAAACGGAGCGATGCCATACATTATCTGCCGCGTGTCTCTGCGTACGGCCTCGAAACCACCCTCCATCGCACATTATTGTTCAATCAAAGTCACGGCGCGATATTCCCGACAGCCGTCTGATCTGGAGGTCTTCATCCGACGGTTGTCGCTTCACGAAGATGCACGAGTTTTAATCTAAGTCTACAGTGTCCCTGGCCCATAGTTCATCGCTCTCCGACACAGTTTTAGCCATTGATCTTGTCTCGAGAACGAATGGTCCAGATCATTTGCATGCCGCATTGTCAATCCCGTTTCTCCACGTCATCATTCTACGTGCTCCCAGCGTGCATTCATCCGTCTTCCATACATATATTCCTATTCAAAGGTCAAACGTTCATTATCTACATCAAATCTCATGCATTCCTCGAACCCTTACCAAAACATTTCTCCGCCATTTCTCTGTATTTTCTTCGTCACCACCCCACGTACTTCTGTCGTTTCATCATGTCGCATTGCTACACAGTCATCCCCACTGCATCGCCATCCCCATGCATTCGTTTTCTCGACTATTTTGCGTGTTTTGCAGGGTACGAGCGGCGATAAATTGCCATAATTCATAGCTCTTAATTGCAATGGCAAAAATACAGGAAAGGATCATTGTTCAGGAGCCGAAACCATAAAGAAAGTCCTGGGAGGTTGTTGTGACAAAACTTCCATTAAAGAAGCAGGGGTAAAAATCTATCAAACCCTCCAAGAGCTATTCAAAACGCAGATTGCGCAGATCTAGACATAAATATTGCAGGCAAAGAGTATCAGTGGAAGGTAGAGAATTAAAGGCATGCAATTGAAGATTTCGGATCCTGAACCTACCTTTTGAAAGCAGAGTACTAGATCGAAGATCCTGTAGACCACTCAAAATATTTATGCACAGAAAACAACGCCCTCAAGGTTTTATTTCAGCAGATTTTTCTCTCCAGGAAAGGACGGAATGTCCATGTGATTTTAATTCCAAGCCGTGTTCCTGAAGAGACTTTCACCCAGCGCATTTATTTCTGCAAGCAGGTAGCAGGGTACAAACAGCATTACAAAGTCATCAAACAGTATGGGCGTGCACGCTTCCGCCATTTTGTTTTAATTAGTCAAATTAAATGTTCATCGCCTACTCCTTTTTGGAGCTTTCTTGTTCTCCTATAAAGCTCCAAAAGAACAGATGCTTTAGGGTTCCAGATTTTATCAGAAAATTATGCAGTGAAAGGCTTGTTGTATACATTTTGTAAACTCTGGTATGAAGGCTCAGAGCCCATAAGGTATCAATGAGGAGGAGTTCCATCTGTTAAAGAGGATTCTGGTCTTTGGTATTTCACAGTCTGTAACTTTCTCTTATGTGTTATCTAAATAGATCATTTCATTTCATCCATCTTTCCTGTATCATGTTTTGGAATGCGAGTGGCTCACTGATTTTTGGTATGGATTTATCGTAGTTGATACCCATGCTTGGATCAGTCAAGCGCTTTAAATATGGCTCATGCGTGATATTCTATTTCATTATTCATCTAAACCGTATTTCTGCTATATTAGTTTCTTTGGGAGGGTGTTTTTAAAACGCTACTGTTATGTATGGATTCTTAGATTGGTAAGCCCATGCATGGTGGTATTGTGTATCTGGATATCGGCTCAATGTTAATTAATATCTCCTCTACATTTCATTCACTACATACACCTTCTGACAACTTATTTTTGTGAGGTATTTCTGAATCGGCCCGCTTTACAGTAAGCTGCCTCTGAATTGTCTGTTGCTTTTATATTGGAGTTTGCATATTGTCTCCGCATTATTCCTTCTTCTGTATTATTTTCTGAAGGTCATGGTCCCATTCAGATTAATTTTCCTTGTTTTACAAGAGATAGCATGAGAGCTTGTCATTGATAACTCCCTCTGTTACACCTCATGCTCCTTGCTATATAAGATGTCCTAGGCACTGGTCTATCACAACTCTAGGCTGTCTCTAGGAGCTACAACATCTTTCTGGCGCCGTTGCCAGGGAAAAAAGTTGAGAAATTTTAAAATCCCTGGGCCTCGACAAAATCTAATTCACTCTTCAAGTAGGTGAGTATGGAGAGTTGAGAGTTGTAGATCCCTCACCTTGGCGACTCCACATTTGTTCATTTGATAAATCTATTTGCAGTCCTGGCTCCTCATAAGCCACACCTGAGGTCAAATACGTCTAAGCCAAAGACACCTTCAGTGTCTGACCCTGAAAAGATCATACATAGAAGAAATTGGAGGGAAAGAAAATCAGTCCATTCTGAGATTCCTGAATTCTCTCAAGAAGACTTTCCATCCTCCTCCTCTCAAGATTCTCAATTGCAAATTCCCGACCCCACTGTCGGAGATACTGATTACTATTCAGATAGTCCACCCCGAGGAGGTGTCCAATTTAAAGACAGTCTTCATCCTACTCCTGAGGTCGAAGAGGTCAAGGAAGTCACCGAAGTATCTGCTGTTAACAGACCTTTGTTCCCCTCAACCCCTCAAGCTGTAGTTGAGTATATTCCTATTATTATTCATACTCCACTTCAACCTCCTCCTCCTCCTCTTACTCCAGTCTCTTGATGGTGAAGCTCAAAAATGGTTTAAGACATTGGTTGGTCGTTCTATTACCACTTGGGACAACATGGAAGACACTTTTCTCAGTAAATGGGGAGAGAAGAAAGATCATGGAAATTGTCTCATTGAGTTCAATACACTAAAGAAAAGACATAATGAAGGGGTATCAGAATTTATCAAGAGATTTAATAAGTTGTATCTGAGTCTCCCTGCTGATATGAAACCTCATCAAACTGCTGCTACAGTCGTTTTTATAGCAGCCTTTGATTCAGAATTTGGTTTCTCCCTCAGAGAAAGAAAGCCTGCTACTCTGGATGATGCTCAGGCAGATGCACTAGAGTTGGAAGCAAACTTTGCCTCCACTGGTAAATCAAAAGGAAGATCTCAACAAGATACTAGAAGAAGAGGTAAAGAGGAGGTGTCTACCTCCTACCAAGACAGAGACTCAGCCAATGACAGGATTGAAGAAATGAGAAAAATGATTAAGAACCTTTCTGGTAAACTGGTCAAGCTTGAATTAGAGACCAAGAATCCAGTCCCCAAGAATTTCCACAATGCTCAAAACAGAGGTTACAATCCTCAGTACAGGAAACCACCGCTGCAAATATTGCCAAGGGAAGCAAAGGAGCAACAAGACCAGGTACCACACCCATTGTACCTGGAAGGGCCAGTAGATGATTCTGCTGAAAATACTGCCTATGGACTAGAGGATGCAAATATTGCCTTTTCAAATAGCGATGGAGAAGAATGCCCTTTACAGGGAAATGAAGGAGCTGAGTGCCCATTGCAAGAAGAAGAAAATATCAGAGGCACAGAAGAAGCAGAAATTGATCATTATTGTAAACAATTTACTAAATTCATGCAAGCACATTTCAATAGAAGATATGATCTCAGATCTTCTAGGAAGAGGACTCGTACTTAAGATCAAGAAGAGGAGCCTCCCCAGAAGGAAGCACCTGCTCAGAAGGAGTCTACGATGCTGAAAGTCACAGACAAAGGTAAGGGCCCTCTAAACAAACCTTTGCAGTCTGATGATCAAATGCCTTCCGCTCCAAAAGTAGTCACTCCTTCTAATACCAAGTCTGTGTCAAAAGAGATCAAACCCCCAGCTGAAAATAAAGAGTCAAAAGAAGTTGTAATAGAAAAGTCTTCTCCCGTTTTCAGTCTGCAAAAGGAACTTGAAAAAGTCAAAATTCCAGTCCCCTTGATTGAACTATTAAAGAAACCTGCATATCAATCCCAAGTCACCTCATTCATGCTCCCTCCAGAAGCAACACTCACTCCAGATAGCCTCAACCTTCAAGAAGAAAGACCCATGGTTGTCTTTGGTCCACATGTTGAGGAATTAGATGCTTCTAGTCCTCCCTTTTATGTGTCTCTAGTGATTCATGACCTACTATTACATAATTGTTTGTTAGATTCTGGAGCTTCCCATAATCTTATACCTCTGTCAGTCATGGAACAACTAGGATTACAAATCACTCGGCCATACAAGGACCTCTATTCATTTGACTCCAAAAGAGTTAAATGCTTGGGGATGATCAAGGATTTGGTGGTTAATTTGGCCCAAATCCCAGCTAAAAGTGTGGTAATGGACATCGTGGTGGCTGACATCCCAGCTCATTTTGGTATGTTGCTGTCAAGGTCCCGGGGAACAAAAATCGGTGGATCACTCAAGATGGATTTAACATATGCCACTATCCCAATTTTTGGTGGCCAAGAGAGGAGGTTGTACAGGGAGACTAGATTTGTCAAGATGGTGACTAAGGCTGACAACTCTGTAAATTCACCAGTCTACAGTAAGGAAGGAGATTTTTCATGCTTGACGCTGGAAGAAGATCAAGATTATGCTCATGAACCATCTTTCTATCAGATCAAGACTGAACAGCCCGCAGAAAGCCATGAAGCAGGAATCTGGACACTCCATTTTGATGGGGAAAATTCAAAGGAAGGTAATGGGGCTGTAATATTATTGATTTCTCCTATAGGAAGGTGGGTTCCATTGTCCTTCAAGCTAGAATATGAAGCCACTAATAATGTGGCTCAATATGAAGCACTTCTGTTAGGATTGCAGGCAGCCAGGAACATGAATATACGAAGCTTAAAAGTTCTGGGAGATTCAGAACTGGTGGTTAGACAAGTCAGGAATCAGTGTCAGACCAAACATCCTAGGCTAAGGGCTTATAGGAATGAAGTTTGGGACATGGTAGAAAATTTCCTCTTGGCGTTCAATATCCAGTTCATGCCCCGAGAACAGAATAGGATGGTTGATTCCCTTGCTGTAGCTACTAGTACATTTCGACCACCTCAGAACCCTCTTTTAAGATATGAAGTTGAGGTGCGTTATCGACCATCAATCCCAGATAACATCAAACACTGGTAGGTATTTGAAGATGAAGAACAAATGAAGAGATTCCTGGAAACAGTGGGAGAATTCTCCAATATGGAGATTGATGTTGATGAAGAAGAGGTTGAGTCTGAAGATACTTCAGAAAGAAATTGGGAGAAGAAAGTGGCAGGTAATAAAGTGTTGCAGTTAAAGGGAAACATAATACCTAGAGGACTGGTGCCTCTAGAAAGATTATTTGATAAGAATGATGTCCCACTGCAGCCAAGCAAAGTGGTAGAAGAAAATCAGGTAGAAGACCTGAATCTTGGTACTGAGGCTGACCCCAAAATTGTAAAACTGTCCAGAAAGATCCCTGGAGAATATAAAAATCTATATCAGAAATTGTTTCAGTCTTACAAAGATGTGTTTGCATGGTCCTATCAGGACTTGAAAACTTTTGATATCAGTATTATGTAGCACAAAATTCCACTGAAGGGAGATGCAAAGCCCCATAAGCAGAAGCTCAGACAAATCAACCCCCTACTGCTGTCGTCTATTGAGAAGGAAATTAAGAAGTTATTAAAGGCAAAAATAATTGTACCATTGAGGTACTATGAATGGGTGGAAAACCTTGTCCCTGTACGAAAGAAGAATGGAGAAATAAGGCTGTGTGTGGATTTTAGAAATTTAAACAGAGCATCCTTAAAGGATAATTATCCACTACCTAAGATGGATCACATCCTACAGAAAGTGGTTGGAGCTTCTAGGATGTCAATGATGGATGGATTCTATGGTTATAACCAGGTGGTTGTACTTCCAGAGGATCAAAAGAAGACTGCTTTCACCACACCATGGGGGACATTTATGTATGCCAGGATGCCTTTTGGATTGATTAATGTAGGGGCCACTTTTCAGAGGGCAATGGACATTGCTTTTGTTGGGGAGCAGGATAAATCTTGGTAGTCTACCTCGATGACATCACTGTATTTTCAAAGAATGATATTGAGCACATTGAGCATCTGCGTAGAACCTTTGAGAAATGCAGAAGGTATGGTCTCTCTCTAAATCCTCAAAAGTATTTATTTGCATTAGAAGAGGGAAATATTTTGGGACACATTGTGACTAGAGATGGGGTGAAGATAGATCCTAAGAGGGTAGAGGTTATAAATGGTATTGCTCTCCCCAGAAATAAAAAATAAGTTCAGGTGTTCCTTGGCCGTATAAAATTTTTGAAGAGGTTCATCCCTAACTATGCTGAGATAGTTAGGCATATAACAGACATGCTGAAGAAGAGAAATGAGGTAAAGTGGTCACAAGAATCACGAGAGGCCTTTGTCAGGATTAAAAATGCATTTTCTGAAGCCCCCGTGCTAGTTGGGCCGGATTATTCCAAACCTTTTATGATCTTTTCATTTGCTTCACCCCATACAGTAGCAGGAGTTTTATTGCAGAAGAATGAAGATGGATACGAGCAGCCTATTGCCTTTTTCAGCCAGGTGCTTCATGATGCTGAACTGAAATATAACATATTGGAAAAGCAAGCATACGCCCTAGTAAAATCCCTCAAAGCATCCCACATGTATATTTTGCAGTCCCATATCACTGCATTTGTGCCTGCAACTGCTGTAAAAGATATTCTTATCCAAGGGGACAGTGAAGGAAAAAGGGGAAGGTGGATTGCCAAAATACAGGAGTATGATCTAGACATCCGTCCTACCAAGCTGATCAAAGGACAAGAGCTGGCCAAAATCTTATCTCAATCAAATTATCAGGCTTTGGGTATAAATTTGTCCATAATAGAAAGTGAGGAACCTGAGGAGAAAGAAGAGCGACAGGGAATTGGGGTAGCTACTCCAGAAATACATGTAAAGTACCTCACCAGTCCATGGTACAAAGAAATAGTGGAATATCTCCTCACACTCAGCTGCCCTCCCAGCTGTGATAAAGCTAAATACAGAACGCTAAGATTGAAATCACAAAAATACATAGTCGCCAATGGCCGGCTATACTGGCGAGATCCCTTAGGCATCCTACTCCTGTGTCTCACAGAGGATGAGGTAGAGAGTATTATGGCTGAATTTCATGAAGGAATCTGTGGGGGACATTACAGATGGAGGGCCACAGCTCATAAAATCTTGAGGGCTGGCTTCTATTGGCCCAAACTATTTGGAGATGTTTTTGCCTAGGTCAGAGCTTGTGAAAAGTGCCAAAAATTTTCTAAAAGACAAAAGTTAGCAGCTCTACCTTTGATTCCCGTTCATATAGATGAACCATTCAAGCAATGGGGAATCGATTTTATAGGAGAGATACACCCACCTTCAAGTGGACAACATAAGTGGATTTTAACTGCCACTGATTATTTCACAAAATGGGTGGAAGCCATACCTGCAAGGAACGCCACTGATACTGTGATAATGAAATTCATGGAAGAGAATATCATATCCAGGTTTGGCTGCCCTGCCAAGATAGTGACTGATAATGCTCAGGCTTTCAAATCTGCAAAATTTATGGTTTCTGCCAAACAATATAAAATCATCTTTGAATTATCCATTTATGTCATGAGAAATGGCTTGGTAAGTCTTCTAATAAAAATTTGGTAAGGGCAGAGAAGCTATAAATGAAAATCGGAAAATTGGGATTCAGGCTGAAGTTCGCCTAAATAGACGATAGAATTGCCCTGTGAAACAGGCAGGGAAATCCCCATATGGGTGTGGTATGGAGGCGGCAGGTATTCCTTATACAATTAGCCTTGCAGGTAAGACCTTCATGCAGAAGAGCTCGGGTCAGTCTGGGATTTGACTATGATCGGAGAATAAACCGGCGGTGGAATTGGAAGAAACACGCAATCAGGTAAATCAAAGGCTGACAGAGTATCAGGAGAAGATGAAGTACCTTTTTGATCAGCATGCTAAGGACCGGAATCTGCAAATTGGTGATCTAGTGCTCAGATGGGACATCCGGAGAGCTGAAAAAGGAAAACATGGTAAATTTGATCCTCTCTGGTTCGGTCCTTTCAAGATTGTGGAGCAGGGAGGTAACAATACTTTCAAGTTGGAAAATTTACAGGGTGACTTGCTTGATGCCCCTGTGAATGGTCAGTTCCTTAAGCCCTACTTTCATTTCTGATGCAGGCCGAGAAAGCCTGATGTATCATATTGTATATTAGCTTGTGTTTCTATCTTTGTTGAATAATGTGGGTGTTATGATGAATCATGAAATGAAAAGTGGAAGTGCTGAAGAACAGATTTTGCATAGAAGATGATCAGGCGGTCTGCGAAGTTCTCGACACATCCAGGGATGAACGTGTCGTCCCCAGATGGAGCCGATGTTGATCATGTTAGCCCCTTAGTAATTTCTGACAAGAAAAAAAGGGGTCAAGTTGTCTTTAAGCTTTCAAAGAATGGATTCCTCCTAAAGAGACATCATCCTTGAAGCCTTTCATGATTCCCTTCTCCTTAATCCCTTTCCCTCTGTTGTTCTGGAGCCAATGAGCCTCATTGACTGCAGAAATTTGTGCTCCAAAAGGCTTTTATTTGCCCCTGTACCTCTGCAGAATGTTTCATTTCACCCCTTTTTCCCTCTCTTCAAAGTCCCCTTTCCATCCCAAAATTCCTCCCTTAGCTCTCCTAACTATCCCAAAATCCCCTTTAAATTCCACCCTTACCGTTTGTTTGGCCAAATTCCCATTTTTCCCCTCTATCGTTGCCCTTCTTTGGCCTTGAAAATCATTAAAAATGGGCAAAAACCCACTTTCCCACCTTATATTAAGGGCCTAGCCCCTTTGCCGCAAGCCCCTTAAGCACTTCCCCCATACGCCCAAGCGCTTAAGTCTTAAGCGCCAATCGCAATCGGAGTGACAGATGGGCGCATTTCCCGTGTTACAACCGAAAAACTCCGATGCGATTATGTTAAGTCCTGCGACGCATTCTCCACCATTGATCTACCATGTAGATCGGATGGCCCACGCAAATTGCAGATCATCGCAATCGCAAAAAACTCCGCACCATCCCTTTGTTTTCCCCCCGATTGCGATCTCCGATCTAACCCGCACTGTCGATCTGTGACTCTGATCCGACGGTGGAGCGCTAATCGTACTCCCTGCCCCAATCGCAATCACAACATTTATGTGAAGCTCCCCCAATCATTCCATCGCAAATATTTGCGATGCGATTGATCGCATCGCATGTCCAACCCCCGATCTGCCCGATTGCAACTCCCCTCTGATCGTTGTCCCTTCCGATTGATCGCATCGCACATCCCCTCGCTCGCAATTGCGATTACTCCCGCTCCGATTTCCGATTTCGATTTCCGTATAGGTCCCACCTCATACGGTCTTTCCATCACGTTTCATAGCATTTCATTGCATTTCTGTATATTTTGGCTTATAACCAAAGTTTCACGTTTTGTATCAAAGTTAAATGTCTCATATTCATTACGCCTATTTCCATATATCATTTCACTATTTAATCCCCGCCGTCAATCTACGCTTCTAGATCTAGATCGAACGGTCCATACGCATTTTTCCGTCAAACTCTATTGTTCGCCATTTACACCATATCATTATGTTTTCCACTGTTATTTCACATAAACCACTGTTTCACCACCGCTGCACTATCATTTCTTCCGCCCCCATAACCAGTCTTCCATTTACATGGATTTCATGACCAAGTTGCGTGTTTTTGCAGAGTACGAGCAGTGGAAGACTGCCATGATTCAAAGTCTCAGTGCCATTACAGAGAAAACATAGAACGGGTTTTGCATTAAAGGAAACAAAGTTTAAACTCTGTTCGCCCTCTCCAGAGCCATTAAAGCTTAGATTTCACAGTCAGAGGCAGACTAGCCCACAGAAATCAAAACTACCCGGAGCTTCACATCAATGAGATGGTTCTAAAGTACAAAACGCCATATCAGTTTATTATTCTGGTATTCACGAAGATTTTTGCCTTGACCACGGAAGTCCCAAACTACGAGACGGTTATTAATGCAAATTATGGAAAACCATTCGATCATTCACACTCTTTGTTTGTCACCAGAACTGCTGTCTGCCCGATGAGTACATGGATCATTCGAGTGAAGTAAGTGGAAGAAGATCACTCTTTCATTCCTAAAGGTACTAGAGATAAATGCAGAGAGTCTAAACAGAATGGGCTTCTGCCCTCTTTTTCTTCTGAGTTTTAATTTTGCATTTAATTTTCCACCTACCACCTCTGCTCCTCTTTCAGTTATAAAAACCATGAAGAAACGCATTGTATGGGTTCCAGATTTTATCAGAAAATTATGCAGTGAAAGGCTTCTTGTATACATTTTGTAAAACTTTTGTATGAAGGCTCAGAGCCCATAGGGTCTCAGTGAGGAGGAGTTCCGTCTGTCAAAGAGGATTATGGTCTTTGGTATTTCATAGTCTGTAACTCTCTTTTATATGTTATTTAATATATCATTTCACCTCATTCATATTTCCTGTATCATGTTTTGGAATGCGAGTGGCTCACTAATTTCTGGTAAGGATTCATCCTAGTTGATGCCCATACTTAGATTATTCAAGCGCTTTAAATATGGCTCATGCATAATATTCTGTTCCATTACTCATCTAAACCGTGATTCTGCTATATTAGTTGCTTTGGGAGGGTGCTTTTAAAATGTTATTATCATGTATGGATTCTTAGATTGGTAAGCCCATGCATGGTGGTATTGTATATCTGGGTATCAGCTCAATGTTAGCTAATATCTTCTCAATATTTCATTTTACGCACACCTTAATTGATAACTTATTTTTGTGAAGTTATTTCTAAATTGTTCCCTCTTCTTTGGTATTGTCTCTGGTCATCTTTGTTTCTTTTATGTTGGAGTTTTGCAGGTGCTTCTACCTATTATCCTTATTTACATGTCGGTTTAAGAAGGTCCCCAGGTCTTGGTCCCATTAGGATTAATTTTCCTTGTTTTACAAGAGATAGCATGAGCTTGTTATTGATAACTCCTCTTGTTATACCATATGCTCTTTGCTATGATGAGATGTCTAGACGCGATCTATCACAACTCTGCGGTGTCTGAGATGAGCAACAATACCCAATCCCGATAACATTGTACCGCCCGTCATCACCCATTTTGATATGCATCTAGAGGTCCTTCTCCTCCAAGCTACTGAAAAGTTCTTTGTCTTCCATCATGTGAAAGGATGCACCACTATCCAAATACCACACTGATCCCATTGCACTTGACACCATGCATGAAATGAGTGAGAATTAAAGCTCAAATTGTGAGGCCAAAGCCTCACCAGTTGCAGATCCTGAAGCCTTCTTGTTCTTCTTCTTTTGTGGATAGTTAGTGGCATAATGTCCATGCTCGTGACAGTGAAAACACTTCACTCTGTACATGTCGCGCTTCTTTCCATCTTTATCGGACTCATATTTGGAATGGAATTTCTTTCCTTTCCCCTTATTCGCCTTGGCAGCCAAAGCATAATCTTCTTCATCTTCATTCTTATATGAAGATCCATCTCTGGCATTCCTTCTGAACTCTTTTTGCACCAAATCCGACCAAATTCGTTCCCAATCTGGCAACTTTTCCCTTCCATTGACAGAGTCCTGATAACTATGCCAGCTCTTGGGAAGTCCTAGAAGAGCTAGGCACACCAAATCATCATCAACAACAGTAATGCCAACGCTCCCAAGCTTATCCTGAGATTGGACAAAATTTGTTAAATATTTTGGCATGGAGTCGCCTTTCTCCATTTTGATCTTCCTGAGTTTATCCTTAAGTGCCAATTTCCTATGATCACTACTGCTCTGAAATAGATCTGTCAAATTTTTCCACATTGCATATGGTGTCACTTTGCCATGGAGACTTAAGACAATGTGGTCTCGTACTCCCTCCAGTAAGATCCTCTTCGCCTTTGCAACTTTCTTTTGCCATGCATCAAGATTTGCAGCATCTGTCACAACGGGTTTGGGAACATCATTTTCAATGAATTCCTTCAATCCATTGTCCTCCAGTACTGCCTCCATTCTGTCTTTCCAAGAAATATGGTTAGAGCTGCCCTCAAGTGCATACTCCAATCTCAAGCCATGGAAATCCATTTCGATCCTGAATCACCTGTAGTACCAAGAAATTCTTCTGCAAATTCGAATTCTATTCAATCACAAACTCAGTTTCTCCTCCACTCTTGTGATTTCCTGTGTTTTGATACCATGTAGAAATTATACAAATAAATTATGTGTATATCATGGATTCAATCGGATCTACCAATCTACTAAAGCTAGATATTGAATCTCTTCTACAAATCAATTGCGGAAATTAAACACAATCACCAATCACATGAAGCAAAGAAAGAATCAATCAAACCACAACACAGATAATTTCCTGGGGAAATCTTGTTGCTCAAAACCCCACTATCTTCTATTGTATATTCAGCATGGCTACATGAAACAATTACAATGCACTCTTCTCACAAGAGTCTCCAGCACTCAGCTAATTGGCTTACACTGTCTTGGACAACACTGACCAACACTTAGCCAATTCTCAACCTCTAAATAGCCCGCCTTGCTTGTGAAATTCCTGATGAATACAATCCATATTGTTTAGGAATTTTGGCCTTCCTAAAATGTGCAAGGATCATGGGAAATCCAATGTGTGTTTGGTTGCATGGGTGCAACCCAATAATCCTACAACTGATAGTTAACATCTCTTTCACCTTTGTCTCAACTGGGTCTCCACTAGAACTGACATGCATGCAGCTAATAATAGTAAATCATCAGTTGCATGTTAGGTCACTGATTGTGAATTAAATTATATTTAATTCACTTGATCTCTCACTAGTGCAACAAACAGTTAAAACTAGCTCAACTTACTTTAACTCACCTAACTGAGTTAACTGATTACTCATGCATTAAACTAATGCAGCAACTGCACTTCGAACTCTGTTACAACTAGAATTACTCTGCGTGCCTCACTAACTACCCTCAAATCGAAATTCATGAGCTAACTGAGTTTATCACACTCAGTTAACTATTACAAGCGATTATGAGATAAGATTACATTTTATTGTCCATTTTAATTAAGGGAAAATTAAAATAGACATTGCACCAAATTTAGCGCACACCAGTGTAGGTGCTATTAAGACCTGTTGGTCCCACACTAGTGTAGGTGCTGCAATTTCTTGTTGGACTTCAACAGGCAGGGTGGTGCTAGGGTAGGTTGGAGCCTATGCAGGGTGTTGGAGTTGATAAAACCGGGGCCTTGGAATGTAATTCCAGTTGGAGCTGGTAAATTATGGCATTGGAGCACCCTTCCAATTGGAGTTGGTAAATTAGGGTATTGGAGCGTCCTTCCAATTGGAGCTAGTAAATCAAGGTGTTGGAGCATCCTTTCAATTGGAGTTCATAAATAAGGGGGTTAGAGCCTCCTTCCAGTTATTGTTGGAGAATCTCGGAAGCTAGAGCTTCCTATTGATATAATCTTTAAAGGCATATATTAAAAGCGTGTGGTTTTTCTCCCAAAAGAGTTTGCACCTAAAAATATTTCTTGTGTATTGTCTTTGATGTTGTGCATTGTTGAATGATGTTGATGATTTGTACTTTGATTTAATACTAATGTTATTTAATGCTCTGAAGATTAAAATTAACTAATTGATATGAAATATTGGTTCACCCCCTCTCAATATTTCTAATAAAAAGGAGTTGATTTTCTTCCTTAGACAATACCCAATGCCTAAATTTTTTCCAAGATGCACATACCCTGTCCTTTAAATTTAAACTTGTAAAATCTATAAAGAAAACATATAATATTTAATCATACAATATACATTTAAAATAAAATAAAATTTATTTAGACTAATTTGTTATTACAACAATATTTTTTATTTTATTTTTTAATTTTAATCATTTTTTTCCCATACTTTTCTTGCATTTTTTACCTATCACTCTTATGATATCATTTAGATATTTTCAATATCACACAAATCATTTAGATATTTTCAATATCACACAAAATAATATCATTTAGATATTTTCAATATCACACAAAATAAGTTGTAAAAAAATTTAAACTAATTATAGTAAATACATAGACAACTGTTTGAATTTTTTTTTAAAAGAAATCAATCACAACCTAAAGTAGTATTTTGTTGTTGTTTTTTTTTTTTTAAGAACCAAGGCTACATGCGAGTAGAAAACACATAATCTCATTGGAAGTAGGCTTGATGTCACAAAAACTATTAACTTTCCTTTATGTACTATTTAAAATGAAACCACCTTTTAATCATGATTATAACTCAAAATTACTTTTGATTAATTAAAAACTCATTTCCTTAAAAATAAGAAATCAATTTAATAATCTAAAGAGAAACATGTAACAGAAATGAAAACTTAATAAATAATATTTTCATATAAATTTTTTTTTTTAATATATTTTTTAAATACAAATTTTTTTGAAATTATAACCATAAAAATCAAGTCAATAATTTTGAAAGTAAAGTAAAGGTTAATCATGTCAATAACTTTAAGTATAAGATATAGGAAACCTTTCCAAATTTTGAAAATGAAGGCAAAGTTAATCCACTCAATAACTTTGAATATTAAAAACCTTTTAAAAAGAATAAAAATAAAAATCAATAGCTTTGAATATTATAAACATTTTTCAACTTTAAATAATATTTAAAAATTCATATTGATGGTTCAAAACCTAATTACAATCGGATCACATTGAATATTACAACCTTTTTCTATTTTAAAAGAATTTAAATTTTCTAAATTCATTAATGTTTCGAAAATTATAATCATGCTAATCACATGCTTGTGAGAGTAAGTAAGTTATTATCATTGGAAATTTAAAATGGAATACCCATGAAAGCCGGTCAAATTTCATCTCTCTTCACAATTCAAGATGACTTGTGCGCCCACGCTTCTCCATAATCTTTAAAGTTATTGCAACAATTTCCAAGCGGCATTGAGAAGCGTACCCCATTGGACCATCTTGTATTGCTGTAGTTTTACCATAATCTAATTAGCCTTTTTTTTTCCTTAGTGTAAAAATCTTATAAAATAATTTAAAAAATTTAATAAGATTTTAAAAAATTTCGGCAAAGATTTATCAGAATCGTGTTTACAGTTGTTAAACTTCAGTGTTTTGGGTTTTCTAAAGGTTTTTGATAGTGCTGAATTCATTTCCACTATTAAAAGTGCAATTCAAACACTCCAACTCCTATAAAAAAACTGTTGTAGACAAATTTGGTATAGATTTTTGGAAATTCAGTTTGTAACTATCAAATTTCAAGATTTCAAATATTCTAGAAATTTTTGATATTGCTGAATCTATTTCCACCATAAAAAAAACATGATTCAAACACTACTATTGCAAAATTTCTCTAATTTTTTGCTTCAACCATTTTTAACCATCAAAACAATTCCTCCATATCCGTAAACTTCTCTTATATTATATAGAATTACATAATCACATTCCATGAAATATACGTTGACATATGCACCGAATTTAAAATCTAAGTTAAGGGGAGGGACTAATGGATTGACTAAAAATTAATACATAAGCATTATCATTAACATAAAGCATGTGGTGATGTGAGAAAATTATAGACCAAACATATTCCCAAATCTCTTGCAAACTCTGAGGAGTCACCGACTTGTACCTCCCATAAACAATTCTATGAGGAGGTGGACAAAAATAGAATCACCCATGTGTGGAACTAGGATACTTGTGACCATTGGTATTGGGATTCTATCCATGTGGCCTTTAGAACTGAGGTGGTTGTGGCCATTGGAATTAGGGTTTTTATGATAATTGGATAAGATAGAATCTTCTTTGTGGTCTTCGGTTTATTATATATATATATATGAAGTGGCGGTTTTCTTTCCTTGAAATGGGGAATTGGAATCTAGAAAAAGGTAGAGAAAGATAAAATCCTTATAAAAGCTAGACAAAGATAGCACCGTGCATTGTGGCTCTCGAATTGTGATTCTCAAGGTGATCAACAAAAAGATAAAATTTTATTTTTTTCGAAATGGCCCTTGGAATTAGGATCCTAAAAGCAAAAGAAGCGGACAAACAAAAAAATCTTACATTGTGATTTTTGGTTTATTCAACCTGCATGGTTTTATATGAAGCTATAATTTTCTTGTGTTGATTCTTCTTTTTAAATTGATGATTTCATTGTATATGTAATTTATATGTAATTTGAACTTTCTAATTTATTTTTGGGATTTTGAAATTTTGGTGGAAAAGTTTTATGGTTTTATATGAAGCTATAAATTTTTTGTGTTGATTTTTTTTTAAATTGATGATTTCATTGTATATGTAATTTGAACTTTCTAATATATTTTTGGGATTTTGAAATTTTGGTGGAAAAGTTTTATTTTTATTTGAATTATAAATAAAAATAGAAGGTAATAATTTTATAATTTTGGGGTTTAGTTTGTATTAGGTTATAGGTTCAAATTTTAGGAAAGCCACAAGGGTGAAAGTTATTTTTGGGGAAGTATAGACTTTTTCAAGGGGCATCTAGGTTCAGACTTCCAGACTATGAACTTGGTGAATAACATCTTGTTAGTGGGTAGATCTTTCCATCTTACTAGTAGGTTGAATGCGGCCTAGGCTAAGCCTAGTAAACAAAACAAAAATACATCACAACATTTAGATTGTGTTTATAAATAAATTTCACAAATAATTTATTTAAAAATATTTTAATGAAGGTTATAGAAAAAGTTGGAAAGCAAAAATTAAATTGAGAGAATGTTGTTTTCAAACATAGATCATACTTCTAATATGGTCTTCTAGTGGCTTTATATCTACCACAAAAAAGAATGAAATTAGGAAAGTCTTTTGATCCTCCAAAAAGAAAGATTAAAAAGTGGTTTTGTAGGCATACTTGGTGGAAGGGTGCAAATAACATCACTCATATTTGAGAGACTATCATGTAAAAGAGGTTAAAAAGAGACATGAAAAATAAGATATTGTATCTAACGAAGGTGAAAGGATTTGGACCATTTAGAGACAAGTAATATCATGATTAGTGATTCTAAGCTTTTTAAGAGAATTAAGATCAACATTTCTTAAGACAGTTATTTCTTTAATTTGTTTTGTTATGGATCACCCACTAAATATAACTGCTATGTAAAAATGTTATTATTATTATTAATTTTAACAAAAAATACAGATAAACATCTTGAGTTGGCTTAATGACTAATAAAATTTATTTCCTTTTAGGAGGTTACATTTAATCCAAGTGGGGGTTTGATATGTACACCTTCATAAACTAAGCAACTAAATTGCTTAATAGAGGGGGGTCTCTTATTGCATAAGCAAGGGGTCTCAGATGTCAATTTAACATTTGGTTGGGTTGAGGGTAAATTTCATTAGTAAATTGCTTAAATTTTCATTTTGTCTACCCTCACACCATATGTATGGATATGGCCCTATTTCATTGATATCGCATGTTATAACATTGGTACATGTATAATTTGAGTGTGCCTAATGGTTAAGGGCATGTGCTTCCTCATAAGAGGTCACAAGTTCAAAACAAAAGAGGGTAGAGTTTGTACATGTTGATAAATTAACATTGGCTCGTCACTATGTGGCTCAAGAAGTAGGTGTCCCTCTGGAATGTGACTTGGTGTCTCAGGATATCTCGACCCTTTACTAGTCACAAGTCACTGCCAGTATTGGCTTGCGGGGTATTGACACTAGCTCCACCTAATTTAGTGGGACATAATGCCTCCAAACACCTCGACTTTTGCCAAGTCACAAGTTAGTACTAGTATTGGCTGCAGACTATTAGTACTAGCTCCATTAGTGGGACCTAGTTGCTCTAGACATCTCAACTCTTGCCAAATCGCAAGTTCTTGTTAGTATTGACTTGCAAGTTGTCGATACTAACTCCACCAAATTTATGATTAAAAAACATCAATACATCAGCTTAAGCCTAGCATATCCATACATGTATTTTGACATTAAAATATTGTCACATAATTATTGTACAAATACCAATGTGAAAATCAAAATACTATATTAAAATATGTACATCTATTTGATACAAATATAACCTAATCCTATATAATCATAATATCAATTATTCACTTTAACATTAAATAACATCTATTAACCCACATAAAAAGATTGAAGATAAAAATTATTTATTAAAATAAAAAATTTAATCACAAATTAATATAATACAACACTCATACACAAACACAATCCCAAAATTTCTAACCCATACACATTACCAAAAACAACGCAAATGGCAACAAACCACAAACAACGCACAATGCCAATAAACCATACGCATTACGACAAGCAACCGCATACTGCCAATAAACATCTCACGTAATGGAAATAACTTCAACTTCGACAAAAAGTGCCACTAAACCCTCAATGTAGGTAGAGGCGTTGTTAGACATCAAAGTTTGCCACTAAACCCTACCAAACCGTCAATGCAAGGGATCCCGAGGGCTCGGCGCTCGAGATCCTGTTTTCTATATACTTATCAATAATCTTTCAGTATCGACGTTGGATTCGTTCGTGCGACTACACATTAACTTTGCCACTAAACCCTACCAAACCCTCTAAAGCAAATATGACACATTGGGAAAAAAACGAAATGCTTTTGGGGGGAAATCTTCAAAACTGCTAAAGGACATTGATTCATTATAGCAATACATGGTCATATTCATAAATAACCACAATTGTCAGCTTAAAAAAAATATTCCCTTCAAAAGCGGTTCAAAAATCTTTAGTAAAAAGTTTGGACCATGGATCACATGCATAATCACAAAAATAGTTGCTAGCAAGGCAACGAGACACGACCAAAAGAGGTCCATGTCTCGTAGAAAGTTTGGATCCACGTAGGAGCGTGTGGGCCCAAGGGATGGGGAGTTATTTGTTTTTAACTGTGAATTTTTTTGCGGAGTGATTTGTTTTTTAGTGTGATTTTTTGAAAAAATAAATTTGTTTATTTTTTGATTTAATTTGTTTTTAAGTAGGAAATCATAAGTTTGATATGTGAATTTTCACAATTGAAGTGTTTAAGGAGTTTTTTGTTTATTTTTTGATCTAATTTATCTAGAATTAAGTAGAGATTCATTGAAATTACAAGTTTGATAGATGAACTCTGCACAATTAAATTGTCTATTTTTTTTCAACGTGTGTCTCTTATACGTGCCTCTTCTGAAGAAATGTCATGAAAATCACAAATTTGATAAATAAACTCTGCTAAATTAAAATGCCCAATTTTTTTTCAAGGTGTTGCCTCCACTGGACACCTCTGATGTGCTACCTCCGATGCGCAAGAAAAAGGTGGTGTGAACCGACATGTCTCTCTGAGAAGACAAACATTATTCTCTATGCTATCGGCCCATTAATGCGGTGGCAGATACACTGCCTACCATTAAATTTAAACAATTTTAAATCTAACGCACTGCCCACCGTTAGATTTAAACAATTTTAAATCTAACATTGGGCAGTTTATCTACCACCGCATTAGATTTAAAATTGTTTAAATCTAACGGTGGACAGTGTATCTACCATCACATTAATAGGCCAATAGCATCCGAAATAAGCGTGGCCCTCCGAGAATACTGGAAATGAAATTTCTGTTAGAAAATGAGCATGTTTCAAGATGATCTTCAAAGATCATTATGGAATTTCTGTTGAAAATGACCAAGTTTCACGATGATCTGCAAAGATCATTAATTTATCAGAAAATTATGAGAGAACAGAAACACACAGGATTCACACACGAATAATTATTTTTATATTCAATAATCATAGATACATCAAATATATATAGTTAAACTAATACTAATCTTAGAGAGAGAAGTTGAGAGAATCTCTCAACTTCCTCAACAACCCAATCCAAGATATACTAAAGTAAGCATAATCCTAACTAATTCTAATATCCTCCCTTAATGCTTACTTTATAAAACATATAATAATTAATCACAATTACAACACTATAAACTTTCGTCTCTTTGTCTGTTCTAGTCTTCATTAACACTTGTACCCACTCTGAGATCTCATAGGAAACGCTCTTTTCTCCACCATTTTCGAGCTACCATTCAACCCATTTAAAATACATTTGTTTCTAACCAGCAATAATGAACTTTGCAAGATCAACAATATTGACAACTCGGCTCGTCGGGGCTTCCGCGATAAAGCTGACAAGTGATGAACCATCCTATGGACCAATCACCATCTGTCGGATATTTCGCTTTCGGCTATCCATCTGTTGTTGAGGAAGTTGAGAGATTCTCTCAACTTCTCTATCTAAGATTAGCATTAGTTTAACTATATATATTTGATGTATCTCTGATTATTGAATATAGAAATAATTATTTGTGTGTGAATCCTGTGCGTTTTTGTTCTCTCATAATTTTCTGATATGGTATCAGAGTGGGGACAAGTGTTAATGAAGACCAAATCATACAAAGAGACGAAAGTTTACAGTGTTGTAATTGTGATTAATTATTATATGTTCTGTAAAGTAAGCATTAAGGGAGGGTATTAGAATTACTTAGGATTATGCTTACTTTAGTATATCTTGGATTGGGTTAAAATAGAAAGTTATAGAGGTATTAGAACTAGGTTAAGATTTATACTTACTTACAATACTCATCTTGGATTGGATTTGTCTAGAAATTTATGAAGATTGGGTAAAATAGAATTAGTTGGAATTATGCTTACTTTTGGTATGTTGGATTGGGTTGTTGAAAGTGAAGTGATAAATCAGTTAGGATTAGCCTTACTTTAGTACATCTTGGATTGGGTTGTTGAGGAAGTTGAGAAAATCTCTCAACTTCCTCAATAACCTTATTGAATATACTGAAATTCAGCATCTGGCTAATTCTACTTTTCAGTCTCTCAGCTATAAAACCAATGATAAGTGCTGAAATTTGACATAGTCTTCGATTCGTACCTGGATCCATATCAGCCATAATGACTGATAAGAAGAATATACACAAGTAAGCGTAATCTGTATTCTCGTACACTCAAATTATCTACGCACAAACCTTATAATAATTAATACGTTGCTCATTTTAAACTTTATCTCCTGTATGCGATCCAGATTCGATATTAACATGTACCCACTCAATTACTATTATCAAATTATGAAGGAGCAAGCGCATACAGGATTCACCGCACGATAATTATTTCTATATTCAATAATCAGAGATACATCAAATATATATAGTTAAACTAATGCTAATCTTAAAGAGAGAAGTTAGAGAATCTCTCAACTTCTTCAACAACCCAATCCAAGATATACTAAAGTAAGTGTAATCTTAACTTATTCTAATATAATTTTCGTTTGAGAAAATTTCTGGATAACTTTCCCTCCATCTGACGTTCTCTCACTTAGCCAAGATATCGTATTTGGAGCGAAGTGGACTGGATTGACCCGATGGGCATTTTCATAGGTATCCAACGAGGACCCCCACACGGTCACATGTTCAAGATGGATTTGTTACAACATTGTCTAATCACTATCCTAATCCCCTAGGCCATTCTGATGCTATAAATACATCCGTGGATGACTCCGGACCTTGACATGTTGACTATGGCTTCTCTACCAGTACTAACTTTCGTTTGTGTAGTTAGTGCTTTGTGGCCTTTGGGACATAGCCAGCAAGTTGGCCATGGCTATCGTCTAGTCTCTGTTGATCAAGGATCTGATCGGAGCTTGACTGGGAGCTTGGAACTCATCCAACAGACTAATACTTACGGTCCTGATATTCCACATCTTCGCCTCTACGTCAAGTACGGTTTCGGCTCTATTGCTTTTTTCCATTGGGTTGCTATTGATTTCTTGTTTCAGTCTGATTTTATACTTCATTGTGTGTTTTGGATCGGATTTTGTATCATTTTTGTTTTGGGTTTGGCGGCTTTTGAGTTACAGAGGCTGATAAATTTGAGATTGTAATGCAGACATGAAACAGAGGATAGGGTGAGAGTTCATATAACTGATGCACAGACCAAGAGATGGGAAGTTCCGCAGGAGTTGCTGGCCAGGGAACAAGCACCTGCCGATCTGCAGTTAAGCAGTAGGAAGGCCAAACCAGCCAAATCAGCTTTCGAGTTCTCTGAGTTTGCTGGAGCCGAGTTGATCTTCTCCTTCGTTGCCAATCCATTTGGGTTTGCAATAAAGCGGAAATCCAATGGGGATGTGCTCTTCAACTCTTCCTCTGGAAACTTGGTCTTCAAAGATCAGTATCTGGAGCTCACCACTGGCCTTCCTGCAACAGCTTCCCTGTATGGATTGGGCGAGAACACGCAACCCAACGGGATCAAAATTGTTCCCAAAGAAAGTTATACTCTGTACACAACTGACATTTCTGCAATAAATCTGAATACAGATTTGTATGGCTCCCATCCTTTTTACCTGGATGTAAGGAACGGAGGAATCTCTCATGGAGTTCTGCTGTTGAACAGCAATGGGATGGACGTTTTCTACACTGGTAATGCATTGACCTACAAGGTCATTGGGGGTGTGCTCGACTTCTACTTTTTTGCAGGGACTTCTCCATTGGATGTTGTTCAGCAGTATACTGCCCTCATTGGCCGCCCAGTTGCCCAACCCTACTGGGCCTTTGGTAAGTTCTTTCCTGCATTGTTCTCTATATTACAATGCATATTCACATCTAGCTCATAATGGGAAATTTTAGTTCTTGTCTGTGCCAACTGCCTATACATTTTTGAATATGATATAAGGGCAGAGGTTAGGGTTTTGGGTTTTGGGCTTTTTGGCATATTGGATTTATAGCAGAAACTTTCACGAAGTTTTGTTGTTGGGAGTTTAATAGAGTTGAAATCTCTTTGCTTTGTTGGATCAATAGAATACTCTGCAGTGACAAGGCTTACTCTTTAGTTTCAGAAAGTTATAGTTTGTACACTGTAAGAGTATCACATCTAGGCTATGGTTCTTGGGGTACGCTGAACTCTAAATCTCAAGCAGATGCAAAAATGAGATTTGCGAGTTGGGTTCTCACGCTCGTAATCACGTTGTTGCTATATTTCTGCTTTCTTATTTTGGAAAAGAAGCTTCCTGCAAAAATAGATTATCTCCTGCAACTTCTATACCTCGTTTATTTCCTACAACTTCTAAGTCTGGTTCGTCTCCTCTGCAACTTCTAAGCCTTATTTGGATTTTAGTAAAGTACGATGCTATAAATTTATCTCTTGTAACTTCTAAATCTGATTCATCTCCTGCATCTTCTAACACTGATTTATCTCAATGCTCGATTTGAATTTTAGTAAAGTACGATGCTATAAATTTATCTCCTGCAACTTCTTAGCTAGGTGATTTACCCTCTTTGGTGAACGAAGAATTAGAAGCAAATTAGTAAAATAGAATTTCTTAATATTTCTTAGAAGCAAATTCTTTATTTGTTTAGAGGAAAGGAAAGCAAAATAGATTTATCTTAATATTCAATCTATTAATCATTGAAAGGGATTAAAACATCTAGACGACATTTTTGGAAAATAAAAAATTAACATAAATTAACATCATATTTTATTTTAATTGGTCTTTTAAAATCAAGCACAATTTCCAGGATCTTGAGATCGCCTCTACTAAGACCTAGACTGGAGAATATGACTTATCCCGAATGTGTGCTTCCTATATTCTTATACTGAGATTCAGATAGAAAAACAGAGTTCAGATATTGTACATTGTTGTCATTGGTTATGGGTGGGGTTCAGACAGAAAATAGAGTTAATAGTTTGTATATAGTTGTCATTGTTTATAGAGTTTTAATATTGCCAGGATTTAGATTGTTGGGTCACATTCAACTTTCCTCTTCCCTATGTGAGGACCAATGTTCTTTCATTGAGATTTGTATCTTGGTTATAAGTACGATGCAGCGTGCTAATGCAGCTAGGCCATCAGGAGAAATCTGTTACAATCTCCTGTTTCTCTGGGCAGTGCCCTGCTTGCATGGTTGTAATAATTAATAGTATATCAGCAGTTTCTTTTCATTGAATTCTTTGTTTGTCTGGTTCTTTTTGTTGGGATCTGAGTTCATTCAGGAAACGTACAAAAAAGCAAAACTCTAGGTTTTGGGTGTATTGTTTATAACGTATAGAGTAGAAGATGGTGACAAATTTTTATTCATTGGATGGTTTCACTTAAGACATCTGTAGTTGTTTTAACCTGTATATAACAGACTTGGCGATATAAATTCAACTTGAAATCCCCACATTATATTTAAGTTGTACAAGTAAATTTGTTAATTGGGTTTATTGGAGGAATGACTGGTATCCTCCATTCATAAGTGATATGATGAACTTGAATTCAATGACTTCACAAGTGACATGATGAGCGTTAATCCAATGACTTCTATATCTGCAACATGCATATTCCTCATAATGCAATAGAATAGTTCTATACTGTGTCCTCTGTAAAATATTAGTCAGACATTGTAAAGTTGAAACTATTATATTTATGGAAATACCATTAAATGGTCTTGAGATGGTTGAAGCTAATTTTGGGATGATTTGGTGTGGTGCAGGGTTTCATCAATGCAGGTGGGGATACAAGAACGTATCAGACATAACCAATGTGGTGGAAAACTATAACAAATCTCAGATACCTCTGGATGTTATATGGAACGATGATGATCACATGGATGGAGCCAAGGACTTTACCCTAGACCCTATCAACTATCCTGAATCTAAGCTGCGTCCATTCCTTGACCGAATTCATGCCAATGGAATGAGATATGTCGTCCTTATCGACCCAGGTACGGAATCATGGCCTCTCATTTCTGGTGATCATATTTTCTGCCTCATTTCCGATTTGTTGGGTCTCACATACTTCTACCGTCATTCACGGTTGGTATTTTGGCGCCCTGTTGGGCCAATATTAAAAAGCTAAAATCAAAATTCAAGATTTGATCGTGACAAACTAGGTTAAGCTTCTCGTTTAATTTTCTTCTTAAAAGAGTGACAAGTGGACCATTCTGGAAATTTGACAAATTAGATTGCGACACTCTCATCTTCATCTCTCTTTTTCCCACCTCCTGAATTTAGTGTAGAAGGCCTGACCGAATCTCTTTTTGACTTTTCTGTTTAGTGGTTTCTGTCCTGGTCGACCCTTGACAAGTGCCGATTATCTCGTTTATCGTCTTTGTCACCACATGAATCCATCTATCTCTCATTTGACAACATGATACTCTCCAATCGCGGCAAATTGATGATGCCAGAAGAGACATGTGCCTCAACATCCCCAAAAGTGTTTCGAGCACCAGCTCCGCCCGCTCATAGTGTTTTCATGATTTTTGCCGTTTTATTAACATAATAATTTATTTTCTTTCACGCGTGCCTCAACATCCCCAAAAGTGTTTCGTGCGGCCAGCTCCGGTCACAGTGTTTTCATGATTTTGCTGTTTTATTAACATAATAATCTATTTTCTTTCACACGGGCGGAGCTGGTGCACGAAACACTTTTGGGGATGTTGAGGCACATGTCTCTTCTGGCATCATCAATTTGCCGCGATTGGAGTGGCGGAAATAAAGTTTGGCGTATTGTAGCGAGGCGATTTTTTCTTTTAGCATTTTGGTCTGAACCCTGTTGCCACAATTTTGGGTGAAATCTCACTTTCCATTTACTTACAATTACATTTTTAATTAGAAAAATGGATTCAGCGAGCTTGAAAAAGTGTAAATTTCATAATTATAAAATAGAGAGTAACTTTTTTTTCTTTTTTGGCAATAATCATATAGGATTTTTATATGATTATTGGCAAAAGTTTCTCAATAATATAATTTAGATAAATGTCTTTAAGATTAATCATATTATTAAGATTTGGATTAATAACATTATTAGAATTTGGATTAGATGTCTTTAAGATTAATCATATTATTAAGATTTGGATTAATCACATTAATAGAATTTTGATTAATCACATCATTAGGATTTTTCCAACCATCTAATGTAATGTGGTTCATCTATTTTGTTGACCAATCATCTAATGTGGTTTATCTATTTTGTAGATATTTAAAACCATTTAATGTGATTCATCCTGAAAATAAACCACATTAGATGGTTCTAAAAATCAACCAAATCTTAATGATGTGATTAATCCGAAAACATTTATCTAAATTATAAATTACAAAAATCTTAACTCTAAGAGTGATATAATCATAAATCCTAAAATTAAAATTAGGTTTAAATTTTTCATAATATTTTAATTATTTAATATATTAATAAATAATAATAATTTAAAATATATCAAATCAATATAGATAGAAGTTTTTCAGATTAATTACATCATTAGGATTAATCAAGACCAAATCCTAATGATGTGATTAATCAGTCTTGATTAATCCGAAAAACTTCTATCTACATTATGGATAGCAAAAATCTTAGATCTAACATATTAAATCAATTTAAAGATTTTACAATATCTATTAAATTAATATTTACATAAATCCTAAAATAAAAATTGTTTTAAAATTTTCACAATACTTTAATTATTCAATATATAAATAAATAATAATAATTTAAAATATATTAAATCAATGTTTAAGATTTTATAATATTTATTAAATTAATATTTATTTTTTGATTTCGGAAATGTATTTTTTTGGTTGTTTCCAATAAAAAATTGTAAACCTCCGTTCCTCCGAAAACACAATTAGTCATCGTCATATTATTCAATGTTCATTCGCAACAATGATTAGGTTTTAAAAAATATTTTCAATACATAAATAAATTTGATATTAAAAATATAAATTTGATTAGGGTTTTGGATAATACCGTAACCATGGCCATAAAGCTGAGTGGGATGTGAATCATTATGTGATGAAAAAATTGGAAGTGGGACAAGTTATTAAAATATCTCGATTTTTTGAAATTGAAATTACATAAAATAAAATATTTAAATTCTAATTATTATTTTTTTAAACTTTGAATTTATTACAGAACCATTTGAGGCAAATGTGTAACTACCCACTCAAACAATAAAATATTCAACATTAGAATCTTTATTGCACATTGATGTGATTAATTTCGAAATAAATTAGATATTAATATTAAATAAATTAAAGAATTGTGTAATGTTTTTTATTTTCTTGAAATGTCTAGGCATATCTACCTGAAAGGACTACTGGCTCAAATAATAAAATATTTAACCGTAGAATAATTTATTACATATCGATGTGATTTGTAAAATGAATTAATAAAAACTAATATTAAATAGATTAAAGAATTGTTTAATATTTTTTTTAAGAATATTTAGAGAGATCTAATTGTGAGGATCACATTTTCTGACTTCCGTTGATTTATTGATTTTCTATTATCAAAGTGTTTTAGTAATCATTTGAGCTAACATTAAAAGTAAGAATTTGTTTAATATTTACTAAATAAATATTTAATAAAAAGTTGATTTCACACTACTAAATGACACTGTATTTCGCAGCAATTTCTTTGAAAATTAATGGAGGGGATTGTGCAAAACAGTGGAGCAAAATCTATTTTAAAAAAGGAAGAAAAGACTCTTAGTCCAGAAAAGAAAAGATTCCACGGCACAAACTAATTAAAATTTCTTTTGAAGATGTTGTGGGAATATTTTAACCCTGAGCAGAATATCCGTTTTGTGACTCGTTTCCTTTTATGCTAACAAATCTTTGACGTCTATTATACGTTTATGATAATACTGATGATGGAGACCAATGTCTCAGGGTAAATCTGATTTTCAGGTGAATATTTAGTATTTGTTAATTGATTATTGTTATTCCACTAATTTATCCATATCAGATTTTCAGGTGATTATTTAGTATTTGTTAATTGATTATTGTTATTCCACTAATTTATCCATATTTGTGCAGGGATTGCCGTTAACAAGAGCTACGGCACGTTCCAGCGAGGAATGGCGGACGACGTTTTCATAAAGCACGACGGGAGTCCGTTCTTGGGTCAGGTGTGGCCCGGCGCCGTGTACTTCCCGGACTTCCTGAACCCAAAGACGGTGGATTTCTGGGCGGACGAGATCTCTCGCTTCCACCAGATGGTCCCCGTGGACGGTCTGTGGATCGACATGAACGAGGTCTCCAATTTCTGCAGTGGCAAGTGCTCCATCCCCACTAACCGGAGCTGCCCGGGGACGGGTTTTCCATGGGATTGCTGCCTCGACTGCACAAACATCACCGCCACCCGATGGGACGTGCCACCCTACAAGATCAACGCCTCCGCCGCCCAGGTCCCGCTGGGGTTCAAGACCATAGCCACCAGCTCCGTCCACTACAACGGCGTCCTCGAGTACGACGCCCACAGCCTGTACGGCTTCTCGCAGGCCATCGCGACGCACAAAGCCCTCCAGAATCTGTTGAACAAGCGCCCGTTCGTGCTCACGCGCTCAACCTTCGTGGGGTCAGGGTCATATGCGGCGCACTGGACGGGAGACAACAAAGCCACCTGGGAGGATCTCCGCTACTCAATCTCAACCATACTCAACTTCGGCATCTTCGGGATGCCCATGGTGGGCGCTGACATCTGTGGCTTCTATCCCGACACAACGGAGGAGCTCTGCGGGCGGTGGATTCAACTGGGGGCCTTCTATCCCTTCAGCAGAGACCATTCCAATCTTGCCAGCAAACGCCAGGAGCTTTATCTCTGGGCTTCTGTTGCCAAATCAGCAAGAAAAGCTTTAGGGCTGCGTTACCGCCTTCTGCCTTATCTTTACACACTGAACTACGATGCCCATACTACTGGAGCCCCCATTGCCCGTCCTCTGTTTTTCTCATTCCCAGAGGACCCAGAAACCTACGCTTTGAGCAAACAGTTTCTTCTCGGCCCAGGGGTTCTAATTTCTCCCGTGCTCTATAACAAAACCACATCGGTAAATGCTTATTTCCCAAAGGGAAGCTGGTATAACCTCAACGATATGACCATGGCCGTGAAGTCCAGTGGGCAGTATGTTACCCTCGAAGCTCCCATAGATACCATTAATGTTCATGTGTATGAGGGCGTGATTCTGCCCATGCAAAGAGGGGGAATGACCACTACAGCGGCCAGAATGACCCCTTTCACTTTGATTATTGCATTTCCACTCGGATTCCAGTCTACGGGCGGGAAGGCGAAAGGGCATCTCTTTTTGGATTCGGGCGAAGATGTAGATATGAATATTGCAGAGGGGAAGTCTACATATGTTGATTTCTCTGCGGAGTCGGATGGGAAGAAAGTGAGACTGGTGTCTCAAGTTCAGAGTGGATCGTATGCTCTTAGTCAAGGGTGGGTAATAGAGAAATTGATGATCCTGGGACTCTCCAAATCTCATTTATCTTCTCAGCTTGCTGCATTTCAGTTGGATGGGAAGCCATTCTTTTCCTCATCTTTTACATACTCAGTACAACCCCTTTCCAGCAGTGCCGAGCAGAGCCAGAGCGGCGGTGCAGTAATGGAATTGAATGGTTTGGCTCTCCCTGTAGGAAGGAACATTGACCTCTCGTGGGCTTTGACAGCTTGAATCCTAAGAGAAGAGCATATGTGACCTATTATTTGAGTTTTGTGGTAAACAGTTTTTCACAAGTTATACATATCCGCAGGTAAATCTGCTATGTAATGAATTTCCAATAACATTTTGAACCAGACGCTATACATGCTGTCGCCCAGAGGTGAGTGCTGGAAACTTTGATGTGTGAGTACCTTTGCCAAAGCTTTTCCAGGGATCAAAACATATCCGTATCCACTTGTCATCCTCTAGCAAATCGCATTTTTTTTTTCCCAAAAAATTTCATTGTAATCACCTTTATTACATTGGATTAATATTAATCATTGTCGAGAATCTTATCTTTCTTTCTTATTTTGAGTTTATGACTCCACACAATTAGGTTAATTAATCATTATCTATTCTTTATAATAATTTTGAATTTATAATAAAAATAAAATATTCTATTAGTAATATCTATATATATACACATATTATTACACGAACGAGTCGTTATACATGCTTTCGCCTAGAAGTGAATGGTGGAAACTTTAATGCGTGAGCATTTGGAATTCCACAGGGTTGACACCTTTGCCATGACACCTTTGCCAAAGGTTTCTGGGGATCAAAACATAATATCCATAGTGCAATTTTCAATGTAATGTAATAATCTTTATTACAATGGATTAATAATCGAACTTTCTTGATTTTGAATTTATGACGGAAAAATATTAGGTTAATTATTGTCTATTTTTTATTTTGATTAGGAATTTATAATTAAGAAAAACGTAATTTTTTCACTCTATTAAATTTAACAATATTTGATAATAAATAAAAAAATGTCAGAGTTAATCTTTTAATTATATAACTGATAGTTATCGTTCCTTTAATCTTAGTCTCAACTGTGCTTTCCTATTTATAGCACTAGTTGTGAATTAAATCAAATTTAATTCGCTGGACCTATCATTAGCTCATCTCTCATTTAGAACTAATTAAATTGATTTAAAGTCAATTGAGTTAACTAATTACAACTCATACATAACTATAACTAGACCCCCTTGAATCATAGGGACAAATCTACATGCCTTCTCTTTAGTGCTCAATTTGAATTTCCTAAGCTAACTCAGTCATTCTGACTTAGTTAAGTAATGCAAGTTGTCATGAGATGAAATTACAATTTCTCTTCCAATTTAATTAAGGGAAAATTAAATTAGAAGCCCCCTTTGAGTCCCATTTCAACACTCTCTCTTAACAAGAAAGGGATTATCTTCTACCTCGATCTTACCTCTGTGGAATTCAAATTTGCTTCTTGCTAGCACCTTCTTCAAGATCTCTACATCTTGCTCCTTCATGGGAATGTACTCTAATGACATAATCCGTCTTTGAACACAATCTCTGAGATGGTGATACCAAATATCAATATGCTTGGACCTATCATGGAATACTAGATTAACCAAGAGTTTGATGCAACTCTGGTTATCACAATGTATTACCGTCAGATTCATCTGTTGACCAAACAAACCAATAAGTATCTTCCTCATCCAGATGGCCTCGCATGCTGCCTAACTGGCTGCCATGTACTCCGTATCTGCTGAACTAAGTGCAACTGATCTCTGTTTCCTATTGTACCGAGAAACTGTTGCTCATCCTATGATGAAGATGCCTCCTGAAGTTATCTTCTTGTCGAATGGACTCACTGACCAATCTGCATCGATGAAGCCTTGGAGCTTCACTCCATATGTCTGATTGTACCATAATCCATATTTTGTAATGCCCCTGAGATATCTCAACACATGCTTCCCTACCTTCCAAAAGAACTTGGTTAGATTAACCATAGCTTGGCTCAATTGGTTAATTGTGTAGCATATGTCGGGTCGTGTGTTCACCAAATAAATGAGTGAACCCACAAGTTGCTTGTAAACAATATCATCAACTACTTCGCCCGAAGTAGCATCCTCCTCCTTCCAGTTTCTTGCTAGAGGAAGGAGGATGCTACTTACTCATAATCTCCTTGGCATAGTTGCCCTGAGATACGAATAACTCTCCATCTCTTTGCCATATTTCCAACCCAAGGAAATAGTGCAAGAGCCCCATGTCCTTCATCTCAAACTCTCTTGCAAGATTCTCTTTGCAAGATTGTATGAGCTGCTCATCACCTATCAGTATCAGATCATTGAAATAAAGTACAATAATCGAAAGCTTACCATCAACCACAATATGATATAGGTTTGCATTTGCTTCACACTTGGTGAAACCCAACTCAGTGAAATCGCTATGAATCCTGGTGTACCAAGGACGTGGTGCTTGCTTCAGCCCATACAATGCTCTCTTGAGTCTACACACACGCGACTCCTATCTAAGGTCTCAAAACCTTTCGGATGCTCAATCTACACTTCTTTCTCAATAATCCCATTGAGAAAGGTTGTCTTTACATCCATCTGATGTATTTGCCATCCCATCTATGTTGAGAGTGCAAGGACGGATCTAATAGATGACTACCTTGCGACTGGTGCAAAATTCTCATCATAGTCAATCCCCTTCACCTGAGAGAACCCTCTAGCCACAAATATGGCATTGTGCTTCTCCACACTCCCATCTGTTGCCTGCTTCACCTTGTAGATCCATCTAGATCATACAACTGACTTCCCCACTAGTCTAGGGACAACTTCCCATGCACTGTTTCTGATGATGGAGTCATACTCCTCAACCATGGCATCAAACCACACTAGCTACTGCACTGCTTCGTTAAAAGAGGATGGTTCTATCTCAATACCTTTGCTCATAAGAGCAATGTATCGAGTGTATCGATCTGGGGACCTTTTCTGCCCGCACTGTGATGTGGGTGCTCCCACATTCTCTCTCGCATCCAACAATAATCTGTCAGCCTCTGTGATGCACTTCCTTCCATCTTTGGTGGATGGCTCTCCATGAGTTGTTTCTACCACTCTCTTTCCTCTGCTTGTGGCTTCTCCACATCCCGAGGTTCATCCTTTGGAGCCAAGAGCTCCTCAACTGCATGCAACTCAAGTTCCCTCTCAATGGATAATCACATGGCTTTGTCTTCATCAAACTTCACATCTCTTCTGACCACTGTCATCTTGTGTGCTGGTAAGTACACATGATAGTTGTGATGTGTATCACTGTACTCCACAAATATCTCCAACTCTGTTGTTGGCTCTAACTTCTTCCTGACATCTTTGGTCACATCGAAATAAACAGATGATCTAAAAAATTTAAAAATATGACACATCCGGTCTCTTACCTGAGAAAGTCTCCTCTGGTGTACTCATCCCAAGTATCTGATGAGGACTTCTCTTCTGCACAAATATTGTTGTATTGCATGCTTCCATCCACAGATGCAATGGTAGGCTATGATCATGCAACATAGCTCGTGTTGCTCCCACAATAGTATGTTATTCTTTTCTGTAACCCCATTCTGCTGTGGGTTATGAGATGAACATAGTTATCAATCAAATAGGTAATTGAACTAGTACCTACTTTTTTGAGGTAGCAAAAAAATCACCCGATTTTGAAAAGTGGTAATACAAAATCACCCATTTTTTTGGAGCATCTTTTTGACACATTATTTTATTTATTTATTTATGAAGTATGAACATTTGTTTTAAAATGTCAATGATTTTCATATTGGTAATAAAACATAAAAATAAAATTAAAAAACATGACAAAAAAAACATCAAATATAAAAATAATAAAAACACCAATAAAAATGTAAAAATAAAAAAGCTTGTAAAATCAAAAAATTTAAACAAAAATAAATAAATAAATAAATCGAAAATTAAATAAATATATGGGGACCAAAAAAGAAAAAAACACAATTTAAAGAAATAAAATAAAAATTGAAAAAAAAAAAAAAAACATCAAAAACAATTTTCTTAGTTATTAAAAAAACACCACATGCCCACACACATATTAAAATAGAAAATTTAAAAGTAACTGAAATTAAAATACAAAAATTAAAATAAAAAATAAAAAATAATTAAAATTTAAAAATTAAAATTAAAAAATTAATAATTATAAGAAAATAAAAATAAAAATTTTAAAATAAAAAAACAAAGATTGAAAAAAAAAAACCAAAATCTATTTTTTTTAACATTTAACGATTAAAAAAAATAAAAAATCTAAAAATATTAATTTAAAAAAAAAGTTAAAAATTTTAAAATTTAAAATATAAAAAATAAATTTAAATTTTATTAAATTTAAAAAAGAAAGTTTAAAATTAACAAAAAAAAAACAAATATGAAATTTAATAAATAAAAAAAAATTAAATTGAGATATTAAATTAAAAAAAAAAATTTATTCAAATTTAATAAATAAAAAAATAACTTAATTTAAAAAAATTTCAATGCCCAATGACAGTGATGGGAGGTCGACTTGTTTTGATGACGGGAAAAATAGACACAGTACGGTTTATGGGTTTGCCCAATGCAGGGTAGATTTAAACTCCTTCGATTGCAAATCGAGTAGTCTTTAGTGCAACTTTTTGAAGACTTTTACGGTGGATTTTTCTGGTCTAATTTCTCTAAAATCTGGTAGGAATTCATTGAAAACATGAGTTTGATGGGTAACCATGCACAATCAAAGTGCCCTAGGTTTTTTTTAGGGTGTTGAATCCATATATATAGTTAAAAAACCAGTTTAAATAATAGAAATAAAGGTTTTACCTCAAATTTTTTCACCAGATTCCGGAACCTGAAACTCCAAAAAGTCGCACTAAAAACAACTCCATTGCAAACAGTGCGTGGCGAATGAAAGTACCACCATTTCCATTAATTGGTCTATGATAATATTATTGTTTTCTGTGGCACAGAATGCGAGCGAGAGCTGTTGCAAAACAATAAACGAGTAATGGGCAGAAATAAACAAAGTTTCTTCACAACCTAGAGACTTGGAGAGTTTACAACGCACATTCAACGCCTGCAAGTGAGAATTCCCCTCCCCCCTTGAAAAAATATATTAAAAAGTCACGTGAATGCACAATTGTTATCAACCTACGATGACCACTAATAACTAATGAAAGCCATTTGTATATCTAAGGTCTTTCGACACTAGTACTCTGATACAATGGTTAATAGATGCATACAAGTGGCCCGCTCAGTATGATTATCAGTGCGTGAAATTGGCAAAGATTATATCCTCTTCTCCAGTGTTTTAAGGCAACTAATTGTGTGCGTAATTACAAGGATATTTATCTTGTGTTTAATTTGGAGAATTCTTAAGATGTTTCTGTTAGGAATATAGAACTAATCAATTATGCAACATTTCAAAGATGAGCGTTGTCTTAATTTGTTGTGTTGAATATCAAAGATGTGCAAGGCCATCGATAGCGTGGTGTTATAGCATTATTAATGGAGAAACCATAGAAATATTTTTAACTTGGTATGATGCTTCTTGATCGACAGGGAGATCTACCAGATGACTGAGAGGTTGTAGTTAAATGGCTGAAAATAGGTTCGAGTCAAGGAGATGCCGAAATTCTGAATCAAGTAAATCTCATCAAGAGGGAGGTCGATTGTCGGAATTGACCTCCCTTTCTACTGAGATTTACTTCTTTCAGAAATTCGGCATCTTCTTGACCGGAACCTTGGCTGCAAATTTAATTTTAATTATTATTATTATTATTATTATTATTTTAAATTAATTTAGTTTTTTTCTTTAAAATTAAATTAATATTTTTAAAATTTTATTTAATTTTATAAAACAATTTTTTATTTTTTTTTATTTTTATTTTATTTATTTTTTTATTTTTTTAATTTATTGAAATTTAATATATAAATTTTTTAATTAAATAAATTTAATATTTACGGAACGGCAAGTGGCATAGCCACATGGTCGCCCACAAGCTCACGCAGGGAGTATTAAATGGATCCACCGACGACCTTAATGGCTCATTACACAGCTCTTCTGTCGGTGCTCGCCTCGTCTCTTCAAAATGGGCTCTCAGGGTCTTCTTTCTCCTCCTCCTGTGCTGCTAAGCTACAATTGTCCCCCTGGAGTCTCAGAGCCAAGCTCCCGAAGGTCCACAGGGAGGTGTTGCAGTCTTCTTTGCTGCATAGAGGTGATGCTTGGTTTTCATTTTTCACACAACTTGTTTTGCAGTCTGCATCTTGCTTCTGAGACTTTAAACCCTGAGTCTTCGGCTCCCTAGGTCCCTAATTCCCCTGACCCTGAGCTTCACCGTCATTGCAATCCTCCTCGAGTCAGCATGCCCCGCTTGCGACATCGAATGCGTTGTCGCTGCGGCAGCAGCCGTGGCAGAGCTGCTCGCTTGTCTCCTTCGCCCCGCACTGATTCCTCTTCTCCTTCACTGGAGCATTCCTATGGCCGCTATCCGGCAACCTGCAGTGAGCACGGTCGCACCAAGTCTGCTGGCCGGTCTCGTGCTCCACCTTTGACTTCCCAACCCACCACTAGCTCGCCGACGTTGTCTCATCTGGAAGCAGCCGTCTCTCCACAGCCAGCCCATTCTGCCGTCTCCCAGCAACTAGCCCATTCGGCTGAGTTCCATTATACATGTACCATGGACAAACCCCACATTACTTCAATTATAACTATGTCCTTCAGGGAGGAACCTTCCAGCTCCGAAGGTATTCGACCCACCAAAATGCAGAAGAGTGCAGTGTGTTATGGCACTCCCACGACAATTGCGAAAGGTGGCCCTGCCTCCAGTCGCAGAAGCAGAGTTCGGGAAAGCAGCAGTGAGGAATGGTCGGGTGGAGAACAAGAACGCAACAAAGCTCGCCACTCCAATGCCATCACGACAGCTGAGGACGCCACCTGTGCAAAGCGTGCAGTGGAGGATGCCACCTATTCAAAGCGTGCAACTGAGGACGCTATCGACGAGTACAAATGCCAAATAGTTGAAGAGCCCCCTCCTTCACCAAATGATACTTAGACTCTCAGGTTCACTCTGGTTTTTGGTCTTTGGCCCTGTTTTTAAGATTTTGGGTAGTAATGTTTTTTTCTTTTGGATATTTCAAATGCTGTTCTTTTTTTTACTATGCCATGCTGGTTTCCCCTGCATGGGCAGTGATAACACTTCCCAATGGACTGGTTTCCCTTTCAAGGACAATCATTTTTTCTGCTATTTTGAAGAATTATGCCCGTGACATGGGCTAGAACTGCAGAGGCATGAGCGTCCTTGTATTTTTATGTTACATTAATATAATTTAGACTTATATATATATATAAATTTAACTTTTATATTTAAAATTTATTTGTTTTTTAATATTTATTTTTTCATTTTTAATATTGAATTAATTTTTAAATTTTAATTTAAATAATGTTATTTATTATCATTTTTAATATATATATATATATATATATATATATATATATATATATATATAACCAATAGTGATAATAATATGTATATATGTGGTGAAAATTTTGCGGTGAATTTTCCGGATTAATACTTGGGTCTGCAGTGAAAATTTTGCGGTGAATTTTCTCCATTAATACTTGGGTTTCTCGATTAATACTTGGGTCTGCAGTGAAAATTTTGCGGTGAATTTTCTCCATTAATACTTGGGTTTCTCGATTAATACTTGGGTCTGCGGTGAATTTTCTCCATTACTACTTGGATGTGCTGTGAATTTTTCTTGGTAAATTTTCGGACCTGGGCACTTGAGGTCTGATGTCCGGTTTGCTGATATTCAGGTGCACACTTTCCTTATCTTTTTCTAATACATATTAACTCATATATTCTCAAATATGAATAATTCACCATAGCTACCAAAGATTACCAAAGGTAGACCTAGCACAGTTACTCTACTGAGCCTTTATGAGTATATAGAGTCTTTAGAGAAACGTAGAGAATAAAGAGAAGTCAAACTACAAACCTAGTTAGAAGCGATGCTGGAAAACAAATTCACATCTCTTGAAGACAAGATCCAAAAACAAATAGAAAATAAAATAGAACTATTGGAGAATAAAATGGAGGCAATGGAAACTAGGTTGCAGGTCATTGAAAAACAAAACCAAGATACGAACCAAATATCCCAGCAAGAAGATGCTGATAATATAGAGAGTATTAAAATGAAGGACATGATTAAAGAACTAGAAGAAAAAGTTAACAACAATCTCAACCTAAATAGTGGGGCAGGTAAATTAGATATCAAACCAATTAAAGATGAAATGAAAAAAATGATCGAATTAGACCATGAGCGTAATAAAAGGGCCTTGAACCTTATAATCTTCGGTTTGAAAGATGAGGTAGACGATGATACTTTAGCCATAGCCCAGACAGAATTACATAATAGATTACAAATTGAAACCACGTGTCTCACAGAAGCAACAAGGTTAGGGAAATTAACTGAGAATAAAGGAAGGCTGATCCGAATAAAGGTGAGCTCTACTGACCATAAGTATGACATACTTAGTAAAACCTCAAGTCTAAAAGGAACGTGAATATTTATAAACGAAGATCTCATTCCAGAAGATCAAGCAGAATTAAGAAAGGAGGTTCAAAAGGTAAAAGAAGCTAGGAAGGAAGGAAAATGGGCAATAATCAGAAATAGAAAAGTCGTTATTCGAGATAGAAACCAAAAAGATAGTAATAAATAGCAATTCAACATGCTCTGAATTCTTCCTTGGAACTATTGGGGCTTTCCATGGAACAAAGGCCCCAAGCTAAGTTGGATCTCAAATGATGTTGATATTATATTGCTTGTTGAAACTTGGGAGCACGAAGAATCTAAGGTCCCTAACATAGATGGCTTTGCACTATGGTCTACCTAGAACAAGCGATCCTCCCGTAGAGGCATTGGGGGCATAGCTTGCTACATTAAGAAGAACATCTCCCCCCATGCTAGGATTTATAAAAACGACCCTTACAACCAATATAGTTGGATTGAGATTACTGACATTAATGATAAAAAAACCTACATAGCAATCTGTTATTTTCCCCCCATTAATTCTAACTTCTATAAGAAAAAGAATCTAGATAAAAATAGTCCTTACAATGGTTTAGAGAATGATATTTCTAGCCTAAGGAATGAAGGTAATATCCTTTTAATGGGTGACTTTAATGCTCAAACTTCAAGAAACCAAGCTATTCTTCTAAGCAATCATTCTAACCCCAATCCTCTTTGGTTAGACGAAGACCTTACTCTGGCTAGCTGGTACAAAAGGAGCTCTGAAGACCTCGGGGATAATTTGTTTGGGTCTAAAGAAGTGACCCAATTCTAGCAAGATGACCTGCATCCATGGGCTTGGCAGGAGTGTGGTAGACTATGTTATTTCTGATTTCCCTTTATAGAACGAAATAATAAATTTTGACATCTTAGATGACCACGAGCCTGACTCTGATCATAGGCCTTTACTTATAACTCTCAATTTTGTCATGCATAGAGATCCCATAAAAGATAATCCTTATAGTCAAAAGAACTTAATATTTGATAGAAATAAAAACGATCTCTTTCTAAATGAATTAAAAACTAATTTGCTTCCTTTATCTAGTATAGACAACATAGATGACCTCTATCATAATTTTACTACAACCCTCTCATATTCTATTAATAAGTTCTCAATTGAAGTCTCAAGTAATAAAAGAAATAGCAAAACCAACCCATGGTATGAAAAAGATTGTAAAAGTGCGAGGAGAGGAATTAGGGAAGCTGTTGATGAATCTCTCAAAATTAACAAGATAAAAATCTACAAAGCCCTAACTAAAAGGAAAAAAAGGCAATATATTCGTAAAAGACAAGAGAATCTCTTACACCTCTCTAAGGTGGCTCCTAAGAAATTCCGGAGGCAGATTCTAACTAGGAAAACTAAAGATAATAATAAAATTGCTTTACACGACTAGAATTCCTATCTTAAAAAGCTTTATGAATCTCCAAATGCCAAGGATTTTGAAACCCTGCTCACAACAAAAGAAGTTTTCTCATTAGAATACATTGATTTTGGGGTTAAACACCTGGAAAATGGGAAAGCTAAAGACATTGAAGGTTACCAGGCAGAAATCTTAAAAATTGGAGGTCCTGTCCTCACCCCCCACATCCACAAGCTTTTCAACCAAGCAGTCAAGCAAGGGTTCCCTAAACCTTGGACTCAGAGCCTCATTACCCCTATTTTTAAAAGTGGGGATACAAATAACCCCTCTAATTATCGAAAAATTATGATCAGCCCTCTCTTAGCCAATTTATATGGTATTATTTTGGACAAGAAGTTGAGCATTTGGCTTGAAAGTGAAGGTAAGTGGGCTAAAGGCCAAGCGGGTTTTAGAAGGTAGCACTCAACAACGGACCACCTCGTTACGCTTAGGATCATTGTGGAAGAATGCTACAATGATAAATCTAATCTCTTATGTTTCTTTGTGGACTTTAGAAAGGCTTTCGATACGGTTCCAAGAAATAACCTATGGAATAGATTAGAAGAGCTAAATGTTCCTTTCGAGCTAAGAGCGGCCGTTATAAGGTTATATGAGAATGTAATTGCCAAGTTAAAGAGCAATGAGGGGTGGTTGAAAGATATTAAGTGTAATATCGGAGTTAAACAAGGTTGCCCCCTCTCCCCTACCCTATTTGGCATTTACATCGACAAGCTAGAAGGTTGTTTAGAGGAAGCAGGATGTGCTGGCACGATCTTAGCTGGGATAGTCATCATCCTTCTTCTCTATGCTGATGATATTGTTCTTCTCGCAAGGTGCCCATCTGATCTTGATAAGCAACTTAGAATTCTTAAGGATTTCTACTCTACCATGGGTATGTCTGTTAACACTGACAAAACAAAAGTTATGATTATCAAATCCAAGAAGGACACTTACGCTAATTTTATGTATGACAATAGTAACTTGGAGGAAGTGTCTTCTTACAAGCACCTAGGAATTGATATTCATCACAAGCTCAACTGGAACTATAACATTCAGAAAAGGATTAATGGGGGGTGGAAAGCTTATTTTGGTCTTGAAAATAATTGTAAAACGGAAAACCTCGTAATGTGGGATAGAAAGAAGTTCCTCTTTGAAACTTTAGTCACTCCTGTTATCTTATATGGATGTGACGTTTGGGGTTACAACATCTCTAGAGAATCCTGGAGAAAGATTGAGCAAATCCAGAAGTGTTTTATAACGTATAACCTTAAAATTAAAAACAATACACCCTATCCTATTCTCCTTATAGAAGTGGGTCTTTCCCCTATCGAGAGGCTAGCTATGACTAGGCTTCTGTTGAACAAGCACAAGCTCAATAGCATAGGAGACCATAGACTTCCTAAGCTAGCTTTAAATTCCAGCCAAAATCACCTGAGGCTTAAACGAGGTTGGTATAAAGACACCAGGGCCTGGTTAAACCATTGGGAGATTGACGAGAATGTTGCATTGAAAAACATCAATAACATTAAAAAATTGTTACTTCTAAGTTCAAAGAAAAAATGTGGTGCGAGAAAGATCTAGCAACTAAAAGAAAATTAAGGTATTATAAGGAGGTCATCAACCCCACCTTAAAAGATCAAAAGTATCTCTTTGTTTTAACCAGCTCAAAGAATAAAATTAATATAGCCAAGGTTAGAATGAACTCTCATGAGGTCCATAGTGAAATAGGTCGTTGGACAGTTCTTAAAACACCATGGATGGAAAGGATCTGCCATCTCTGTGAGAATATGAACATCGAGGATGAAAATCACTTCCTCTTAGAGTGCTCCGCGTACAACCACATTAGAGCTCAATTTCATCGTCTTTGTTGCAATACTGACATTCCTAGCCTTTTAAGATATGAAAATTATAGTGAGCTCCGGAGGCTTCTCTCCAAGCTTTTTGAGCATAGGAATAAAATCTTAAATCAAATTAAATAACTCTTTTCTTTAGGTCCAATAGACCAAAGATTGGTCTCAGTGGACGTTAACCATCATCATCATCATCATCATATATATAATTTTTTATTTTTTATTTTTATTTAATAATTTTTATTTTAATTTTTTAAATTTAATTTGTATATTTTAAATTTATTTTGTTTTTTTTTTAATTTTTTTTTTTTTTTCATTTTTAATATAATTTTAAATTTTAATTTTTAAAATGTTTTTAATTTTTTTTTTAATTTAAAAAAATATAAGATATATATATATATATATTTTAATATAATTTTTTATTATTCTAAAATTTTTGTTTCAACACTTTCTGTTTTCGGGCTGTTTTTGCACAAAATAAATTGGCTTTTACTTCCATTTTTAAAAAATGTTGAAAATTTACCTCGAAAAAAGGAGAGGTTATTCCAGGATACAACTTCTTTAAAAAATGTTGAAAATTTACCCCGAAAAAAAAGGGTTATTCCAGAATACAACTTTTCGTTTTTGGGTTGTTTTTTCATGGTTTTTTGATGTTTTTTTTTTGTTAGAGTTCGTGTTTTGAGGTAATAGTTCCCGTTTGATCAGTAATTATGTTGGTGCAATAAATTGTCTTTGAATTCCTTCTGAGGCAAAAAAGTTCTTGAATTCATTTGAGATGTATTCTCCACCATTGTCACTCCTCAAAGCCTTCACCTTCTTCCCTTTATCTTTCTCGACAAGTGCCTTGAACTCACAAAACTTGGAGAACATCTCATATTTCTTTTGGATGAAGAATATCCAACTCTTTCTTGAAAAATCATGAACAAAAATCACATAATACCTGTGCTTTGTTGTGGAAGCTATCGAGAACGGTCCACATATGTCTAAGTGAACTCTCTCAAGGATCATCTTGGCTTGACTTTCCTTATCGAAAAGGTGTCTTTGATATACTTCTCCAATGTACACCCTTTGCATGTATCCTTCTGCGCAAGTGCACCATTTGGAAGTCCCGTAGAAATCTGTTGCATGATCTTCAAAGCGTTGTTGTGTAGATGGCCCAACCTCCTGTGCTATAACTCATTGATGTCTTAGCTTTTCACCTTCTCTTCTTTACTGCTCAGTGTTGTGAAATCCTCTACATCCAATTTATAGAGATTACTTAATCGAACCCTAATATTTTTCACTTGTCCCGTGGCTTTGTGACGAAGGAACGCCTTTCCTTCACTAAAGATCACATCATAGCCACGATATTCCAACATAGCAACATAAACCAAATTCTTCTTTAAACCAGGAACATACATAACATCTTTTAATGTGGGTGGATTACCTGACTCCCTTTGAAAGGTAACTGTACCATTAGGGGAATTTTGAGGTCTAAAATGGACCTCCTAAGGAAATTATAAAATAATAGTGGAAATAATAAAATAAGATTTGATTACATCATCAAATTTTAGAGGGAAAAAAGGAAAAACTATTTTTTCAACTCGTATTTTCAACTGATCTCCCTATGGGTTTACTCAAATTTCGAGCGGAAAGATTCGTTGGAGGCATAATTCAATTTCTCATCCAAGGAGTACCCATTTTTCATACTTTTGATGGACCTTGCTACATGAAAAATGAGAAATACATGAAAAATGTGATTGCAAACACGCTTTTTCATGTATTTCTCATTTTTTGAGTAGCAGGGTCCATTGAAAATATGCAATATGGGTACTCCTTGAACGATGAATTATATTTTGCATCCAACGAGTACACCTGCTCGAAATTTTAGTAAAACCTTAAGGAGATAAGTTGAAAATACGAGTTGAAGAAGTAGTTTTATTATTTTTTAATATTTGTACTTTTTTACTCCAGAAATGGTGAATCTTCCCCCATGGTTGACATCATCATATTGAATCCTATTGGTCTTATAAAGTTTATTTTCGGTGTACATTTTTCTTAAAAGACCCATTTTAGACCTCAAAATTCTCCTAATGCTACACCGGTAATGCTATACCTCCCTTTGTCACCCATATCGATGTGCATCTAGAGATCCTTCTCCTCCAAGCTACTAAAGAATTCTTTGTTGCCGGTCATATGGAATGAAGCTCCACTATCCAAGTACCACACAGAACCCATCACTGATGACACCATGCATGTGATGAGGGTAAATTCCAACTCGAACTGTGAAGCCAATGCTTCACTTGCTGCTGCTCCATAGGCCTTCTTGTTGTTCTTCTTTTGTGGACAATTTGTGGCATAGTGTCCATGCTCATGGCAATTGAAACATATTACCTTTGAAAAGTCTTACTTCTTGCCTGCCTTGCCGATCTTGGATTTGGAATGGGACACCTTCCCTTTTCCTTTCTTCGCCTTGCTAGCCAAAGCACATTTCTCCTCATCATCAGTCTTTGATGAGGATCCATCTCTGATGCTTCGCCAAATTTCTTCTTGTGCCAAATCATACCATAGTCGCTCCCAATTTGGTAGCTTCTCCCTCCCATTAATAGAGTCCTGGTAGTTATGCCAGCTCTTGGGAAGGCCTAGAAGATTTAGGCTCACTAAATCATATGAGGCAACAATGATCCCAACGCTTCCAAGCTCATCTCGACACTGAGTGAACTTCATCAAGTATTTTTGGATCACATCACCCTTCTCTATTTTGATATTCCTGAGCTTGTTTTTCAGTGCCAACTTCTTGTGGTCGTTTCTATTCTGATACAGATTTTTCAAGGCCTTCCACATAGCATATGGATTTGCCTTCCCGTGGAGGCTTGAGACAATATGGTCTCGAACTCCCTCTAACAAGATCCTTCTCGTTTTTTCTACATTATTCTTCCATGCATCAAGAAGTTGAGCATCTCTTGCTACACAATGCATGACATCAATATCTATGAAAGCCTTCAGCCCGTTGTCATCGAGCACTACCTCCATCCCGTCCTTCCATGCAATGTAATTTGAATTTCCCTTGAGTGCATATTTGAGTCTTAAGCCATTGAAAGACATCATGATCTATTGTTGGATCTTGAAGAATAAATCTGCAAATTCGAACTTGATCAAAACAAACTCTGTTCTTCTCTTCGAATTTTTATTCCTGACGCTCTGATACCATGTACAAAATCTAACGAAGGGATTCAATCTGATCTTATAATTTACTAAAACAAGATATTGAATCCTTATACAATTTGCGGAATAAGAAACACGATCACACAATCACATAACAAGTAAGAGAAAGAGATAATCAATTGACCAACACAAGATGTATCTGGGGAAAGCATGTTTCCTAAAACCCCGCTATATGTATATTGTATAAAGTCAAGACCATGAAACAATACAATGCTTTCTCTCTTAGATAAATTTCCACACTCTGCCAACTGTCTCACTTTGATCTAGGAAAAATCAACCAATTACTTAGCCAATTCTCAGCCTCTGCTCAGGCTGCCTTGCTCACATATTCTTGGAGGAATTAAGCCCCTATTAAATTGGAAAATCCTTCCAATTAATTGCACAATACATCCCTAGCCTCCACATGACTCTATAACTGACCTGTATATTTAGAAATATTTAAAATGATTTTAATTCAATTAATTAAGTTAACTAATTACAACTCATACATAACTATAACTGGATCCCCTTAAATCATGGGGACAACTCTACATGCTTCCTTTCTAGCCCTCAACTCAAATTTCCTAAGCTAACTCAGTCATTCTGACTTAGTTAACTAATACAAGTTGTCATGAGATGAAATTACAATTTCTCTTCCAAATTAATTAAGGGAAAATTAAATTAGAAGCCCCCTTTGGGTGCCATTTCTTGGTGCCATCTCAACATCTCGTGCGTTAAGGAAAAAATACCCTATGTACATAGAGAAATAAGGACCACAAGAAGAAAAGGCCGAGGAGGTTTGGTGAATTTGGTAGGATTCATGCACACAAAGAAAGAAAACTGAACAGAGGAGGTTGAGAGGCTCCTGTATGAAGAAATAAGTGGAGGCCAAGAGGTTGTTGTGGGGAAAACACCCAAGAATCATACACATAAAAAAATAAGAGAATAGGAAAATATAGGGAGGTCGTGAGGCTCCTAGATGGTCAAGCTGAATTACTGAGAGAGTAGACAAGAGTAGCATGTCTGAGAGAATTGAGAGAGGGGGAAGATCTGTTGATAACATTGCTAAGAAACCCATGAGGCTTGCTGGTTGATAATCAACAAGAAGCTCTGGTGATAACAAAGTCGAGAAACCCATGAGGCTTATTGGATAATAATTAATAAGAACCTCTGGTGATAGCATAACTGAGAAACACATGAGACTTAATGGCTAATAATAACAAAGTGGGCTCAGATGATAGACCAATTGAGAAGCCCAATAGGCTTGCTAGTTAATAATCACTGAGTAGTGGTTGTATCTTATAGGGCTAATAAATCCACTAGAGACTATGCTGGTTGACAACTTCTGAAAGGTGGAGGCACCCAAGGATAGTGGGATAATAACACTTGATAATAGTTCCATGGGGTTGGGCCAAGAACACAGGTGGGAGTTCCACTGAGAAGTTGTTGGAAAGTGCACTCCTATTCCTTTAGAGGCAACGTAGTTGAAACAACCTCCTTATCATTGACTATCTCTCTCTCTCTCTCCACATCTAAATTGAGACTCTTTGTGTCTAAATCTCTAGAGATGTTGGGATATTGCAAGTCTCTCTGTATATAGAACAATGTTCCTTGCTTGACGTGAAGTCATTGAATAGTTGGTGGGTGAAGGTAGTGTGGCCTTGAGACACCCTGTTTTTGCTGATGATATGGAATAATCTCCTGAGTAGAAGATGGTGCATGCCAATGAAGTGGTTCACTATGTTTATTTGATTTTGATAACTGGTGGGTGGAGGCGAGGCAACCTCGACACACCCTATTTCAACTGAAAATATTGGTTTAAAAATCCTCTAAAAGAACTTTACCTCAATATTTGGAATATGGGTCGGGGGTGACACTTGCAAGAAAGGCTTCACTGCAGCTTGTCTACAGTTGGGAGGAGAGTTGAAGTCCCAATCTCAATTGTCGGACCTTTTAATGTCTAAGATAAATGTTTATTCAAGCTCTTGTATTTTGAACGCTATGCATATGTATAATGTGTTGGTTAATTCCTACATTGATATGGGTTAATGCGTTGGTTCAATACTCTGATATGCCCAGGAATGATGATTCTTGTATGAATGAACATTATTATTTTAAAGGCATGAATATGGACTGGTTTCAATCTTCTGTGCTGATTTGGGCATAATACTAGTCTAAATGGATTGTATGCTATGAATGTATGAATATTGTATGTGCTTGAGTATGAAGAGAGGGGTAATCTTTGTTATGATTAATTATTTGCATTGAAATGTTTAAATATCTGGTCATTGTGTTGATAAATTTTCTTATACCAGCATGTAAATATGTAAAACCAGGGTAGACGAAGGTGCATTTAAGCTTAGGAGGGATATCAATTGCTTATATCTCTATATATGCTACATGTGTGTGTGTTTATAGACTGTAGGCCAAGGGAATTTATAAAATCATAAGTATGATAGGATAAATTTTGGAGTTAGGCCCCAAATTCTTACCAGAACCACTGTAGCTAAAACTTGGACTAAGTCCTATGAAAAAACTACTGGAATCAAGCTTCGTGCATATGCATCAATTGGGGGCTGAGTCATGATAATCTAAGGGCTTAGGCACTATGTCGCAATCGACACATGTGCCATAAAATTGCTATGAGCAAGCTCTGAGGGCGATGGAAAGCCCAAGTATTCACATATTACATAGGCTTCAAGGATGAAATGTTAGGGCCCAGAGGATCCCGACTTGTTAAGTGAACGAACGTGAAGACCGAAGGTGAAACTTGAGAAATTTGGACCATCGAGAGTTGAATGTGTTGCCATCGTTGGATGATCCCAAAGAATTTCTTCTCGAAGGTTTCAAACTCCCGAAACTTTACTCCCAGGGTAGCTTGGTGAAGTGGGGTTGGTTGAACTTCTAACACAAACATTGAATCGAAAATCAGAAATGATCCCATAATGTGAACATGCACATTCCAGGGTGTCAAAGCTTATGGTGAGGCCTATGTTAACTATGTTAACGATGTGTATGACATGGTGCCTTTATGGTGTGCCATTTGGCACCTTATTTTGGAATTTTCAAGAGTCCAAGAGGGTTTAAATTACATGACACATGGTGCTCTCGGAGGAGGCCACATGGGTGGTACAATGTCATCCGATGAGACCCCAACGTTTGGTTGTCATGATGTCGCCCTGGACCCCAGACCTTAGAGGTTTCTAGTGGAGGCACTACAGAAAACTCATAGGATTTTATCTCTAAGAGGATGTGGCAAGGTTGGCCAATGGACACATCATACAATGAAGCCTTGTAGGCTATTCGCATCACCTCAAATGTTAAAAGGGGCCTAGTCATCCCGACAGTGTGAATTGTGTCATAAAGGAAGTGACCAGGGTGATGTGAAAGGTTGGGTCGAGCAAAAGTATTCAGACATGTTGGAAGTGGGGTCCATGAGGATCATCGTAGTCCCATAAGGTTTACCATGGAAGAACTTCTGAGATACTGCAAGAGGAATTCCCGAGATTTAATCTCCAGGATGAGGTGGCAAGGAGAGGGGCCACACTGCGTACTACACATAATATATGTGTATTACATATGGGAATTTATAAAGGGTTACAACTTGGTATAAATGGGTTGGCAAGTACCATGTGGACGATGGCATGACATATGGATTAGGTAGCCACGTTGGCACCATGTGGCAGGATAGATGATGTGCCACTGTCTGGTAGGCCAATATTTGAATGGACATATTTTTTTTATCTATGAGTCAGATCAGAGAAAATTTTATATAATTTTCTCACAAATCGCAATGGGATCAAAACATATCCATATCCACTTGTCATCCTCTCACAAATCGCAATTTTTTTTTCCCAATGAATTTCATTGTAATAATATTTATTACATTGGATTAATATTAATCATTGTCGAGAATCTTATCTTTCTTTCTTATTTTGAGTCTATGAATTCACACAATTAGGTTAACCATTGTCTATTCTTTATAATAATTTTGAATTTGTAATAAAAACTATAATATTATATAAGTGTAATTTTGAAATATATATATATATATATATATATATATATATAGACACACACGAACAAGTCGTTATACATGTTGTGGCCTAGAGGTGAATGGTGTAAACTTTAATGCGTGAGCAATTGGAATTCTATAGGGTTGACACCTTTGCCAAAACTTTCTACGGATCAAAATATAATATCCATATCCACTTGTTATCGTTTGTCATATGGTAAATTGCAATTTTTTTTTTTCCAATAAATTTCAATGAAATAATCTTTATTACAATGGATTAATATTAAGAATGGTTGAGAATCTAGCTTTCTTGATTTTGAATTTATGACGGAAAAATATTAGGTTAATCATTGTATATTTTTTATTTTGATTAGGAATTTATAATTAAGAAAAATGTTTTATTAGTTTTATTAGTGTAGTTTTAATTTCTCCACATATTAAATTTGACAATAAATTTTAAAATGTATTTTTAATTTATGACTAAATTTAATATCTTAAATACTTTTTAAATCATCAAAATTATACAAATTTCATATTTAATTTCATCGAATCATATGAAGAAATAAGTGCAATTCATAATTTTTGTTGCGACAAATTCATATATATATATATATTTGTAAGTTTGGTAGAGCCTCTCTATTCATTCATTTTTATCTAAAAATAACATGTTACATCATACTATGTTCTAGGTAGTCTCAAAATGCTTGTAGAAAACCAGGTCTCTTGGCCACTTCCATGAGTTAAAAGTCAACCAACACTGAAATTGTTTGATTCTATCTCTAGATTTCTTATAAGCTATAATATCTATTATCTCTTTTAACATGCTACTATGAAAGTAAATGCTATCTGACCACATCATATTTAAAAAAATAAAAAATTCTAAACTTCTTCAACTACTCATTTGATGATTCATTTAGTGTCGGACCTTTCACACTTGATCCGGGCATGTCCACTTGGTGTAGGTTCTGAAGCTGTCTTTCTATATGTCCGAGACTCACATTCTGATGATGCCCCTGCAACTGTATTTCCTGTATATCCCTATGTATATCATCCATACTTGAGGTTGCTTTTAGATCTCCTCATACTTCCTGAACTGCCATGATGGCCTTTTCCATCAAACATTTCATGGTCCAGTAGAGGTGGTCTGCCTGCTTAAACGGGGCCAATATTCCTCCTGTGTTTCTCGGGTTTGTCATCATGGGCGCCATTTCATCATATGAAATATCTTCCTCTACCTTGGTGTTCAAGGCTCTTCTCCATCCGGATATCAGTGATTTTACTTGAGCTGGCATCCCGACTCCCTAAGCATGCAACAAGAAATGCATGTTTTCTTGGTCTATTTTCCTACCTCTTTTGCACTGAGATTTTTGCTGGTTAATGCCTTCTCTTTCCATTTAATTTTTTTTCCTATGCGAGTTGACTGCCCCTCCCTCTAGTACCTTTTCCTGCTTGAGCTTTCACCATTTTTCGTTTTTCGAGGCCCCCCAACAACTGTACATGCAATCGAATCAACATTGGGGCTCCCACCCACTGTGCAGATTCCAGAGAGATGGACAGGCTAGGTAGACCTGTAAATTCAAAACAAACAATTTTATTAATCCATTTCTGACAGAGCCACTTTCTCTTCTCATCGTTATTCTCATCGGCTTCCTAGTCAGCCACCCCCTCGACATTTTCATTGCTTGGTTTGCATGCCCCTTTGTTGGAGCGTTCCAACCTTCGGTTGGCCTTGCTAAGTTTCCCAGACCCGCCATCAACCCATTTAGACCCACAACGTTCACTACTCGGGTAGTGGCTTAGAGAGGACTTAAGACGCTCTTGGTTTTGCTTTGTACCCTGCCTCCTGTTAAGCACCCCCTCTATCCCAATATTCCTACCATGGCCATAGCCTTCGTGCAGGACTTCCCTGACACCCCCTTGTTCCCAGTTGCTTTTGAACCATAAAGCTTGACTACAAACTGCCCTTCCCCTCCTCTAATTTCCCTCTGTAAGAGGAGCGTGGTTCCAGTAATGGGACAAATTCACATATAAAGATGATCACATTTCACAATCTAAATATGCAATTCCAACCAATTATATTAAGAAATGGATGCAAGCATAATTGTTTTGGGGCACATATCCAAAGAATATATATATATATATATATATATATATATATATATATATATATATATATATATATATATGGGGTTAGTTTCACCTAAAGGAATTATATTTTAATCACATGATTTACACAATATTTTATAATATGGTGTCTGTCAATTGAATTTCTCACATAGGACAATTTTCATGGTAAATATTACCAAAACCAAATTGACATTACACACACACACACACATATATTTTATGATAATTTTTAATGAAAAAATATGTAATAATATTAGTATTTATAATAAATAATTATTACCCGAGTGATATGAATTAAATGTTTGATATATATCAAACATTGATGCATCTTGAGTATCAAGACATTTAATAATATGTCTCACGTTGCCCAAAAACAAAATCCATAATAATTATTTAAATTAGAGTTTTATTTCAAATTATTATTATTATTAATTATTAAAAAAATAATAAATGAATTAAACACACACACACACACACACACATATATATATATATACAAAAAAAACATAAAACAAGAAAATATAGTAAAAATAACGATAAGTAATAATGATTCAATGTCATAAATAATAATGAAATGAAAATTGACTCTCATATTTGAAGATATAATATGTATATTTTTAATTAAATTGGAAAAAAAAGTATATCTTGTAACATCCCTGTGAAAATTCCATGTAATAAAAGTTAAGAAAGACAAAATAATAACCACGGTTTATGGGACGCTTATTCCAAGCTGAATGTTAGGCAAAACATCCTAGTGAGGGTGTTCATTAGTTTATTATGGCTAAGGAAATTGGCAAAGGCAATGGCAAATGCTTTGGAAAGACAAAAATGCATTTTTGGCACATTTATTTATGAAAATAATGAAAAATAGGAGAAAATGAAGGTGAAATGTCATAGGTTGCATTTGAAGAGGAAAATGAAGGAAAATAATGGAAAATGAATAAAATAGAGGCCTAATTGATTAAAAAATTTATGAGGATCAGTTGGTACCTTTTTTCAGTTCAGTTTTGCAGCTCTATCATTATTCTCTGTCTTTGTCTCTGTCTCTCTCTCTCTCTCTTGGACACTTGGAGTTTTCTTGGAGCACTTTGGCACTGGATCAAAAAAGGAAAAGAAGGCAAGAGGAAGGAAGGAGCAAGCAAGGAAGAGCAGGATCAAGTAGCTACAAAATAATTCTTTGTAGGTATCGATTTGCATGTGTGATTTCCTTGCTATATTTGGCATGCATGGTATTGCATGTGGTTCTTTGTTGTCATGGTATGGGTTTTGCTAGGTGTGATAGCGTTTTCAGCCTATCCTTGCCATTTTATAGATAGCCATGGTGTGATGGGGTTGTAATTTTTTGGTTGAGCTGGATTGATGGATGGATTCGAAGTTGAGTGAGGTGGATCTGAAAGGAAAAAAACATGGCCTAGTGATCCCTAAATCAGACTGTGGATTGTGGTAAAGCCATTGGCCTAGTGACCCATGAATCAGACTGTGGGTTTCGGTAAATCCAGGTATTGTGTGCCTCGGTGGGCCTAGGTAATCCTAAACTGAAATGGTGGGATATAAGGTAAAACCTAGAGGTCGTTTCCCTTGATTATACCTAGGAATCCTTGTCAGTGAATGACGAGATATACGATAAAGCCTAGAGGGTGGAGTCTCTATTTAGGGCCTAGTGATCTGGTGTGTATTGCGGTAAAGCCCGAGAGACTAGGAGACAGGAAAATTTCTCATGGTGTAGGTGGAGAAATATGGTGGCATTCATGCTTGTTTTATGGCCCAGTGATCTGGGATGAATTGTTGTAAAGCCTGGTTTTTATTGATAAGAGGAGGTGGTTTAGCCTCAGGATGCCTTGATTGGTTATTTTGGTTTGAGTCCCGCATTCATGCTTGGAATATGGCATGGGGGTGATTGGATGAATAGAGATTTGGCTCAACAAATCTATGGTTGGGTGGAACGTGGTAGTCCCATCCCAGGTTGGTTTTTGCATTCATTAATAAGAGGTTATTTCCTTGACATATTATGTGTAAATGTAGTGGTTTATATGTGGATTCTATGGTTGATGTATCCTTGATATTTTTGTTGTTATTATGCTAGTTATAAGCATATAATATGATAGTGATGATGTAAGGATCTCCTCATGTTTTGATTTGTAAATGAATGAACAATGTATCTATGAACTAAAAGATGATAATGCAGCTAATGATATAAGGGAACATTGCTTCTTAGCGATTCTCATATAAGTATGAGACCCCTATGCTGAGATATGTTGTTTAAACCTGTATATTACATATTTGTGACATGTTTTACGAAATTCTTGTCATGGCTAGTAGGGGTCTAGTGTAGACCTTGTTAATGTTTTTTCAAATGTATCATTGTTCCGCTGTTATAATTCATTTATGAACTTGTCATTAAGTTTTGGGCAGTGACCTGGGCTCTAGGCTTGAAAAAGTAGCTCAAATCCCACGAATGCTGGCATAGGTCTGAGGAAAAAAGTCTCTGGATGCACACATACCCATGCTATGGGAGCATCCAGAGCCTCCCAGATGCACCCTTGCCCATATCAAGGGAGCTCCTGGGGGTTTAATGGTATAAAAACATAGTGGGACCCAGGGGCTGGTTACCTGAGCTTTTGGTATGGCTCTTGAGAGTTTTTTTTGCTGATGTGTAAGGTCTGTGTGATGTGTTTCCGTCGATTCCACTTCCTTAGGGTCACCTAGGAGGTTGAATCTCATTATAGTGGCCTTTCGTTGCATATTTACCCCGGTTGGCTGGTTACTTGGGTATATGTTGGATGAGGGTATTACATATCTACCTTTAAAATAAATTTTAACCTTTTATCCATAAATATTTTGTGGAAGTCAAATCCATATCATCTATCTAATAATTAGAAACCATTAAATTAAAATTCTAGAACCTCTTAGATTAATAAGATTAATTCTTATATTCTTATCAAAACTAAAATGTAATGACAACAACACAACTATATTAAATTTAATGATCTATTGCGTTTTCATTTTAAAATGAATATGATAAGGTTTTAAGAAATAGTTTTTTGACATCCCCTACTAGTTAACTCCCTTGGTAAAAAAATTTCTTTGTAATTATGTAATTATAAATTAAAATGGCTAAAAAAGGGACACAAATTCCACTTCTTGAGGAGGGAGATTTCCTATGGAAGTGGGTTTTTTTAAATATCAGTCATGGGTTGACCAAGTGCGTTTTTTTAAATATCAGTCATGGGTTGACCAAGTGGATTTTAATGAGCTGACTATGTATTAACTCAACTGCAAAACAAGGATGTGGCCATGTTCTTGTTCGGAAAAGGCTACAAGTAAGAAAATGACATGTTTAATGAAAAGTATGGGATGCACTGTCAAGAGTGGTTGGACCACGTAGACCACTTTGGAATGAAAAAACCATTGTGAACAAGAGACAAGAGAAATTATTGAAGGAAATTCTCTGGTGCGCTAAGGAAAAAATACCCTATGCATAGAGAGAAAGGACCACAAGAAGCAGAGGTTGAGGAGGTTTGGTGAATATGGCATGATTCATGCACATAGAGAAATAAAAATGAATAAAGGAGGCTCCTATTGAAGAAATAAGTGGAGGCCAAGAGGATGTTGTGGGGAAAACACCCAAAAATCATACGCACAGGCAATGAAGAGAATAGGAAAATATAGGGAGGTCGTGAGGCTCCTGGATGGTCAAGCTAAATTGCTGAGAGAGTAGACAAGAATAACATCATTGAGAGAATTCAGGAAGAGGGAAGCTTTGTTGATAACATTGCTAAGAAACCCATGAGGCTTTCTAGTTGGTAATCACCAACATTAGGGGAATTTTGAGGTCTGAAATGGGCCTCCTAAGGAAATTATAAAATAACAGTGGAAATAATAAAATAATATTAGATTACATCATCATATTTTAGAGGGAAAAAAGAAAAAACTAAAGTTTCAACTCATATTTTCAACTTACCTCTCTATGGGTTTACTCAAATTTCAAGCAGAAACAATCATTGGATGCAGAATTTGATTCCTTATCCAAGGAGTACCCATGTTGCATACTTTCGATGGACCCTTCTACATGAAAAACATGATTGCAATCACATGATTTCATGTATTTCTCCTTTTTTTGTGTAGCAGGGTCCATCAAAAGTACGCAACATGGGTACTCCTTGGATGAGGAATAAAATTTTTCATTCAACGAGTACTCTCGCTTGAAATTTGAGTAAACTTTAGGGAGATAAGTTGAAAAATTAGTTTTATTATTTTATTATTTTTTAATCTTTTTACCTTTTTAACCCAAAAATGGTGAATTATCCCCCATGGTTGACATCATCATCTTGAATCCTGTTGTTTCTTATAAAGTTTATTTTGGTTGTACATTTTTCTAAGGAGAACCATTTTAGACCTCAAAATTTCTCTAATGGAAGCTCTGGTGATAACAAAGCTGAGAAACCCATGGGGCTTGTTTGCTAATAATCACTAAGAAGCTTCGGTGATAGAATAACTAAGAAACCCATGAGGCTAAATGACTAATAATAACAAAGTGGGCTCAAATGATAGACCAATTGAGAAACCTAGAATGCTTGCTTGCTGATAATCATTGAGCAGTGGTTGCGTCTTATATGGATAATAAATCCACTAGAGACTATGATAGTTGAAATTTTTTGAGAGGTGGAGGCACCCAAGGATAGTGGGCTAATAACGCTTGATAATTGTTCCATGGGGCTGGGCTGAGAACACATGTGGGAGTTCTAGTGAGAAGTTGTTGGAGAGTGCACTCTTATTCCTTTAGAGGTAACAGAGTTGACACAACCTCCTTATCATTGACTATATATCTCTCTCTCCACATCTAAATTGAGACTCTTTGTGTCTAAATCCATAGAGATGTTGGGATGTTGCAAGTCCCTCTGTATAAAGGACAATGTTCCCTGCCTGATGTGAAGTCATTGAATAGTTGGTGGGTGAAGGAAGTGTGGCCTTGAGACACCCTGTTTCTGCTGATGATATTGAATAATCTCCTGAGTAGAAGATGGTTGCATGCTAGTGAAGTAGTTCACTATGTTGATTTGATTTTGATAATTGGCGGGTGGAGGTGAGGAAACTTCGACATGCTCTGTTTCAACTGATAATGTCGGTTTAAAACTCCTCTAAAAGCACTCTACCTCAATATTCAGAATCTGGCTCGAGGGTGACAGTTGCAAGAAAGGCTTCATTGCAGCTTGTCTATAGTTGGGAGGAGAGTTGAAGTCCCAATCTGAGTTGTCGGACCTTTCAATCTCTAAGATAAGTGTTTACTCAAGCTCTTGTACCTTGAATGTTATGCATATGTATAATGTGTTGGTTAATGCCTACATTGATATTGGTTATTTTGTTGGTTCAATACTGTGATATGTTGAGGAATGATGATTCCTATATGAATGAACATTGTTATGTTAAAGGCATGAATATGGATTGATTTCAACCTTCTATGCTGATTTTGGCATAATCCTAGTCTAAATGGATTGTATGCAATGAATGTATGAATCTTGTAAGTGCTTGAGTATGAAAAGAGCGATAATCTATGTTATGATTCATTATTTGCATTGAAATGTTTAAATCTTTGGTCAGTGTGTTGATAAATTTTCTTATACCAGCATGTAAATATATAAAACAAGGCCAAACTGACATGTATTTAAGCTTAGGAGGGATATCACTTGTTTATATCTCTATATATTATACATGTGCATGTGTGTGCATGTGTAGGCTGCAGGCCAAGGGAATTTATAAAATCATAAGTATGATAGGCTAAAGTTTGGAGTCAGCCCCCAAATTATTACTAGAACCATTGCAACGAAAACTTGGATTAAGTCCTTTGAAAAAACCACTGGATTCAAGCATCGTGCATATGCATCAAGTGGGGGCTGAGTCGTGATAATCTAAGGGATTAGGCACTATGTCACAATCGACCCATGTGCCATAAAACCACTATGAGCAAGCTCTGAGGTCGAAGGAAAACCCAAGTATTCACATATTACACATGCTACAAGGCTGAAATATTAGGGCCCAGAGGAGCTCGACTGGTCAAGTGATTGAACATGACGATCGAAGGCTAAACTTTGAAAATTTGGACCATCGAGAGTTGAATGTGTTTTCGTCATTAGATGATCCTCAATAATTTCTTCTCGGAGGTTTCAAACTCTCAGGACTTTACTCCCAGGGTGTCTTGGTGCAGTGGGGCCGGTTGAATGCCTAACATAAACATTGAATGGAAAATCACGAATTAGCCCATAATGTGAACATGCACATTCCAAGGGGTTAGAGCTTGTGGTGGGACTAAGGTTGACGAGGTGTATGACATGGTAAAGAGGTGATGTGGTTCCCTTGTGGTGCACCATTTGGAACCTTATTTTAGCCTTTTCAAGGGTCCAAGGCGGTTTAAATTATGTGACACGTGGTGCTCTTCGAGGAGGCCACATGGGCAGTACAAAATCATCCGATGAGACCCAAACGTTTGGTTGTCATGATGTCACCCCGTACCCTAGAGGTTTCGAGTGGAGGCATTGCAAAAAAATCCTAGGATTTTATCTCCAAGAGAATGTGGCAAGGTTGGCCAGTGGACACATCGTATTAGTACAATGATCCCTTTTAGGATATTCACGTCACCTCAGAAGTTAAAAGGGGCTTAGTCATCCTGAGAGTGTGAATTGCGTCATAAATGAAGTGACTAGGGTGATGTGGAAGGTTGGGTCGAGAAAAAGTATTCAGACATGTTAGTAGTGGGGTCCACGAGGATCCATGCAGTCCTAGAAGGTTTACCCTAGAAGAATTGCTGAGAGATTGCAAGATAAATTCCCGAGATTTAATATTCGGGATGAGGTGGAAAGGAGAGGGGCCACATCGCATACTACACACACAATATATATGTATTAAATAATTGGACTTAATAAATGGTTGCAACTTAATATAAATGGATTGGCAACTGTCATGTGGATGGTGACGTGGCATGTGGCTTAGGTAGCCACGTGAGCGCCATTGGGTAGGATAGATGATGTGGCACTGTCTGGTAAGCCAATCTTTGAATGAACATATTTTTTGATCTATAAGTCAAATCATAGAAAATTTTATATCATTGGAAATTTCTCGATGATACGATGCAACGATGTCATTAGTTATAAGTTTTGAGAGTGTTGAAAAAAGGTTGAAAAAATTTAGACCGCATTTCCATAAAGTGACAATGGGAGTTGGGTCATCATAGTAAGTTTCTCCTTCTACCCTTAGTTAGGGTTAGGTGATAGCGGGGTCATCCACAGTCCCGTTTTACTCAACTTTTTAACAAATATGTGTGTACAATTTCATTCAAAATTTCATTCTCAATCATCTCCCCAATCCAGAAATCTCACAACCTTCCTTTACTCTAGGTTGGCAAATTCAACTCTTACATCTGAGAGTGTTAATATCTCAAATCTCTAAGATTTCAGATATTAATTCTAAGCCCTTATGTTATCCCTCGGCAGACGCGTATATTAAATCATGTTCACTACATCACATATTTCATATGATGCCACTGGCGGAGGTTCCATCTCTATCCTATGTTCAAATCGTAATAATACCATCTCTTTACATGCACACTCAATACATATATATATATATATGCACATTCACTACTACAAATAACCCGACATCCATTAAAGATAGGCCACCACCTATAAATTTTATACCTTTGTTAAACCCACAGACATTAACAACGAGCAATATAATTTAAACTGGGGCCCAGCACTAACAATCGTCTCCATCCAATGGCGGAGAGCACATCGTTCTGCTTCAGATGATCCGATGCCCCTAATCAAATCTCACGCA